>JAQIBA010000063.1:478922-802307 GCA_028293925.1 Brueelia nebulosa | reverse complement strand
TTGTAAAAATTTTTTCCTCCCTTTTAACCCTTTGCGGTGGTATAAAATTTGTGTATGGGTGTCTATTGGTCGGAATTAATTCCTTTGGAAAGAGCAGGGATACATATACAGTACATACATATATACATACAGTACATACAGTAAAGGGATACATATACAGTACATACATATATACATACAGTACATACAGTAAAGGGATACATATACATGTAAAGTATATAATATTCAGTAATATTTAGTAATATTTTAACAAGAGAGAATCTCTAATTACTGATAAATACAATTTAGAAAATAAACTTTGGAATTCTACATAATTTTTGTTTAGATTAAATTTTGTTATCTCCAATTGTATCAGTTGATGAAAAGGTTTAGTAGAAACTGAGGAAAAGTTTAAACTGATATAGGAATGCATACAGTATAAGATTATTCGTACAGTCCCTTGCTGTGGTGGCTGAGAGCAGACATACGACCGCAAAGGGCTAAGGGAAACATTTACTTTTTAAAAAAGAAAAAAAAAGCTTTAATGTGCTTTTGACAGTCATACCTGAACCACCACAATGAGAGAATCGTTAAGCAACGGTCCGTGTATGTCCTCGTTATGGATGTATTGCGCTTCGTTGTATTTCTCAATTTGGGCTTTTAACTCTGTGATGTTGTACATTATCCGCCGCTTCAGCTTGAGCATGGTCTCGTTGAGGGTTCGCGGCCTCGGCCTCAGGTACTTGTGTAAATCCTTTGGAATGAAATCGAAGATGGAGGGCGAGGTGTAGCCGACGTCCTCGACCTGTACTTCGCAGTTGCTCTCGTTTGGCACGTGGAGCTGGAGCCAGATGAACATGAAGAGGGCGAACACTATGACGGTCCGAAGCCACCAGGAGGATCGCCGACGTCCCACCGCGGGGGTTGGAATAGCCACCCGAAGACGTCCTGCAGGATAAACCACTGCTGCAATACAATAAACACCTGTTGGGATCTCGCCGCCATTTTCATTTCAAACAAACCGGGCTGACCGAATTCTCTCAAGAATGTCCCCGACGCATTATTTTACTCGAGTTGGGACATTACCTCGGAGAAATGAGAGCAACTTGTTGGGAAATACATTCAAGGTCTAATTATTTGTGTAATGTTTAAGGAAACCGATGACACTACTCACCATTCCGCATAATTGTGACAGTGGTCGCTTATTTGAAGTGGTTCACCTGAAAAATACAAAAAAAGGCGATGTTTATATCGGTTTTTGGAGTGTCATCGGAAACCTTTCGAAATATTCAAACTTTTCGTTATAAAAAAAAAAATGAATTTACATCTGTGAAGGACTGTTGTGAAGTGCGAACGCCCACAGCAGCGTTAATGGCATTCGTGCGTGACAGTGTGTTTTGCTCATTAGCTTCAATTAATCAATCCTTCATTACGCATTTGATTTATTCCAATCGAATAAAAATTAATGAGAGAATCGGTCGCTTTCTGTTCTCTCACAATCGGAGAGGTTTCCTTTACTCAGATAAGACCTCACTTTCTGGTGTTTCTCTATTTTGACACCGACATTTGAGAGGGCTGTGACTGCATTCGAATATCACAATTTGAGACGAAGGGTTAAGTCTGTTTTTAATTTATTTCTCGTGTTTCATTTCTTTTTTTAAATTCGAACCTAAAGCCATCTTCGGAATTTAGTGCACCCACGTTTTAAGAAAGTTCTTTGGAATTTCAAATACGGTTCGACTTAAAATAACAGCGCCATTTTTCCGAGAAATGACATTCAGTAAATCGTCTCAAAACCATAAAAGGAAACAAAAACAATTGAATTTTCCCAAATTTTCTTCAAAAATCCCAACCCCATCGAACCCCGATGGGTAAACTCATAAATAAATCCCACTCACCGATTAATGCGGACAAATTGTTTTTCTCTCTTTGTGGGAAAAACCATAATTATAGTTTATTTCCAAAATGTTTCACTCATTGCTTTTCATCTCCATTTTACTTAAACCTGTTTGCATTGATCAAAACGCAAAATCTTCCACTCCGTTTGTTTCCCCGTTAATTCGCACCGATGCAAAGGGAAACCAACCAACCGACCGACCGACTCTGAATGGCATTACGAAATTGAAATTTTCTTTCACAATATCCTCCTCGCAGGAAAGTAACCCGACACCGCATTCAATTAGGAATTCATACTGATTAAAATAATCATCGGTTGCGATGTGAAACAGCAAATTATGCGGGCAAAGGATTTCAATGACAGACTCCCAAATGACATTATGCAATGCCCGATTGGGTGCATTTCCCCCTTTTTTTTGAGGGGGGGGGGGAATGCAGAAAAGCTGCCATTAAAAGGAACACTAATACCGCAAATAAAATGAATCTCTGGACTCGCACAAAAATGCTTATTTTTCGGCCAAAAACACATAAATATTGTTTTCTCATCGTCTTTATATTCATTCTTAACCCCTTTATCGTTCCTGTAGTGGCCACGTATTTTTGCAGCAGACGTATATATACGTCACATCCACTGAATAATTATTTATATGTTATGTTTATATAAAAGTACAAAGGTAATGTATACATATTGAAGAGTATAGAAAAAATGAACGATACTTTATGTATCTTCACGTAAACATATTAATGCTCCTCCCGTCCCTCCATTACCAGAAACAATCGAATGCATATTATTAAATAAACCAAGAGAAATCATTTGACGTATATATACGTCATAACCGCTACAGTGTATAAGACATCAAGCGTATATATACGGCATATCCGCTTAACGGGTTAAGAGTAACAAAATAAATCCCGAGTTTTGTCGATACTATTTTAACGAAACCATTCCCATCGCTGACGGTTAAAAGGATATCGATTTCTTCGTTAGGTATTAATAGTTTTTAAAAATTCAGTGTATCTCAGCGAAAAGTAAGAAAAGTTTTTTTTTTATTCTTTACGATTCGGTATTCATATTATTTCGGCTGATGATTTTTACAGAAACAATGTTAACAGATAAAAAATCCGCCCCTTATCGGTTTTGATAACTTTTTTTTCAGTATAAACTATTCATATTTTCATACGTTTCGTGTTTTTGCTATGGATAAGATCTTATTTCTTTGGGAGGTATTTGAGCAATTATACAGACGTTTTTTCTGTAGCATTTTTTATTTATGTCTTTTTGCAAGGCTCTGTATTTGACCCCTTCGAGCTGAGATTTCATTCTAAAACTGAGCAGAACAATCCTAATCCGGAAGGAAATGTCGACAAATTGTCAATGTTTCCCTCGCGGTTGATTAACAGAATGCATTACTCACTGATTGGGAGCAAAAGGAACTGCATACCTTCAGCTTTGATTTTAAACAAATCCACGACGAAATAAAAATCTCCGTTGCACAAGATCTCATACATGAAAATTTCCACGCCATTCAAACCCTCTCGGATGACTGCTGACGCCTCAGGTTACTGAATAACCGAACCGAAGCAATACAATGAATCCCTTTGTTTCCGCACCTGATTTTCTTTAATTAGTTTTAATTATGATTATTTTCTCGAAAAAGTTTCAACCCTTTATGACGACGCAGAAATTAGTTTTTCACTGTTATTTAACCGATTCGAAGAGGTTTCGAAATATGAGTATCCGAATGTTTTTCACGTGAGAATTCACACTTTGGCTGCGTTGAAAATGGCGGTTTTTGTTTGCATTGAAATAAAGACGTTTGCTTTATGTCTGTCATTTTATTTCGCAAAAACTCAATTGTGAATTTTTCTCTTATTTGTGAGAATTCACTGCAGAATTGTTTAAGCTCAGTTTCATATGATTTTTAACGGTTTTAGTTTATAATAATCAATTTCAAAAATGAGCATTATGATTTGTAGTGTTTTAACAGTCAGTAAAATACAACTGCAAACTCAAATATTAAGACCTTTTTGGTTCCTATACCTTATTTGGAATCTTTGAATGAATTAAAAAAAATTCACAGTGAAATGTAGCAAACTATTTATAGCAAAACATACCTGATGGTGTGAATATTTTTCAGATGTGTAAACCTCTCATTATTTCCAATCTACTCATTTTCAAGATGGTTATGTGTGGCATATTAACTTGCTTAAAAAATAAAATCACAGCGCCTGAAAATAAATTATTTATTTAATGAGGACAAATACTTTAAAACAGGTGCTAAAAATCACTAAAAAAAAACTGGTTTTTATGTTTCCACTGTGAAATATCAAAACTCTTTGCTGTTCAGTTGAAATAAAAGTCAAATTCCACTGATTAGTATGAAAGCATCGATAACAGTAGCTATAAAAAAAAAAACAAAAAGACGTGGAAATTAACTTACATCGCTAAATGTCATAATAAAATTCGATTAACCTTTATAACGGCTTTTCTTTCATATTACATAAGCGAAAGCGGATGAAATTTTTCGCATATTGAACGTTATTGGAAAACACTAATGAATGGAACAAAATATATGTGCATGAACTTACATGATTGCATGATATTCTTTATTATGGCTTACATTTCCGATAATATCTAACCCTTTCGCCAATATGTCGTTTCATGTAAAAATAAATTTAGTCACATTCATGCTGCATGAATAGAAAACGGAGAAATCCGACTTTGTCTTCTGCTATCTTTCACGGCCTTCTTTAAGTGAACTCAATAATTGATTTCACTTCGGATGAATCTGTTTTTATTTATTTTTTTAAAGATTTATCTGCGAAACTTTATCTAAAATAAAACTGAGTTTTATTATATGTAAAGTAACTGAGAAATTATTTTCGCAAAAATTGTGAATTTATGTAATGTCATATTTATTTACCACCGCTTTCTAAGAAATGTGTACGAACTACACTGCGCGGGTTTTTTATCCCGCACTTGTCATTCAGAGGAGGAGTATAGAATAGTTTTCGTATATCATGGCATCGGTTAAATTAAGAGGATATGATATTGATTTCCCGCATCCGGTGCCATACGACATACAGCAGGTTTATATGGAAAAAGTTCTAACATGCTTGGATGAGGTGAGTTCACGTACAACCTGCATTTTGTAGTTTTTCTAAACGATCGTCATTTCCAATTGCAGAAAACCCATGCGGTTTTAGAATCGCCTACTGGCACTGGAAAAACCCTTTGTCTCTTCGCTCCTGTCGCCGCTTGGGCAAGACGCAAAAAAAAGCAAGTGCATTTCGTGTCTGATGATAAGCAGGAGGAGTTCAAGAGCGCGTATTTCGACCAAAATGAACAACAGTCTTGGGGAAACAAACAGAGGTCGAAAGTATGGTACACAGCTCGCACTCACTCCCAAATCGCTCAGACGATCGGAGAAGTGAGAAAATGCAACATTGAAGGGCTCAATGTGAGGGTTATGGGAGCGAGAGATCAACTATGTATAAATAATGCTGTTATTGAAGAAAAAAATTCATATGTTAAGGTGAGTGTTTTTTTTTTTAATGATAAATCATTTGAGATGAAATAACATTATTTCCATTATTACAGACAGTCAAATGCAAAGAATTAACAAAGAACAAACAATGTAGATTTTACAATAAATTAAATCATGAAAAGGACACTCGCAGATATTATCCGAATGACCAGGTCCTCGATATAGAAGATTTGGTCTCTCTCGGAAAGGCATGTGGGGTTTGTCCTTATTTCTTGGCGAAAAAAGGAAGTGAAACTGCTGACATTGTTTTACTGCCTTACAATTACATAATTGATAAAGAGTCCAGGGATGCAAATGGTATTTTTCTTCAGGTATGAAGCTTGTGATTAATTTCCCTTCATTGGGAAATCAAAATAATAAAACACTGATTTCAGAATGATGTTATCATTTTTGATGAGGGTCATAATATACCGTCAACATGTGAAGAGAGTTATGAATTCTCTTTCAGCACTTTGGATGTTGCACTTGGAATTAGAAACATGAAAGAGGTATGTTTTGTGGTTTCTCCCGTTGTGAAGTCAGATGAATGAGTGCTTTATTTTCAGCTCATGCTCTCCATATCCAAAGTGTCTGAAGTCTTGACTGAAGATGACGATATTGATGTTGCCATGCATGCGAACAATTCCATTTTCATGATGACAGTTCTTCAGAGATTGGAATCGGGGCTTGAGGAACTCCCAGCATCAAACCAACTTCTTCCAGTTTCTGCTCTCTATAGTTTTTTTGAGGGCGTTGGAGTAAGTCCCTTTACATGATAAAGTCATATAAAGTCAGTTTTCTCAATGATTGTTGTTCGATTTCAGGTTAACGATCACACATTTAAACAAATTATGGATGGCATTCAGCAGTTTAAAAACGATTCCACCAAACTGAATTTAACAAACAGCACATTGGAAACATTCAAACTTTTAGAAAAAATGATGAATGTGATATCCGGTCCGACTGTGAAAAGCTTCGACTCCAAAATTGTCGAAAACTCATTCAAATGTGGAGTTGTTATCGACACCGATGTTGTGAACAGAGTGAAGAAGTTTTCTTTGTACTGCTTCAACCCCACATTTGGGTATGTTTTGTCAGTCTCCCCTGCATCCAATCTGAATTGGAAGAAATTAAACAAATTGAATGTCATTTCAGGATAAAGAATTTACTGCAGTTGGGAGTGCAGTCGATTATCATCACCAGTGGAACACTGTCTCCCTTAAAAACATTCATCTCCGAACTGGGGTTGCCCAATCCTGTCACACTGGAGAATGGACACATTGCCAAAAAATGTCAGGTTAGTTGAATGCTCACACTCACACTAAAATATAAATGAAAAATGAATGACTCGCATTGTCTTTCAGGTGCCCTTTGTGATATTAGGAACGGGAGTTAATAACGTTAAGATGGATGGAACATTCAGAAACAGGTTCAGTGATGGCTGTTTGATGGGTTTATCATATTTTGACATTGGGAGAAATGAACTGATTCTCTTCCAGAACCGATCCTAAATATATGACGTCACTGGGAATGACATTGTCCAATTTGATTGCGTCCATCCCCGATGGAGTTCTCCTTTTGTTTTCTTCGTACACAATGATGCAGAAATTAAGAGAAGAATGGGAGTCTTTGGGACTTTGGACACGGCTGAACACTTTGAAGGTCCTTTAATGATGAGTGGAGTGATTTGGGGAGAAAATAGAAAATAAAATAATTTTCAATTTTAGAGAGTTTTTGTCGAACCCCGCAATAAAGATGAATTTATTAACTGTATGGAGAACTACAGAAGAGCCATCGATGCTGGGAATGGTGCCATTCTAATGGGAGTACTCCGTGGAAAGGTAGAACACGTTTTTTGGTGTTAATTCATCAAGAAATGTATTAGTTTGTATTTTTTTTAGATATCCGAAGGAATGGATTTCAAGGACCAATACTGTCGAGGAGTTTTTATAATTGGAGTGCCTTTTCCTCCCGTTTACGACCCAAGGGTTCAAGGAAAGGAAAAATATGCCGAATCTCTAACAGTCATTAACCCTCAAACCAAAGTCGAAGAAGTGAGTGATGAAGAAAGTCCATGAAAGGTTCGCTACCATCAACTACATCAACTGTCTTTCAGAAATTGTACAGCAATCAATTCATGTCGGTGGAAGCGATGAGAGCCACAAACCAAGCCATTGGTCGAGTGATCAGACACGGCCAGGATTACGGCGTGATCGTTCTCGTCGACCACCGATTCGCCTGGCCTCGTCTTTTCCTCAACATTTCCGCCTGGATACGCGGGGACACTCCCATCGAGAGCAATTTCCCAATGACCAAGAAACTCATCAGGGAATTCTTCAAGGGCGTTCACCAGGGAAAGGTAGACTTGTGCACATTCAGGGGATCCATCCCATCGAATGGGGATTGAAAGCGATCGCTGTTTCAGTTGGGGTTCCCGGAAATTCGGCGCCAAAAGGTGGATTCAAACGGATGTCCCATCGCCAGCTTCATCAACTATGAAGAGTACGATCATAAGAAGAACGCGAGTCAAGCTGTCCCATGGATCGGAGGGACTCCCGATTCCCAAGAAAAAAAATGGAAACCTCGAGGACATTCCAAGATAGAGTTCGTGGACGAGGAGGACTCTCCGCGGGATTTGGTGTCCAAGTACAGAAGCATAAGCAGTAAAGTGTTGGCGAGTGATTCGTCACAGTCAGACGGTTCCTGTTCCTTGTTGGACGCTTTGGAAAGCTCGAGAAGCAGCGGTGTCGGATATCGGGAGTTCGATGTAAGATTCTTCATTCGGTTCGACCGCATTTCGACAGCTTAGCGAGTTTGTCTTTTTAGAAAAACTCCGAAAGCAATAAAAGAAAATACGAAGACGATGAGGAAAGCAGACGAAACTCCAGCCAAAGCTCCGTGTTGTCCTTCCCCGAAGGGAACCAAAAGCAGAAGAAATTCCCGCGACTTAAGGTTCGTCCTCTGATCCCTTCGGACCCCGATGAACTCGAAAGTCAGAATGCCGTGTGTGGTACTCATTCGAAACCGGGAGACTCGTCTCATGACAATTTAAAAGTTCAACTCATAAATTATTACAGAAAGGCAGGTATTTATTAATTACATTCGAAAGGAAAATCCGTTTGAGAATAATTATTTTTCACCACAGGTAAAACAGACACTCTCCGAAGAACACGACCTCAACTTTAAAAGAATCTCCTCGAAGTATATGAAAGGCGAAGTGACGCTCACGGATGTGATCAAATCGATGGACGAGATGTTTCTCTCCTCTGGGAATAAAAATTTGTTTGCGGGTAAATCTTCGTCGGCGTTTATCCGGAAGTTCCTTTTTCCTGAGGTGGAGGGAAAAAATTCCCTGCGGTGTGTGCTTACCCTCGACGAGGGAAAGTCGGACGAACGCAGTGCTGCCATCTTGAACCGTCTCAACATTTTTTTATCACGAACATTCCCAAAATCCAGTACCAATCGTGGCAACTCCTCCAGTCTCTGCGAACCTTTTTCCCGTCGCTTTTTTCTTTTCTTTTCCCGTGGAAACATTTTCCCGGACTGATGAGTCGCTCCTTCTCCGGTTTGTTCTTCGCCCCGATTTTGAACATCGCGTTGTTTTTTTGTTTTATTTAAACAAATTTATTTCCGACAAAGGAAAAAATCGCACAAAAAACCGAGTGAGGTAATCGGTTGTCGACCCCTCTTCGGAGACGGAAGTGTTCGCTCCCTTCTGCTCATGCGCAAATGTTCGCTCAGCGATAAACGCAGTCGAACCTTCGAAATAAGCGCAAAGTGTGAGTTTCCCCGCATTTAAAAATTGCAATTTAACGCGTGAAGTGGTTTAATTAAAAAGAGCGGGGGAGTGAGCGAAGATCGCTTCTAAATCTAAATTTTGAAAATTAAACCTGTTCCTCGATTTCCCAAATATGATTTCCGGTTCTTATTTTCAACCGGTGGCTCATTCTATCGGTGAACACAAAAAGTACATCGAATGTTTCCTTTTTTTTGGGTACCTTATTTATTCCCGTTGGTAAATTATTTACGTCCATCGGTTTTAGAGAGACTTTTTGGTTACAAATCAGTTAAAAATTTGACTTTGTTAAATAGCACTTCCGGTTTGTCTAACCGATATTTGCTTCCGCCTTCATTTCCGCCATTTTTTCTTTCAGGTTTTGGCATTTGTGTGAAGTCGAGAGACAAAGTCGAGTGGATGAACGCGTGCAAAGAACGGAAAGTGCCTTCGCCTTAGATTATTGCAGGCAAAGTCTTTAGAAAAAAGATGCCGTTTTGGTTTTTTTATTTTTCTTCATAATTGATCTGACCAAAATATTTGATTTTACAAGAATTTGTTATTGTTTCGTATTATAATTTTTCTGTATCTCCGTCTGTATTTTTGTTGTATGAGAAATAATGAACTTACCAAAATCTGATGGAAATCTCAGTCGGGCATTAACGGGTTGAAACTGCGAGCTTCAGTGCATGATTCTTGGCGTTTTTGTTATATTTTCCCTGCAAAATATAATAATTGGAAGAGATTCAACTGAAAGGAAGTTTGAGAATAAGGCAATGAACTGATGAGGACTCGCATGACCTAATATTACAAAAAATTGGAGCCTGAAAGTTTAGTGACCCTTTGATTCCCTCATACGGTTTCGAGCCCTTTCGTCTCCATCCGCATCGAACCGGTGTCGTTCTGGCTAATTATCACGAATTGACTTTATCAGAACTCGTTTTGGAGGCAAAGGGAACACCGGAAGGACTCGAAAATAAGTGTTCGGGATCACCGAGGAAACTTTGCTCCTTATCTCCGGTTCTCCCATGTCAAAATGCGAAAAGATGGTTTCCGATTGTGATCGTCCGATGGGCAAACTCTGTTGTTTGCCCTTTGGCTTATTCATACATAATCTCATGACCTCTGATAAGAGTCTCCGTCTCTGACTGAATATCAGTCCTTTTATGAAGTTAGGTATTAATTGGAATTCATTTTGTGTTTTCGTGTCCGTGGAAGTAGTGCGCGACGGGATATGTAAAGTTGCCTTTCGAGCTGAGGGTAAGTCTTTTAGGGAGTACGTCGCCCGGATTTTCGACTCATATTGAAATCCCTCGCAGGATATAATGGGTATGATGAAGATTAGCGCCCTTCGCCTGGGGGCGAAGAGCTTCCGCCGCGGGATCCGCTGGCTGTCGACCCCCGCGTCAGAACCGGTGAAAACCTCCCTCTACGACCTCCACGTGGAGTGCGAGGGGAAGATGGTGGACTTCGCGGGGTACATGCTCCCCGTGCAGTACGGGAAGGAGAGCATCACCGCCTCTCACCTCCACACGCGGGAGAAGTGCTCGATATTCGACGTGTCCCACATGCTCCAGACGAAGATCCACGGGGACGACAGAATCGAATTAATCGAGAGAATCACCACGGCGGATGTGAGAGGATTAGCCGAAAATAAGGGAAGCTTGACGGTATTCACTGACAGAGTTACGGGAGGGATTTTGGACGATCTCATTGTGACTAAGACCGGTGACGGTTATTTATACGTCGTGTCCAATGCAGGGAGACGGGATCATGATCAGGGATTGATGCGTCAGACCGAGGTAAGCGCTTTCCCGGTTTCATCCCTCCCCGTCTGGTTATTGCCTTTCCGAGACATTTCCGCTTCTCCTTTCCAGAAAGAAATGAAAGCGGAAAACAAAAGCGTCGATGTGGAGTTCCTCGATCTGAAGGAGCACTCCCTCATCGCCGTGCAGGGACCGGAAACGGCGGCGGTGCTTCAACCCCTGGTGAACGTCCCTTTGAACAAACTGTACTTCATGACGAGCACCCTCGCCACGATCGGTGAGGCGACGCCAAAAAAGTGTTCATTTAATCGAAAAGTAATCAAAATTTTTTCTCACAGTTTATCTCTAGACCATAGACAGCAAATTTTCGTGGTCGTCCTTTTAAACTCTATGACATTTGTTCACCTTCAAACTATACTTATGAGTTTCAGTGATTTTTTTCACTGTTCATTCTTTCGTCTTTGAATTTTGATTACTTTTCGATTCCCCCATTAATTACGTTTCGATCCTCATCAGGTGTTTATTTCTGGGGTTTCAGGTAAAGTGACCGGATGTCGCATTTCCCGATGCGGTTACACCGGAGAAGACGGAGTGGAGATTTCGGTGCCTTCGGAGCACATCGCGGATGTAGTCAAACTAATTCTGAACTCGAGGCCGGATGTTGTTAAGATGGCGGGTCTCGGAGTTAGGGACTCCCTCAGGTTAGTGTAGCAAAAAAGGGCCGGGGAGGTAACGATTAACAAAAGTTAATTCAACTCGTGTTCAATTAGACTGGAAGCGGGTCTCTGCCTCTATGGCAATGACATTGACACCACAGTGACGCCCATCGAAGCGTCCTTGGCCTGGCTGGTGGCCAAGGCCAGACGGGAGCGGAAAGACTTCCCCGGCTGGGAGGTCATACTCAAACAAATCGCTGAAGGAACCGCCAAAAAAAGGGTCGGTTTGAAATCGGAAAAAGGTAGGAAATCGCCCCTTAAATGCCGTCACAAAAGGCGACGTTCGCTCGAGCATATCCACTTTCAGGCCCTCCGCCCAGGCACGACTGCATCATTGAAGACGAGAGCGGGAAAACCATCGGGAAAGTCACGAGCGGATGCCCCTCCCCCAGCTGCGGGGGGGCTGTCGCCATGGGATACGTCGACAAGGCCTTCTCGAAAATCGGCACGGACGTTCGGGTGAAGATCAGAGGGAAGTCGTTCCCCGCGGTCATTACCAAAATGCCATTCGTACCTGCCAAATACTACAACGGCTAATCCTGAATTGGGCGTGTAATTCTGCTGCCGCTGGTGAATATGGCGGACGGGAGCAGTTTCCAATATCGGTCGTCATGAAAAAACAATCCAACACTGAAAAAAAAAAATCAAAGAAAAAATTAGAAACAATGAAAAAAGAGAAGATATCTCCATTTTAAAGCGGAAAAGTTTCCACGTTTAATTACTCTATGACGCATTTCCAAACTCATCACACCACCCAATGCCATCTGTCGGCAAACAGCGGAATCAGAGTTACATACCTGAATTCTCTAATGGTAACTTCTTAATTGAGCGATTTTCGGGAAGTCGTGTGATCTATTTCTGTGTAGAAGCAGCCGACGAAGGAAACTCTCTCACGGAGGGAAAAAAAAAAATTTTTTTTGTTTACCATTCGATTTACTTGAGACCTCGATATGTTTTCTTCTCATCGGCAAACAATTTACTGTTTTACGTTTGTTTACATTTTTGTTTTTAGTGGATTTCGCAAGGAACTTGTAACGGATTCGAACCACTCAAACGACTCTCTCGAGCGGAGTGTTTTAAGCTCTCTGAAAATACAAAAGAAAAGATGCCATTTTCTTTTTATTTGTCTCTGCGTTTCCCCCCCCCCCCTCCTCAAAAACCGACAGTTTCCGTTTGATGTAACATCCGTGTTTTGCTTCGGATGTCTTCTGCTGTGAGGCGATACAATAGAGTCATCGAATTCCCTTTTCTAAAAAGAAAATTCAATTAACCGTCGGAGGCCGACTCCAAATCCTTCTGCTGGTTGAGAAAGCGCAACAAAAGCTAACTTATGACTTTATTAGGGAAGTGTCCGGGCGAGGGGGTTTCATTTCCAATATGGAATGTGGGGGATGAAAATGGGGCCGAAAGAAGATTTGCGGATAATTGAAAAGCTGATCCGGATAAGAAACTCCCAGGAGGATTAACCAACTTATGAAAACAATCGAGTGTTTTACAATTAATAACGGCCGAGGATTAGGTTGGGGTGCAGAATTTGTCCAACGGGAGTGGCCATTGAAAGGAGAGAGAGAGAGAGAGAGAGAGAGAGAGAAAACGTTCCTTCGGGCGAGAATACGAAATCAATTAATGCGGAAAAATCTTTAGCTTCGTTTCGTTGCAGAAAGAAAACTTTTGTTTGCGAACGTGCGCAGAGGTCACGTGTGCATTGCAATTGCACGTGTCGGCCAACCCTGCATGAAATGATGAAAACGCAGTCCCAATGAAAATCTGCGTGAACGTTTTAATGAATCTGCGTTCCCACACTTTTCGGATTTCGAATAATCTCGTTCCTTTAGGGTGAACTGCAAAAACGTACAAGTCAAGGGGGTGGGACTGTCGCATTGCCCACCCTTCTGATTCCGGGAAAGCTTTTCTCTGAGACATAATTTTTATAATCGCACCGCTTTTCCTACAGTGTTTATACTATTATAACAGTTAACGTACTCAGCATACGGTTCTAAAACATAACAAAAGGAAGGGAAATTACACCCGTAATAATTTCGACAGGTTTCCCATTCCAATTGAGATTTTCAAACGGTTTTTCGACAACTGTGTCGAATCATCCGTAAAACAGAAAAACCATATGACGCGTTGAAAAACCGTTAAATCCTGAACTGGACCTTCAGCTTCCGCCCGAACGCAATTACTTCAACCCCTTCCTCGTGAAACTTTCCATTTCCACCGGAAATCCACGTGGGAAGCTTTATTATTCTTCTCTTTATCGTCATCGATCATTTTTAATAGGGAACAATCTGCTTTTATTAGATAACGGTCCATTGATCTGACCTGTTTTCGTCCCAGGTCCACCTGGTACGGTGCCTCAACGGAAACACCTTGCCGACGTAACGATTTCTGTATCGCATATGACAAATCGGGGATATGATTTGGGGGAGGGTGGAAACTGACCGGGTGGTGCATGAGCACGCCATTTTCGAGGGCTTTCTTTCCCGGACTTTTCCTCCCATCGAAGGAATTTCCTTTGAGAGAGGGCATTAGAAAGCAAACAAACCCTGATTGGCCCCTGGCCACTTAACACTACATGGAAAAAAAAAATGATTTAAAGCTTTCAGTGGCAGGGGTCGATCACGAAAGAACAAAAGAAGGAAAAGGGGGAATGACAAGCGGGGGTTTCTTTTATTCCCATCTTTGGAAGCTAATTCTGTGCAATGGAAAGCGTAAATTGATGCAGAGAGAGAGAGAGAGGACAGGATATTGAAAAAGACAGTTTTCAGTTTTGACCTTTCATCATCTTCAAATTGAATTTCCCTCCGTTTATTCTTAACGTGGGAAGCCTGTTGCATGTCCTCGCGAGGGAGAAAATCAGGGAAAATTCTCTTCAAATAAATTTTCTCTTGGTTTTTTCTGGGTTTCCTTTAAGCAAACATTATTCAATGGCCTCCTCGGATCCTGCTTTTCTCTCGGAGAAATGATTCAGCCCTGGCTGACTTTTGCTGCGGAACAGTCTTCCGTATTAACGGCCATAAGTGGTCAAAATGACTGATGTCATCTCTTTTTGTTTTATTTGCTTCAATTTCAACTTCTTAACGGAAATAAATCTTCCATTTTGTCTTTGGTTTTCCTGTTTCCTTTCTTTTCTTCATTTGTTTTTTCTACTTTTCTATTTTTTCTTTTACTCTTTTTTCCTTTGGTTCTTTTTTTAACATGAAAATCCCCGATTTTTAATATAATAAAGAATAAAGAAGATATAAAAAAATTTGCTTTGACAGTCAAAGCGGCACAGTCATTTTGACTGCTATGAAAAATATAAGTCTTAAAAAACGTCTAAAATAATGGCGGAATCTTACGTTAAAATCATTTAATGGTCAAATTGATGGTCGTTCCAATCGTCCATTCTGTGGAAACTCACAATTGCATCCCTTAAGAGTGAGAATCGCCCCCACGGTGACCTTTATGAGTTTTGCGACGGTCACCGCATATCGAAACCTGAAATGAAAAGCGAGGACAAAGTCAGTTTATCCGAAAGGCGCGAAAAATTAGTGCTCCCAAGTTTCCTTTAATTGGAAGAAAAGCCATAAAAAGCGTAGCGTGAAACGGTGCCTCCCTTTGGTATTTTTAAATGCAGAATTATTCTAAGGCCGCATGCAAAGGGATGAAAGAAAACCTTTTACGAGCAATAAAACGAAGGTTCGCCGGCATTCTAAACAAGGTCGTTATTTTTTTTAAATTTTTAAGTGCTAATGACTTAATGCACACAGTTTCGACCTGTTTTCTTTCCCCCCCCCCCCCCACCTGAAGAAACTTCGCCGTTTTCCTTTTCGAAAAGGAATCTTTTTGTTTTTTTTTTTCTTTAAATATTTCTGCACTTAAAAGAAAGGGATTGATGATGGGGAACAGAAGAAGGGCAATTAGACTCCAATAAATTGGCGAGCATCCGCGGGGTTGAAACAAATTTTCATTTCCCATTTCGCCCCGAACCCTCGCTCGCACTTGTCAGAAACATGTTAATAAATATTGAAATTTGTTCAAGTAAATTGCCTGTACGCATTTAGTTGCAGCATTGTCGCTGGGGGTTTTTTCGCGTGATGCTCATTTCCCATCAGACGCTTATTACTGCACATGATTCACGCCACTTCATCCGTTCCCATTTCCGGAGTGTCGCCTCGGGCGGCTCTTATAATTTAAAAAAAAAAATTCCGCCATTTTAACTTCCTTCCCCTTCGGAGGAAATTCACCCTCTCCCTCCTGGGGGGAAGGCTCGAATTGTTCCACATGCATCACCGCCACATCCTGGTGGTTGTTTGCCGAGCAAAGTGTTTCCTGAGAAATGTGTGCGTCTTGTTAATGGCTTGCCGAGTTCACCCCGTCAACCCCCGAGGGTGGGACAGGCGTCGACTCCCTTATTTCCTCGCATTGGCTCGCCCACATGAATCTGCACTGCTGATGCCTTCGCATGATTAGTTGTTCTCACTTCTCGGAAAAATAAAAGGAAAGTTTCGTTTGCATGACCCTAATGAAAGGGCCCTCTAATGCTCAATCCAATAAATATCAATTTGATATTTCTCAATTATGAAAATTACATGAAAAGCCTTGAAAGTTAAGGGTGTAAATAATATTTCGCCTTCTCTCCTTTCGACCTCTCCCCACTCTCTCTCTCTCTCTCTCTCTCTCTTCGTCTCCTTTAATAAAGAGAAGCACGTCCAAGTTATTTTAATATGAAAAACGAATTTTTCAAATAAATATCAATTAGAAAGTTAACTGAATGGACGGACTATCTTCGCTCATTAAAGAAACTTAATAAGTCGCCAACGTTTTAATTAATTTTCTAAAAGAATTAAATTTTCATTAATTTCATCGCTTCATTTTTTCTCAAACCGGTTAATTAACAAACTGTTCATTTGTGACAATTATTACATTATCGAATGCAGACTATGGGGAAAAAGATGGAAGAAAGGGAGGCAGAGAACAGAAGAGAGAGAGAGAGATGGAAGAATACCGTGAGAGTACAATAAAAATTAGCAAAAGAAAAGATAGCAAAAAATATACAAATAGCAAAAACAGAACAGTTCTAAAACTGAAAAAAAGATAAATGGGACAAGAACTCGAAAAGAGTGCCAAATTTATAACAATTATTAGAATACAAATACATTGTATGAAGTAACATACACAGTCATACAATTATGGGTACATACATCTTCACTAAAAAGTTATGCAGCGGTCATTTTGACTGTTTCTCCTCGTTCTAACGTAAAAGAACAACCAAAGAACGACCAAAATTTGAGAATAAGAACCTCCTGCCATCATTTCAAAGGGTTGAAGAAGGGGGAGGAGGAAGTAAGAAGCATCCCCTGGAGTCCTCTCCACTCGAGATAAGGGCGAAAGATCGTCCAAGGATCTGAGAATGCGGTAATTAATTGGGGGAAGAATTCACCTGCGCGGAGTGCCCCTATCATTATCGTTTGGGGCCCAATCGGGCGAAGGGAAGAGTGGGTTGAAATGCGTGGCAAGTGGTTTGTACTTGTAATTTTTCTCATAACAATAGGGGTGGCTCTTCCCGGGAGTTTCCCGCGACCTCTCATGTTTTCATGCGGGTTCGCAACTGCTCCTTTAATGTGCGTGTTGATTTATGTTCGTCGCTACCTGTTGTGAGACAAATCCCCGAAGAATTTAATCCCTCGGAGACTTCCCACAGGACGTGGATGCATTTTCCTCTCCTCTTTGTCGTTTGGAAATTATCTTGAGGAGTTCGAATTCGATGTCGAAACCGTTAACCGAAGATTTCTTGTTATCGGCCGTGCAAAAACTCCCAAAAAAAGCCGAAAACCATTAAAGTTAAAATAAATATATACCGTCTAAAACAGACGCTTTTTCGCATTACAAAAATACACAAAAGGTCAACAAAATAAATCTTAAATTTGTTAATAAAACATAATAACATTCTTTATATCGGCATTTTAGGATACCATTTTTGAAAATCTACTTTTAGAAATTTATTTTCCGACATAAATTTAGAAAAAATTTACAAGAATTTAAGCAGAAATTTATTTTTTAAATCTATTTTCGGAAATATATTTTTAAAGATAGAAATAAATTTTTGAAATCTATTTGGACTTTTAGAAATTCATTTTTGGAAATCTATTATTAGAGATTTATATTTATTTAGAATACTACTTTTAAGAAATCTATTGTTAGAAATTTATTTTTAGAAATAGAAATTAATTTTTGAAATCTATTTAGACTTTTAGAGATACATTTTCGGATATCTATTATTAGAGATTTATATTTATTTAGAATACTACTTTAAGAAATCTATTTTTATAGATTTATATTTAGAGATGGAAATAAATTTTTGAAATCTATTTAGACTTTTAGAGATATAGTTTTAGAAATCTTTTATTAGAAATTTATTTTTAAAGACAGAAATCAATTTTTGAAATCTATTTAGACTTTTAGAAATACATTTTTAGAAATCTATTATTACAAATTTATTATTACAAATTTATTTTTGGAAAATATTTATTTATTTAGAATACTATTTTCAGAAATCTATTATTAGAAATTTATTTTTAGAGATAGAAATCAATTTTTGAAATCTATTTAGATTTTTAGAGATACATATTTAGAAATACATTTTTAGAAATCTATTATTAGAAATTTATTTTTGAGAAATTATTTTTATAGACAAAATTTAATTTAAAACATTTATTTTGATTCTGATTTGAAAATTCAGAAAACAATTTCTACTCACCGTGTTTAAGTTCCTATCCCACCCTTTAGTACTCGGGGGTTGTTAACAGATGGCAGCACTCAAACGAGATCGTCTCCGGCTTTCAGAAACGAATCCATCATCTGAAGTAAATAAAAAACTATTTTAATGAGGTATTATTAACAGCAAAATATACATTAAAGCTGCCGGTAAATGGCCATCCCAGAATAAACGGAAATGAAAAATCAATCCCTTTTCCTTCGGGCATCCACCCCGCAGAAAATGTCTTCCCGAATGGATTTTCTTTTTTTAGACAAAAAAAAAGAAATAAGAAAAAGAAAAAAAAAAGGAAAACGTTTTCGCTTAAATTATTCAGTTTTAATTAAAGGACAAAAAAGCCACGAAATCCCGTCTGGTGACATTTGATAAGAACATTAAATTTTCAGATTAATAACATCCAACTTGTAAATAGTTTTCATGGCGATTTCATTTTTCGTCAAAGTGGAGGAGGGGGAGGAGGGGGGGGGGGGCGAAGGGGTGTTCGAAGGAGAAAATTTACGAGGAAAACCGAGGCATTCAAATGATTCGAAGCAGAGGAACCTCAGTCGCGTTAATAGAAGCGATTCAAAAACTGAACCCGTTTTAATTAGCAATAATTGAGAGCAAATTGTTGATTCGAGTTAATTGAGTTTCGCGCAGAATTTAGCTCTAATTCGAATACTAATCTTGTTAGTCTTGCATCCGGATTCAACTCTTTTGCTTCGTATTGTTTACAGTCAGCTTTTTCCACTTCTTCCTCTTTTTAAAACATTTGCCCTTCGCCTAATACAATTAGGGGGTAAAAAATGAATTCATCCGGGGTTGAACTGCTGAGAGAAGGAAGATTGTTATGCGGCTGCCGTGTAAAACGGGGGGTCGAAAAGACACCCGAAGCGATCATTTCTCAAATTTACCCTTTAGACACCAACAACGCGCTCAAGAACTTGCTAAAGAGTGTACCTTCATAATTCACTAAAAGAGCGAACACAAGACGAAAGGTGATTTGTTTATGGCATACGTGAACCCTGTTTTCAACCCTAATATTGAATCTCACCCTCGACGGGCGCACCGAGGCGGCACCCGCTATCACGGCGCGTGCGGCTGCACACGACACCTGCCAGGTATGACTCAGCCTGTGACGTCATTTGTGTACACAAAACCGGATGTCGACCCTTATGAGACATTGAACTTTTTTAATGCACTTTTGTTAATTAAATTTTTGGGGCTTCTTCGGTTTCTCCCTTCCTTTGTCGCAGTTCTCGATTCACGAAGGCGATGAAACATTACCCGGAACAGTCCGCGGTCAGTTTCGGTCTCGATAATGAAAGAGGGAGTGGATCGGTAAACAAAACCAACCCCATCCGCATTCCATTAAAGAGCTCTTAGAGTCTCCTATGAAAACGGGGAGTGCGATAGTCTTAGAGAGAAATTTAAAAAATACTCAAATAAATAAATAATGGGGATTTTTAATGCGGAGGGAGCATACGTCATGACTGTGACGTGCACTCACCCCACGTATGATTAAATATTCCAACATCTGCCGGGTTGCAAGTCAGCGTCACCACGCCAAGCCAAAGCGATTGTGAGACAATGCAGGGATTTCCTCCATTGTGTAGACTCACACATGCTTATGCGTACGCTACCCTGTTTATGCATAGAAATTGGTGGTGTGGGCAACCCCACTACCTTTCCCTATTCTTTTCGGATATTTTTCAAAGATTTGCCGTGAGGATTTAACGAGGGGATGCCAATTATTTCCCAGATGCAGTGGCAAAAGGGAGCAGTCGGGGAGACGTTCGTGTCTTCTCTTGGCTGGGAAAAAATGTGAAGTCGCTCGAGAGAAAAGAAACCGCCAGAAAATGGAGTCATTAAATATATATTATAATCGGAGGGAGAAGAAGAGGGAATCTTAGTCTTTGTAAGAATATAAAAGTAAAACGAAAAATGGCATCGTTTTTTATGTTTTTATTCTCTTCCCTCGATTAAGTATTTCCATTTTCTTGATATTGATTAGTAACTGCCCATTTTGATTACCCATTGCAGAGGAAAAAGTAAATAAACACCACCCGGCAATTGCATTAAAATGCATTGCAATCCTTAAAACCGCATCTCCTCTACACCATTTTTGTAATTTGAGTGTGCTGAATTGTCAAGCTTTTTTCTTTCTTTTATCCGAAACTGTGCACATGTCATACCGGCACGCGACGCTCGGAAATCCCTCTTCATTCTTCGCTTATTGCTCCTCCTATCCCCTTAGGAGGCCATTCCGAAATGTTTCACATGATCCCAACCAAAGAACTCTCTCTCCCCTTTCATACCTTTGTTCTCGACTCTCTTTCCACCCTTTTTGGCTTACTGATATGTTGATGACTCAAATAAATACAATTACGGTCCGCCTTTTAATTGGGTTCCTTTATACGTCGTGTGCCCTAATAAAGATCACAAATTAGATAGACGGAGGATTATTGTTGAAAATCTGCTGTTGGGGCAGCGCGGAGAAACCTTACTCAAATGGGGAGACAACAGAATACTTTTTCGCTGCACCAGAATGCTAAATCTCAATTATAGGTATTAATTATTATTACTATTTCTATTAAATAATATAAAATCTCCTGAATAGATCAGAAGAAAGAATTCTACTAAGGATCGATCACTCCTATTCTCCCAACCAAATATATTCTTTCAAACAAATTATTTTCCACCATATTATTTAAGCTTTATATATTATACATTATTTAAGCTCATATAAGAGAAATAAACATTAAAAGAAATACTAATTACATTTGCAGATTTGTGATCGTAATGATAACGTACCTGCATAAAACCGTTGGAAGTCCACCCGGAAACAGCATTTCGGTCAGGTATTTTCGGTCTATGGTCATTTACACGGCTTATCATCATTAAAATGGGAGGTTTTAAAGAATCCAGTTTAAAATTTTCGTTGCTAATTAGCTGCGGAACAAAATGCGAGCCCATCTCGTCCATTTTTTTTTTTATAATTGTTACACTCTTGTTCCCCACTTGAAAATTCGGAGAGAACAACTGTCATGATTTAAAAACTGATTTCTCCAGATAATTGGTCTCTATCGTCAAGTACACTCAGCTTCCGGTTTACTTACGCCGTAGAATTCGGGATTCATTGGCAGGAGGCTTTTTAAACAGTAAGCCGCCATGTGTTCGCAGTTTTATGCCTTATTAAACCTTCAATGCTGTGCACTAATAGATTTGTTCGAACAAATGTCGGCCAATAGAAATATTTCATGCGGAAAATAATTAAAACGCGGCTATGTTTACTCTTTCGGAGAGCAGAGAGCCTAAAACAATGCCGCGGCCTCCTCATTCGAGCCTTTCGGTGCTTCCACTTCCTCTGCTGCCACTTTTACGTAATCATTTTAAATCGCTCGTATTTCGCAATTTCTTTTTCTTTCCTTCCTGGCCTTTTTTCACCTTCCAATTTCTTTAGTTCATCCTTTCGAGATTATACTTCATCTTTTTTTTTATTAAAAGAGCTGTGGGTTTACAAAAGGCGCTTAAAAAAAATATGGAAATACCTGCAATGGTTGAGGAAGCCATCTTGGCAATTCTGATATCCGCTTTTTTAGAGGAATCATTACATTTTGACTGTCATATCGGGGTCTAAAGTATTGGTTTCCGAACACGCGACCGTCCATATGAAACCCTGAAACATCAATTTATTTATTGGTTTCACTCAGATATAATGAAATGAAACGGGAGAGGGTGGAGGAAAGAGGAAAAGGGATGGAATTCCACCTTGGGTGACTACGTTAAAACCAACAAACCACCGAGCGGCCGAAAATTGGTTTAGAATGATTAGGAAAAATAGAGCGGCGGCCGCGAATTCATTCCCACGATCTTTCATGGGTCCCACGGGAATGGACGGCCTGTGAGAAAAACCGGAGCTTTTAATTTCCCCGCCCTCCATTCGGGGACGTGTGCACTGCACGCGGATCGTCAAAGGGTTCCACGCTTCATTTGTACTTTCCTCCCCCGCCTGTTGATGATACTGTATGTACTGTATGTGTATCAGGTTCATTTTCATTTTAAACAAGTGCACGGGTTGTGGGCACTGATAAGAAACTAATTTTACTCTCTCGCAATCGGCTTCCAATCGAATGCACTCGATGACAGAAGAAGTCTGACCTGTATAAATGAAAGAAATAATGAAAACATGCAGAGGGTTATCCCAATGGATTTGTTGCAGCGGTTAATATCAATTTCAATTGCCGAGATATGATTCTTCCCCCGATAATCCCAAGACAATCATTTTTCTAAATAAATTTAATGATAATAATTACGTGAATTCTATCCCCGATCTGAAAGGCACATCATCCCCTCCCCTCGGAGTGAGGGAGGGGGGTGTAATATCTCCGATAGTGTATCCATGGCAACAAGGCACCTCACCACGCGTGAATCCATTTTTATTAACGGCGGAATGTCAAATGATTTTCGGTTAATCGAGTCAGGAATTCGAATTTCCATTAGTGCCGTCAAAATAACTTTATACATGACAAAATCCCTCTTTTCCTCGGGATTCCTTTCAACCCTCCACACTCATTTTACCATTCTTTTTTTCCGCTTTATGTTCTGAGGTTTCAATTTAACGCAATTTGCGTTGGAATAGACCCGCACTTCTTTCACGAATTCATATTCGGGAAATTTACAATCTGACTCCTCAATGTGGGGACCGAATGGCACAACAGAGAGAAGAGCAGTTGTAAGTTTATCTGTGGACAAATTACACGCACCGAAATACGGACGGACATTGTGGTAACTGACACCGGTAATTTTTGGAGGAACCTTTTGCCTGGTGGTCACTCAAACAGACAACATCCGGTTTTATTTGGCTTCGTTTCCTGCCGAAAATGACATCGGGGGTGTAAATGTCCTCAGGTTTCTCGATCAGTGAACTCAATCACTTGATTTAACCCTTTGCACTCGAGCGGCGCCCGAATATTTTGAAACTATAAATCGACTCCGTGTTCTTTTGTAACTGCATATTCTTATTTATAATATGCAATAATAATAATATACATATTTGACTTATCATACAGATTTATCAAATTACAGAAATCAAAATTTACAATTATATTTCTTTTCTCTGTTCTTTGTATTTTCGTGTATTCTTCTCCATTTTTGCTTCTTCCCAATCTTCTGATTATCTTTTTCTTCTCTTTCCTTTATTTTCTCTTTTATGCTCTTTATATTCACCTCCTTTATATGCAGCTGATCTTATTATTACATTATTACTATTTTTGTTTCTTTGGAGCTCTTTTCTTCTTTTCCTTCTGTTTCCCGTATTTTCATGCAGTATTTCATCTACGTTTGTTTGCTTATAAATGTTTTTCAAGTAGTTGTAAAGTGTTTACCGCTCGAGTTGCGAAAAAGGCCTCGAGTGCAAAGGGTTAATTTCCTTCCGAAGAACCGTAATCTTAGATGTTTTATTAGGTTTATTTCGATGAGAATTCCAGCGGAAGTGAAGTTCGTCTAACGGAGGGAAGAAAAGCGCATTTTATTTCCTCTAAAAGCACCTGTTGGGAAATCTTTTAAAATATTACGGCATTGTCGGGAAATTATTGAAAAGCACAAAGTAATGCCCTCTTTGCAAAGAGGAGGCGCGGTGATCATTTTTCCAGAGAATTAAGCTCCCAACGTAAGTTAAACACGGGCGCAAAGGGAAGGAAATAAGCGAACTGACTAAGAAGCTTACCGCAAATTCAGTGAGGCACATTAAAATCACATTAAAAATTCATGTCGCCGAGGAAAATCGAAGGGATGAAGCTTAAATGGTCAAAAGGTGGCGACAAAGACGGAAATATTTCCCGCGGAAAATTAGGGGAAGCTCAACGTTCGCCCCGACAGCGAATCCTGTTGGGATGCAAATCAACGCCCCTCGACAGAGAACAAATCTGGGAGGAATTCCCATGAATGACTTCTTTCCCAATCGAATTACACTTATCCCCGGCTTCTTCCTTCGTTTTCAAAGACGTGTAGCTGCTTTTCGCCCCATTAAACCCCTCCTTTCTTTTTCAACAATAAAAAGATTCATTAAAGAAAAGTTTCGCGAGCTCACATTAATATAAATATTTTCAATAATTATGTTTTTATTTAATTTCCAACATAAAAAAAAAATTTCCCCGGGCCAAAGCAAAACTTCTAAAAAAAATTATTAATTTTTTTATTAAACTTTTTTTTTATATTCTTTTACGTACATTAAACGCCATAATTGGTCTTCTTCGGGGAATGGAAAAGTTTAATTAGTGCTTTTATTAAAAAAAGAGATAAAAGAAAACGGGAGAACGAATACGAGAGAAGACATCTTGGAAAATAATGTATCAATGAAGGTTTTCCCGGTTTTTTTTTTTAAAGGTTTAATGTTTTGCCGGTGAGTGAATTAAAGGTCGAATTTCTGAACGTAAATCTTTTGGGAAAAGATTCGGCGAAGTAAAAATATCGTCACGTTATTTGTGCAAACACGCGATTACTTTTAATTAATTCAGCGTTTAAATTTATTTAATCAACCTTCCGTGTTTATTAATAAACGCTTATACATATTATTTGCTGAAAAAACGCGAAAAAAGCACAACTCCGCGAGATGTTTGATTTTGCCGTTCCACTTTTTCTTATCTCTTCCCCATATTTTTCCGTCTCTCGCCATTTTCTCTTTTATTTGCCGTTTAATGCTTTCCGTTTTGCTTTATATTCACTTCAATCGGATTCCTTTTTGTATTAATTTTTCTATTTGTTTCTGTCATTTTTTCACCCTTTCTCTGACTTCCTCATTGGAAATACAACCGCCTAAAAAAGTGAATTCCCGTTTGTTGAAAAAGAAAATCATGGGAGGGAAAAGAATTCTTTCCCGTTCGGTTACTTCCCACCGAATGGGAAATCCTAATGTTTTCAATCCTTTTTACACAGAAAAAATTCTGGAGGAAACGCTTCCGCTGCCATAAAATCGGATTTCTTTTTCCGGAAAGCATGACAATGGGTTCCCAAAGGGCTCCGCGCACAATGCGACTTCATCGTCTGTGAATAGAGCTTTCTCTCTGCGTCGCCCTAATCCCATTTCAGATCTCCTTACTTTTTCGTATTTCTTACTTCTTCGGAGAGATTGGAAAATGGCAGAAGTTATGCTCACGCAACAACCGACGAAGCCTCCGCTTCGGATTTCCCCGAGAGAAAACGTTATTCGGGAAATTCATCTAATGCCACGACATTTTTGAGTTGAATTCCCCCAACAAACGGACGGATTCTGCGAAAACGAGTCATTATGTTCTTTTTAACTGTCGAAGGGCGTGAAAAAAGGAAAATTCAAAAAAAGTAAATTTAATATGTTAAGCCATCGGCTACACAATGAGATATTGTGAAAATCCAATTGAAATCCAATTTGTTCAATTTCCCGACTTCGGACAATGGCGAACGAAAACCAATTTCCATCACCCGACGTTAGATCTTAAGTTAAACGTTCGTCTCTCGGATTTTCCACTCGAATTTTCCCACCAAAGAATGAATACACTTCTAACCGAAACCACCACGACGACGGCTTAGCAAAAGAAAGTAATGGAGAGTTCGACTGGTGAAAATCTTCAAAAAGAGCTCACAAACTCATATTTAAATTACCAAATGGAATAAATACAAAATACAAAGAAAGCATTGGAAAGCCAGATATACAAATCGCAAGAACGAAAGAAAAAATAAAAAGAAACAGAGTAATTCATGTATAAATTTATACAAAAGACCCATTAGCAGTGAGAAGCATACAGTAGCGCTCAAAAGTATTTTGACAATACAAAATTTAATAGTTTTTTAGTTAATTATTTTACTGTAAGATTTTTTTATGTATTATTTATTTATCAACAATATTAGTTTGTATGCCTTCGGCTTTAAAGTAACGTAATACACAAAACATAACATTCTTCTTAGTCTTCTGCTTTTTTTTAATACTTTTACTTAATTATTATTATTACTCTAAAGAAAAACTCTTTATTTCTTCTGTTATTTAATTAATATTATATTTACAAATGTAATAACTCTTATAAAGCAATTTAGTGAAAGCAATGAAATTTTACTTTAAAAGTAAACAAATGTATATAAATATAACATAAATATAATATAAAAAATATAACAAATAAATAGTAATATATAAATAGTAATAGTAAAAAAGTAATAATATAAATAGTAAATAATAACATGTAAATTATGTATGTATGTAAAATATAATAGTAAATAAAATAATAAATAATAATAGTAAATAAATAGTAATAAGTAACAATATAACAAATTTAAAAGTAAACTTACAAATGGAAAAGACAAAATATTTTGTATTGTCAAAATACTTTTGAGCGCAACTGTATATAAAAATGAAAAACAGAAAATACAGAAAAGTTACAGAGGAATTAAAGAGAAAAAAAACGAAACATAAAGCAGAAAGTTTTACTGTAAAAACAACGTTACTTATACAAATAATTGTCAGTAAATAATATAAAGGATTTTCTAAAGCCACGACGCCTTATTTTTGATGCAACATTTCGTCCTTTTCCTTTGGGGAAGAAAACAAAAATGTCTTTTTGTGAAGACGAGAAGAGGAAAACAAAGGTGACCACCTCGTTAAAAATTTTCCTTTGACCACTCGCTTTAATTGCGACCATATCGCTTGGATTGTTTTTACGCACCGAAACTCCCGTTGTTTGGCATAAGCGTCCACACGGGGGGGTTGCTTCCACCCCTCTCTTCGGGGGGTGAGAACAAACGCGGACATTTTTCCACTGGAGACCTTTCTTTGGGTTTTCCTCACGAAATTAGCTCTCCGTCAAGATTCTTGGGGACATTCTAATTCGATTATTATCATGGGAGATTATTGATTTGGGGTGAATAGAGGCATCGTCTATTGATGACGACGTTCTGCACAGATTACTTTTGATCTTGTCTAGAATCCTCTCGTTTTCAAAGGACTTATTACTTCCTTATGTTATTTCTCAGCGGCTTATACCCAAACCTTTTTCTTCTTCTTTATGGAAACCCTCAAAAGAAATGGTTTTATTAAAAAATGTATTCTCCCGAGCAGAATTCGCTTCCGGATATTCCTTTGAACGAACTCCTTTTTCGGACTCCCAACCAGACGAATACTCATTGACACGTAAGGGCGGGATGACTCATCGCGTTTTCCCCTTGTGCTGAGCTATTTTCCACAGGACGAGGGGTTTCGTGACTGAGGGCCACGGGAGCAGACTGTCTACCTTGCGGTGACTGTCTTGCCGACGCCTTCGAATACCTTTCCACCCTCTCTTGTGCTCACGTGACTCATTTTCCATTTTTCAACTTCGGTGGGGCATATTTTTAGATGAATCATCTCGTTTGGGAACCTATTTATGGCTTTCCGATGCATCATAGGCTTTCTTTCGTCATTGGAATGATGACTTTCTTTTTTCACTTAACGTTTATACTATTTTGAATTTGACTCAACCCTTCAATCACACTCATCTATTATAATCACAATAGGGTGTACAATTTGACCGTTTAAAGTCCATTTTCAACATAAGTCAAAAAGTCAGCAGAAAAATAGTTAAAATAACACTTATGATTATTAGAAATCCATTTTCGAGCAAAGGGGAAAAACTTCGAAGGGAAAAGCAAAATATTCCGAAAGATTTGGGAAATTCATAGAAAAAATACCCAAAAGGTGTTTCTAGGAAACTCATTGGGGGTTTCAGCGGCGTGTGTGGCAGAGCATAAAATTGATGGCTCATCGTGTCCGTTGGGCGGCGGAGGGTGTTAAATGAAAGCTTCAAGCGAGTAATTAGCCGATTATTCGCGTCGGGGCCGAAGACATCTGCATTCAACCCTCACTGTCTCCTCCTTTCACTTTCCCTTAACCTACTTTGGGGTGCTCTCTTCAGGGATTGTGACTCCTCGGGGTTTACCGGCCGTTACCATCCGTTTATTCAACTCTTATCTCCTCTCAGAAAACAACACAAACTGTTAATGAGTCATTTTAAAACCATTACAAAGCGGTGAATAATTATATTTGTTTATGATTTCGGGTATTAAAAAGGTCATTTTGACCGGCTGCGTCGAACGAACTCTTCTTTTCAATCTTCTTTCAATATTGGCATTACTGATACGTTTTATATAATTATTTAAAAGTTCATTTGAAGTTCGAAAGGCAATAAATATATTCCTTGTTCTTCTTTAAAGTACATACAACAGCGCCTAAAAGTATTTTGACAATACAAAATATTTTTTCTTTTCTATCCGTAAGAGTTAAAGTAAAATTTCATTGGCTTTCACTAAAATGCTTTACAACGGTTGTTACATTTATAAATATAATATTAATTAAACAACAGAAGAAATAAAGAGTTTATCTTTAGAATAGTAATAATAACTAAGTAAAAGTATTTAAAAAAAGCAGAAGACTAAGAAGAATGTTATGTTTTGTATATTATTTTACTTTAAAGCCGAATCCATACAAACTAATAGTGTTGATAACTAAATAATACATAATAAAATCTTACAGTATAATAATTAACTAAAAAAACTATTAAATGTTGTATTGTAAAAATACTCTTGAGCGCTACTGTGTATTCTTAATAATATAAATACGAAGTGCGACATGAAAGTAAGAGGAAGAACTATAACATAATATTATTATTTTATTAATTTAATTGTAATTAAATTAATTGTTAAATCCATTATATATTTATATTACTTATAATTTTATTAACCGACGATTATTATGTTATAATCGTTTGTTTGTTTTTTGTAATGATTTTTTTTGTTGTTGCGTTAATGTTAAAATTGACACAATTAATATTATTTGAATTTAAAGATTAAATTAATTAATTAAATTAATCTATTATTAAAAAATTAATATTAATATAATATAATACTCACCTGATGAAAGCCTTTTGGGCGCTTCCGGGCTATAAAAAAAATAATATAATTAATATAATATAAAATTAAATATAAAAGAATTAAATTAATCTGAATTAAAAGAAAAAATGATGCAGTGGTCTTTTTGACCCCTCCCGATCATTCCAGCATTAAATATATAAAAAAAATAAAATAAGAGTATTTATATATCCGGAATGAAGAAAAAGGTTGGAGGAAATAGGGTCACTTTACGCGGGGAAAGACTATGGTCAGGATTGCGTGCGTGCGTGCCGCATTCTGGCAGAGGTCTGCGAGGGTCGTGAAGAGGGTAAATCAGAATGCGGCAATGCAACCCTCCTAACGATGTCCGAGAGAAGCGGAATTATTAGTCAACCTTTGTTTTCACGTGGGCGTACGGCCTACCTTTCTCAAAATGATTCACTCTCCAACCCTCATGCAGACGACTCCCCCCCCCCTTATAATCTCCCGTAATTGTATACATTCTCGAGGGTCTATTTTATGTTTCGGAACCGACATGGAGGCGTCTGCTTCTTTTTTTCCCCGTTAAATTATTTTCATAACGTGGAAATTAATTTTTATTTTAAGGGGAGGGAATGAGTTCCACTCTTCGGTCTTCCTCCCTTTGAAAACCTTCATCCAAATGAATGAACCCATGACGTGTTTACTTAACAAAGGAGGTACCACTCAAACCGAAGGCTTCACACTCAGTTTATAAAACATTCCAAAGAATCGCACAGAAAGGAAGTCGGACTCAATGACGGACCTTAAGTGCCTGAGCCATTCAGGTCCGAAACATTTATCGGGACAAGCCGCGGACAAAACCGACAATTTGTCACATGGGGGCTCACTATAATAAAATTTGCGACGGTAATTGATCGTTAGCAAACAATGTCAGCTGGCCCGAGTACCCGGCACGAATACCCCGGGGTAGCACGGGTTCGGTAATTGTTGTCAGGTGCGGTTACCCGTGTTTTCGTGCCTTATTAGCGCTGTGCCCCAATTCTCCAACAATAAATCACTTAAACGCTTTTGGCTGGCATAATCGCTTTTCTCTAAACATGATTCTCTCGAGTAATTGGATCTTTTATGGGAAGCCACGAATTGAAAAGTTTTTGTACTTCTGTTGCTTTTTCTTTTGATAAAGCATCGTAAAACGGGATAATTCTTATACGGTAGTTTTGATAAAGTTTTCATTTCACCCTCATGAAAAAAAAATTAATTCGAGGAACTGAAACCCAACAGGGGATGATTGGGGATTTTATAAAGATTTTTTTTCCTTTGTGGCCGTTTTAAGGAGTCAAAATTGTGGTTTGGATTTCGTTCGCCCGAGGAAATATTCATTGGGAGAATTCGAAAAGATAACGTTTATATTTACGGTCATTTACTGGATTATCAAATGCATGAGGGCGTTCCTTTTCGGGAGAGTATAACAGCAGTTTATTTCTCCTCCCGCTCGTTTCTCTTAAGGTATTTCCTCCCTTTCTGGCCACCCCCATCGCGATTTTCTCCAGAATCCTCTTCTTCAATCCCTTCCTAATTGCCATGTCAAAGCTGACACCCCTTCTCCCCCTTCTATGACCACTTTCCTCATTGTGGATGTAATTGGGGACAAAGCACTCCAATCTCAGCGTCAATGCTCTCATGAATATAAAGAGGCAAAACTCCAACAGCAGACGGACACAAAAGGGAGGAGAGATCGAAATCTGCATGAGGCCTACAGCTCAGCTGGTTCCACCTCTCACTCTTTCCGCTCTAATGGAAGGCTCAACGCGAACGGCGCAGATGAACGATGTTGGACTCTTAAATTATGATTTTCTACCCCGGTGCATTGCACCTTCTGTCGGAATCTGAGTTTGGCGGGACTGTGAGGGGCAAAGTAAAATGCAAACCTGTCGGTGCCTCCGAAGTGTCAACTGTGAAGAGGTTCTTCCCCTTTTCTTTAGGGGTTTCACCCGGCAACCCTTTATTTGTCGAAATTCGCCAGGAAGAAGCTGAACAATAAGAGAAATGGAGGATGGCAAAAACCGGGATTTGCCGCACAATAAACACAATCAGTACTGCATTCGAACCCTCCGAAAATTGGAAACTTTATTCAAAGATAAAAGAACCCTTTTTTGCATCGGGATTAAAAACCTTTTGTCCGGTACTCCATTGTGCTGAAGCAACTTCTGGATAAAACACCTGGCTTGTGGCGTGTGGTGCTGGCTTCATCCAGGTGATTGCGCCCCTCCTCATAAATGCACCCCTCCTTTGAAAATTACCTTCCCCTGAACTAGATCACGACGGCTACGATTCCATTCAGGAATGCCTGGATACGAATTCCCATCTGCCACCGAAAGGCAGATGAAAGGAGTTAAATTTGTTTTTCATTTCCCCCTTTTTCTGCGAGAATTCGCCAACACGGGAGATGGAAAGTACTCGGGGGTGCGTTCACCCCCCGGCGGGGAGGAGTAACACTCCACGGCTCAATTATAATAATAAAAAAGATTAATGGCGTTTCATTAAAGAGTTGTCCATCACCTGCCCTGTGAGATATGGCGTGGATTAAATTTTCTTTTGGAGAGGTCTGAAGATAAACGCTCCCCAGTTACGGGTGTTAAAGCTTTTAATTTTGTTAGTCCTGCTCGATTTAAATATTTTAGGAGAGACATTGTGATTTTTCAAAATTTCGTGTCGGTTCGGCCCCGTCTGCTGCCACGGTTATTCATTCAAAATGGAGGACAATTTCCTAACAAAGCATACATCGTTGTACGTAAATGTAACAAAGCATACAAAAAATTTATTAGCAGTTTAGTAACAATTTTTTGTTAATAGACAAGATTTGGGGTGGATAAAAACGCGGGGGTTTGATTTTTTCCACCGTTGTAAAAAAAATTCAGGTTAATGAACAGATTGAGGCTGTAAAAAACCACCCCCAAACTTTTGTTCGTCGAGGACGCCCCGAAAAAAAACGACACGTTGTCTTTAACCTAAAAAAAAAAAAAACAGTCCGCCAAAAAGTTATTTGTTTGCGATGAGTTTTTAGCCGATGTTTACTTATAATTTCATCCCTGGGGGAGAAAAAGGAGAAATACGTCCTCGCAAGCTAACCACGAGACCCGGTGCGGAGCGGAAGGAAAGGCCGCGGCCCCGAGAAGCTAAGCGTGGGGCTCGGGGCCCCGAAGAGGCCCAGAAGGCAGCATCCACGAGCACCGCCACCCCGAGCGAACACCCTGCCTCACCCCATGTGCCAGACAGCTGATCTCGCGCGTGCCACACACTATTTTCAAGATAAATTCAATAACTTAACTGAAATTGATTTACGAATTCGAGTATTATTTTTTGATATCTTTGCAGCTGCACATTTGGCCCTTTGCCTCTCTTCCCGTGTGTTTATTTCGAGATTCGAATCCGATAACGTTTAAGGGATTGTTCGCCCGTTCATTTGGCTTTAAAATTATCTCCGATATGTTTGGGAGGACTAATGCACTTCCGAATTAATTGAGAAAAATCCTCCCCCCATATTGTTTTCATGTTTATTCCACTTGTAGATTTTCTACTATTTCATTATGGAGAAAGATAAGCCATTCGTTTACTTTTTCATAATTTTCCTCATGTTGACTTCCTCGATAGATGAAACAACTTTACTTAAATTTATTTCCGCTTCTATTTATACATTTTTTTAAGCGCTATCTACTTTTATCTTGAAAACTCAGCGGTTGTAAGCCAGTAATTAAATTTCCTTCAAAACTCTCGCCATTTTGAATCACGGGTGAAAGCACTCCTCTCTCGAAAAGGCTCAAAACAGAATCAAACACGACAAAAAAAAGCAAAAAGCTCCAACAAGAAGAAAAACCACGAATTTAAAACCTCGCGTTGCGTTCATTGAGAAAAGAAATGCGTTCGATGACGTCAGAAGGAGTTTAATAAATAAAAGAAGACGGAAAAGGTGCGATGAGGTGCACTCAAGTGACGTCAGGCCTTGTCTGAACTCAGAGTGACGTAAACCCATATCCACCTGCATCCTTCCACCTTAAAGAAGAGGGATGAAGATAAAAGAAATCTTGAGACCTGCGGTCGAGGGGTTCTTCTCGCACAAGTGATTTTCTTTTGTTGCACTTCCCTTACGGACAGATTGAATCGCCTCAGAGAGGGTTTCTTCTTTAAATACCGCTTTGAATTTCGGCTTCCGTTTTTTCTTCCTCTTCGTCCCCCCCCCCCCCCTCTCTCTCTTTTTAGTGAAACAGTTTTTTTTTCTGTAGGGGTTTTGAGCTGTGCATTTCGTAAAAAGTGAGGAACCCCAGAAAACTGTCTCACACCGCCTTCTCGTAGAATTTCTCTAAGGCGCATTAGCAAACAGTAAATAGTAGAAATAAATAAAAACAATAATAAATAAATAAATAAGAACAATAATAAATAAATAAATAAAATTAAATTAGAAGAAAACAGTGAACGTTTGCGGAAGAATCTTTTTCAAAAAACGGTTATGAATTTTCGACTCAAAGATTGGCAGCCCTGGGCAACATGTCCGCTGTTCGACAGAAACCACGTGAATGCAACTGACGAAACGGCTTTTCGTATACTTTTTAAGTCCTTAATCCGTTTCAGGTTTAAATACTCTCATATAAGCAATTTACTTTCTCATCTCTTTTAGGACTTTTTTCATCCCTTAAATATGTGAAATCTGAGTGTCCTTTTGATATTTTCGTGTATATGCATCAGTCTTTTCGCCTTCATTTCCACCCCTAAAATAACCGCACATTTCAAAAGAGGAATTCCACCCCTCCAGTTTTCTACTTCGCCCCCCTCAGTCTCCTTCAATTTAACATCGCTTACGGAGAAAAGGGGTAAACAACCCTAATGGAAAAACAATATTCCCTCGGCAACTATTATTTACGTCGACGGCAAAAAATTACACTTTTTCCGTTTGGCCGTCTTAAAAAGCTAAATTTTCCACTTTTATCCCTAACGAGCTAAAATTAAATATAATCATTAATTTGGAGAGACTAAAAAAATCAATACTCATTTCACAACTGCGGAATCCTTTTGATGTGTTATGACTTTTTCATGTTTTGCCAATGAAGTTCTGCCAAGCATGAAGTCGACGTTTTCGCTTCCCTTTGTCCACCCTCGCCCCGTTTCAACCCCCCGCGACAACGACAAAAAAAAAAATAAATAAAAGCCAGAAGAAAAGAAAATTTAATTCGAGTAATTTTTTTCTCCGCCTTTTATTCAAAGCAAACTTTTAGAGCTTTCAATGAAATAATTTTTCAAATGGAATGACAAAATGTAATTTCTAACGTATAGAAGATTTTCCCAAAGAAATTACTTTTCCATCCAAAATTTTCTATCAATGCGTCCGACATTTTCTCCTCTCTCGAGTCGTCTTCTCAGGAGAATCTCTTCTCCTGTTATTCACCTTTTTGATTGTTTGCAAAGAAAGTAATCGATCGAATTATGCTGTTCATTAGGGCAGTTTTCGTCAAAGGTTGTTCCATTGACCCCCAAAGGAGCGACTGCACCATTTTTTATCTCCCAAACACGAACCTTTTAATTTGATCAAAAACGAAGGCGAAAATAATTAAAAAACATGGAAGACGGGGATGAAAGGGAATTTATTTATTTATGTTTTAAAATGAACTGTCAGCATAGTTCCTCATCAATTACCCGTAAAAATTCGTCTCATTTCCTGTTCCTCCCTCCTCACCCCGATCGGACATAAATTACGGCAAAGGTAGGAGATGGTTGGTCCGGCAGCTGCCGATCCTCCCCCCTTCGCCAGGGAGGGGGGGTGTTTCATGCGTCACGCATGACGAACCAACTGTGGAAAATTCACCCTCGAGACTTACACCCCCGTGCGCCCCCGGCGAAAATGAAAAACACTTCGTGATATCACTTCCTTTCAGGTGATCAATTAGGATTATAAAAAGCCTTCGCCTATTAATTAATCTTGATGGTCACGGGTGACAAACTTTCCTTTGTGCCATTCGAAAATGGATCAAAAGATATTCTTTTCAAGTCGGGGGCGAAGAAGAAACACATACACACACACACACTGAAGTCAATTTCCTGAAGGAATAGTAATTAAACGGGCAAAGAAAAATAAACGTCCCGAATTTTTTTAAAAAATGAGTTCGTCTTTGGTGAGTATTAATATTTATCTACTAAAAGGAAAGAGAAGAAAGAAAAAGAGACAAGCAGAGAAAACAAAAGAAAATCTGTAAACCTCACCGGAAACACACAATGATTGCAATACAGTAATGTATGTGCATTTTTTATGATCTGAGTGAGACACCATAATGTATAGGTCATTTTGACTGCTCCCGTGTTACTTCCAGGCTTTCCTGTGCCATCCCAGATGGTAAGCACAGGAAAAGGACAAAAAGTTGGAGGAGGAAGTCTCCCGCAGCGGGCGAATTGCAACGCATCTGCCCGAATATAACAGGTATGTGAAACGTCTGAACGGAAACCGATTAAGAAGAAGTCTGAATTGGTGTATAATGCGGGCTTTGATAAAAATTCAATGGCACTTGACTCTGAACAATTCAAGGTCGCCCTGCACCAGTTTAAATGCGGGTTTCATTATGATAATTAAAATTACAATGCGGAAATTTTTTCGGACGGTCGGAAACCGATGACAGTTTGGGAGTAACAAAAACCAAAGTGACATAACCCTCAGAGTGAGTCACCGTTTATTGAAAAAGTAAAAACAATTATTTAAACAATAGACCGATCGCATTTAAATTTTGAAACTTTCCCGAAGATAACATTTCCGCCCTCCGACATTGCCAAACCAGAATCGAAGGGAAGTGAACATCTGGGCAAATTTGTCAACCCTTATCTCTTTTATGTTCCCATCGCACGATAACCTATCGCCCTTTTCCTTAACCTGAGATTTTTTCATTAGTTTTCTCCGGATCGATGTTGTATCGCGAAAGAATGTCCTCCTCGACAGAGGTCACGCTGTCGGTCCGCAGGGGGGCCAACCGAACGCAGATGACTGCAGATGCCTGTGATGAGAGGTCAGAGGTCGCGTCTAGTCATCGTCCAAAGAGATGTTTATTTTCCAGTGAGGTTTCCTTGGGCCACGACCGATCTTTGGCGAACTATCAGAGCGTGAATTAAACGTCTCATTTTCTATGGACGCCACCTCCAATGCGGTGTGTTTGTGTTTGAACAGCTGTTTTCTACGGCTCGATAAAAATCTAGGATTTCCACTTGTGGTCATTCGAAGCTTTGAGGGATGGCGAAGGCAAACATAATGTGCTCCCCGCGGAGGGTGGCCGTTTCCTCTCATTATATCCCCATTTGATTTGACAGCAGCAGACGTATAATCTGCAAAGCCTTACTTTGGATACCCAATCGCAAACAGCTTCACTTTAACCCTATAAACCGAGACTGTATTCAGTAACATCAGTCACATTAATCTTCCAAAATAGTTTAATTCCCGTTAAAATTTTCTTTTTTAAAACCGTATATACTTTTTTCATTTTTAAATTTAATGTTGTTTGGGCTGTTATGTTTTCATATACTATTTTCTACTTTAATGACACAGTATACAAAATATATAGTATTATATTATTTAATTTATGTGCACTAAAGTTATAATTTTACATACATAAATTATACTCAATATTATTTTGTGTGTTTTTATTCAGTTGCGGTGTTTTCACCACTTCAGTCAAATTAATTACGAAATTATTTTTATAATGTAAATTAATTATAGGAATGAAATTAATACATAAATTTATAAGAAGCTGAAACTTGGCGAAATTTTTCGGAGTATAATTATAGATCAAAAGCCCTCAAAAATCTAATGCTGGGGAGAAAATTGGCGCGGGGTCAAAGATCAACAAATTAATTTATCGCCGTTCTTATATAACCTGTAAGTGCAATGATAAAATTGGCACAACATTATAATATAATAGCACATTTTATGATAAGAAATTGTGAAAAATGTATACCTGTACCAGCTTTGAGGCTGAGAAGCTTTGCTCTCTTCGAAAAAAAAGAAAAACAAGGACTGCTTACTCTTTATTTTTTATTATTTCTTGTTTTATGTTTTACGTGTGCCTGTGTTTTATTTACTTACTCATTGTTTTTTGTTATATGCATACGTTTTATTTATTATTTTACATACGACTATGTTTTATTATTATGCGTACTTTTATATTATAAACAAATCTCCATTAAATATTACTCTGTTAATTTATTTCTCAATTTAAATGTCAAATAATTTATTTACATTTTTTTAATCTTATTTTTATACGTTTTACATCCAATTTTATTATTTATTATTTTTATATAGTATTTAACTTTATTTTTGTATAATGCCTAATTTATTTATATTGTTTTGTTTTGTATAGTATTCGTTGCTATTATTTCATAATTATTCTGGGATTTATCTGAGAGCAAAGCTACTCCGCCTCTTTCATACTTTATTAAAATCATATTGTAATTAATTGTATTGCTTATTGTATTGGTAAGAGAACACCTCCAATGCCTGCGGGCGAAATGGAGGTTCAATATATTATATTATTATTATTAAATTAGCACAGACAATAATTCTTTTCCCAGCATTTTTTTTATAATTATACTCGAAAATATTTCCTAATGTTTCAGCTTCTTAGGAATTTATGTAACCTCGAATTTTATAGGAGAATATATTCTGTAACTTCTTTAAAAGGCCTTATACAGACATTACAGGAGAAATAATTGCATCTGTTCGAGCTGAATTGTACGGAGGAAAAGAATCAAAAAGGGAAAATTAAACTTTTGTTAAAAAAGAAACAAATTGCTGCAACCGCATTATTAAGCAAACACCGAAATTCACAGTGGAAGAAGATGAATATAAAATTTGCATGATGAAAAATATCTTTTCCAGCGTTAATTAAGTCTGTTACGAGTCGAAAAGTGCAGAATAAGATGGAGTGTTTGAGGAAGTTTTGGTCTCAGAGAACACTCGCGAAGAACCGCTTTGGGGTGAGACTGTATTCGCCCTCGGGCACTCGGAATAAACAAGCGAAAGCTTTGGGGAATTGCCGTCTGAAATGGCCATAAAATTGAATTTTTCCACGAGGTGGTAATGACGGCAATGATGATACCAATTTACGTTCTTATTCAATCAGATTCCCTTTTTCCCTTCAGCAACCAATTCAGTTTTTATCGAGTAAATTCAATTGCAGTTTTATAATATCATTTTAGAGCGAAATCAGCGAAACCGATTTGAGGAAGGCTGATATGTTTTTTTAATGGTTCCATCGTTGCCGTTCGAAACAAAAACAAATTAGTTCTGAGGCTTCTGTTTGTCTTTTCCCGATTAATTATCTTTGTATTTTCGTCCAATGAATAATCCTTTTGAGCTCCGAATCGGCCAAATAAGCTAAAAAAGAGCGATTCTTCTGAAAAGACAGTTTGTAGGCGTTCTACAAAGGAATTGCAGAGTATAAAAAACCCAAAAAGCGATCCAGGTGATTTGAATTTCAAATTAGCAACCCGAGTGGGAATAATTAAAATATTTCCCGCCAAAAATTTATTAATTTGCAAAGGATCGACAAAGGGAAAGAATTTGATTAGCATATGAGCAGCGACATAACCCAACATAAAAGACCATGTATTGTTAAGGAAACACCAATAAACAACCCGGATTAGCATCCCCTCGAGAAGGCCGAGCCAGCCGGGCCCTCCCCATCCGCTAAGCATGGGCGGACCCCAACCCCGGCCCTTCGCCCGCAGCCAAGCTCCACATGGGCGACACCCCGTCCCAACTCCCCATTGGCTTCCACAACTTATAAAATATCTTCCTTCCGACGCAGACGAACCACTCGTTACATGACAACAGAATCGTACGCGATGAGAGAACAGTCGCTCCGCAGCGCGCGGACTTTTCTGTTCCGTCGTGGCCACCACTGACAGTCCAACTGTTATGCACTGACGTTCGGGTGTCGTGAGTGAAACTCTGTGACAAGAACTCGCCGCAGATCGGTCACCGATGATCATGCCACGGGAATTCATCTTCGCCAAGCACATGTTCTCGTTTCCTCACGCTTTCCAGCTCTGCAAGGAACGGACTTCGGACATCGCCGCTTCAGAAACCGGCTACTACTCTCCTCTCTACTTCCACGAGTCCTCCTCGGCCTTCGCCAGCTACAAGTCGAGGGAAGATCTCCTGCGCTGCCATGAACCCACCGACCTCTCCGCGGACGTGGCCCTCGACCTGTCCTTCAAGCCGTCCACTCCGATCACGCCTCCGTCGACGCCGTCGCCCTCTTCCCCCGCCCAGACGAAGAAAAAGGAGCATGAGGCCTCGCCGAACTCCACTCCGCCGCCGGCAGAGCCGAGGCTGAAGAAGAACAAGCTCGCTCAGAAAAGGCACAAGGCGGTGAGGAAGCTGACCTTCGACGAGGAGAAGACGTCCCCCGTTTCCGGGACGATAATCCGGGAGCTCCGGGAGGACGAGCCGCCCCTCGTCGTCCGGAAGGGGGACATAGACCCGGCGTTCAACCTGGTGGAAGTTACCGAAGAAGCGAAAGCGGAGCTGGCCAAAATAGAGAACAAGATCGGAGACTACATCTGCAGGCTGTGCAAGGAGATGTACGAGGACGCGTTCGCCCTCGCCCAGCACAGGTGCTCGAGGATAGTCCACGTCGACTACCGATGTCCCGAGTGCGACAAAGTATTCAACTGTCCTGCCAACCTCGCTTCCCACCGGAGATGGCACAAACCGAGAGTGGTCACCAAGAGCATCTGCTCCGCTTTGGACCTGATCAAGAAGAGCCCTCAGGACGAGGACAGCGCGTCGGAGGGAGAGGTCCTCTTCTCCTGCCACGTCTGCCACAAGCGGTTCAGGAGGCAGGCGTACCTGCGGAAGCACATAGAGACCCACCAGCCGCATTCCGAGCCAACAGCGCCCAGCGAGACGTTCCCGGCGTTCGACTTCCCACAGAGCATCCTTCAGCCAGGTAATTGACATCAGTTTTTCGCGCCTCCCCTCTGGAGGTCGTCTTACCCACCGCCCCCTCGACCGATCCCCCTCGCCCCTTCCGCTTTCTGGAGGCTGGACTTTCTCCAGGGCCTGTAACCTCATCGTTTCTGCTAGTCATGTCTTCGTTCTAGTCCTAATTCTAGTCCTTCGTCATTCTAGTCGTTTATTCTAGTCCACAGGGAAACTCTTCTAGTCGTTTATAATCTAGTCAGTTTTCGACGACATCAGTCATTAATTAAGTTTAAACGAAAACCCCAGTGCCTTGTTTAGTTTATGTAAGTTCTAATTGTAAGAATGTGTGTTACCTGCGCTTGAAAACGGTCCGCACGACTCGTAACGGTTCCAAAATCAGTGGTGCCAACTCAATTTTTTTGTATTTTCCTACGTTACACCTGAAATTCAACGAAAAACTATTTTTTAGTTTAACTGATTTTTTACATTTAAGGGAGAAAAAGATGAGACTTTAAGGGATGAAACCTAATCATCCAACTCAAATAAAAACAAAATATTATGGGGGGGAAAATACGAAAAAATATAAACGGCTCCCCGTTTTCAATCGCAGGTTTCAAACAATTATAATTTCCTCCGTAAAATTAATCTAGTCTTTTCTAGTCATTACAAACCAAATTACAATTCCGACGCTTTATGAATCCCGGTGATTAACCCCTTCTTAAACGCGTTTAGTCTTTATATATGCTTTTATGTAGTGAAAACGTTCCCGGTTCCCGATTAACCCTTCTAGTCGTAGAGCAAACATCTCTAGTCACAAAGCCAAAGCCCATGTAATGTTAGTGTGTAGATTATGTTATTTCTAGTCAAAACCAAAACGCAGTCTAGTCAAAACCAAAGTCATTTGTAGATAGAAAACATATATAGTTTGTTTAATGTATAGAAACGTTTGATAATAATGAAATCGGTTGTTTCTAACTCCTTAAATTCAACAATAATTTCATCACAAAACTGAACGTTTTACACAGTGTAAAATACTTCTGTATTGCCAAAACTACAATTTACAAAATGACCGATTTCATTTTGGGACAAAGGTCAGTGAAATAAAAATATCGAAAGCGTGAATACCTGTGCCATTACGACAAAAGCTGAACTTTATCCTTCAATTGTAAGTTGTACAATCATTTCAACCTAAAAAAAACGAATAAAAAAATTTATGTAAACGTTTATAGAATGTACATAAAATGTAAAAGAGTATATGAAAAGCTTTCTCCTCAGAGAGAAGGTATGAGTGAATTCTAGTCATGATTTAGTCTTGCAAACAAACTTTTTCTAGTCCTGTGTCTAGTCACACTCGAGGAATGATCTCAGTTTGCAAAGGAATTAGTTTTAGGACGTGAAAAAATTTCTTCTAAAGTACAAAATCGATTTAGAAGATAAAATGCGGTGAGTTCTTCATTTGGAAAATAAATATTCAAAGATAATTAATGGCTAATCAAGCTGGCTTTGTTAGCAAACTCAAGTGAAGAACTGACAGTGCTGAAGATTATCCAAAACAAAATAATAACAATAAAATATGTCAACTCATTGTAAAAATTAGACATTCGTCTAAAACGGATACAAAATTTCGAACCCAATCGTAGAATTGTCGAATTTTTGAACACATTCAAAATGGAAGAATTTGTTTTGGAATAATCAACAAAAATGTAAAAAAATGAGGTGCAATTTAAAAACCTTTTTCAATAACATATCCAGTTTTGTGCATATTTATAAAAAAATTCTCAACAACATATAAATCATACTCATAAGGGCATTATAGATTATTAATTATTATACTGAAGAAAATTTTTTTTTAAATGCAATTATTGTAAGCAATGAATTTAAATTAAATCTTAATTGTGTAGAAATTGTAATTATGATTGTAATTGTATTTTCAATGTAATAAATGTAAAATTAAAGTGTGAAAGAATTTAAATAAAATAAATTTTATTATATTCAATTTTTCTGACAATACATTAATCTTTGAATTCAATTTGAATTCAATCCTGTCAAATATTTTTCCTTTCTGTAAAAATGAGGTAAAAAGGATTTAAATAAAAGCAATGAAACAACTTAAAAATGAATAGCTTCACTGTAAGTATAAACATGATGAAGTTTTATATATAATGATTTATAATGATGTGAACAGAATAAAAGAGTTGTTTTACATTTTTATTTGAAAACCATACAGTACTTTTATTTGGCTGTCACAAAACCAATCATACTGTGATATTTACTTAAAATTACCCTTAATATAAGAGCTTCATTTTGTTTCAAAATTCAGAAGTCACAGTTGTAAAACTAAGACTGTAATTTTCATTATTCGTCCATCACTTCAACTTCTTTTTTGTCCCAGTCTTTCAATTTTGCACCCATCATAAAGTCATCCCTTAAAACTTTCCATGATGGCTCCTCATCTTCTGGTTCCGTTTTCTGAAAAACCATCAATTTTAATTTTAAATTCCCAATTATTGATGAAAATACATTCAGAATAATCATTCTTCACTTACCACTTCTTCTGCAACATCAGACACCTCTTTCCCTTCTTCTGGTTCTTGTTCACTTCTTTTTTTCCCCATTAAAACATCCAAAAATGCCTTCTTATCAATGGATTTTAAGATTTTCTCCTTTTTGCCCTCAGTTATACCTGGTTTGTTAATTTCTTTATAAATTGCAGATTGCTGTTGTCTGACTGCATTAAACAGCTGAACTACGCCTTTTGTTGCTATTTTTACTAAAGGTTTTTCTTTTTCTTTATCCAACGGCGACGGCTTTAGTCTTCCTCTTTTAAATTTTTCTTGTTTCTGTAAGTTACAAATTTATTTATGAATAAAAGCAGCGAATATATTAAATCAAAAATTAAGAGCAGCTGTTAAGATTTCGTTTGTTACTTACGGTTATTTTCAGTTTTTTTAATTCTTTTTTGTCTGGTTTTTCTTCGATAACTGGTTTAACGTCTATTTCTTCTTTTATTTCGGTTTCCTTGTTTGGGTCCGGTACTATCTCAAAGCCATGTGACTTTTTAACCACTGGCTTTGGGTTGTAGAGTTTAGCTTTTGACAGCACTATAGGTTTACCATTTTTTTTATTTTTGCCCATGCGAAGAGCTTTCATCAGAGCGTTAGCTAACCGGGGGTTTCCGGTATTTTTTTCGCCATCGACTTCCTTTTCCTCGTCAATGTCTTCGTCATTGTCATCAATTGAATCATTTTCTTCCTCATGCACGGTAACCTCCATTGCAAAACTTCGCGTAAATCACGTGACCAAAAACGAAGCAATCAAAACGCGTTCTGCTGCCACGACGATTTATGTCGTTTAATTTTCCGCCGCTTCAATTTTCCATAAATATTATTTTGAAATCAAAATACATTTTCGATAATACTTCGAAATTAGACTTCACAATTGTATTAATTTTATGGAAGCGTAAACTCAAATAACAGTTAGATGTTATTTAAAATTATGAAACATGCTTTGCTTTCTGAAAATACGCTTATTTAATGGTGCCCTTACCTGAAAGGAAACAGTTTTAGGAAATTTAACATCCGCTTTTAGTTCGCCAACTTAAAAAAGGCTCTTCCAATATTTCTAATACTTCTTCAGTCGGATACATTATCAGGGTGAATATAAAAAGAAGAGTAACTACTCCATCCAGAAAATAAAACCGTTTAAAAACCGTTAATGCCGCAACATAAAAAACTTATCTTTTCTCCCAACAGATGTCTCCACTGAGTGGAAATTTCAAATAAAATAAATTCCGTTAAAGTCAAATAATATTATATTTAATGAGAAACCAATTAAATTTTACAAAATAATCAACAAAACTATTCATAACGTATTTACTTACTTATTTACAACAGTCCTAACTGGGTTGGAAGGAATTCGTCATTCTTGATGATTTCTATCTAAAGTCAACCAAAAAAAAAAAAGAAAAAAAAAATAAGACATCTAAATATGAATGCTTTTCAACAAAATTAAATATGAATGATAAATTTTTTTTAAAAAAAAAGTTTTAAAGTAAAAATAATAAAAATGCGGATGATAAAAACATTAGCCGAATCGTCGAGTTTCGAACTAAAATAACGAGTTTATCATCGTTGGTTATATTCGTGAGTCACAAATATTTTCGCATCCATTATTTAAAAAAAAAAAAAAAGAATTGATTGCTTAATGGAGAATCCAAAATATTGCATTTTTTTTAAAGTTTTGGCAATGTTTGGATTGTTATTTAAATTTTAACTTTTTTTTCTATCGGAACCCAGTGAAACCTCATTCGTAATTAAGGAATACAAATTGTGTGGACTCGATTGATACGGACATTCATGAATAAAAATATGAGTAAATTTGACGTATTTTGGAATAATACGTTTACACTGTTATTACTGACGGCCATAACGTTCCTTACAATGAGGTTTCACCCGAGAATTACTTCAAAACACCTTTGAAAATGCACCGAACACCTAACAATATGAAAACAATTCGAACAACCATTTACCCTTCTTCCTCTTCTTCTTCAAACTTAACTTTCAACTCAAAGCATAGCGACACCACCATAATCAAACAATAACAATAAACTAGTTTCAACTACCTCTCCAATATTCAAGGAATTCTCAAGCGTCATTAAATTAAAAAAAAAAAGTATTGACTACCATAACACTCTTTCACCATTCACATTCAGACGGTTTTCAATTACGTATCATCGAAATCGGCCTAAAACAAACAAAATAAAACCGTGTGAAAAAGCGAGTTGCTCCGGTAAAACCAAGTGCGCTTCCCCTTTAAACGAAACTGTACTTTAAATAACCTTTTTTTTTCTTTTAAATATTTAAAGGTTGAATTCAATCGCGACTGTTAAAAATATCCAAAGTCATTAATAAACCAATGGAACTTTCCCTCACAGAGCAAAAATCGGATGAATGTTTAATGAATGTTTACATTAGAAATATTCTCTGTGGAATAAAGTTTGGTTGCCACTTTACATTTCAGATTTTAACATTTACAAAAATGAACCAAACTATCATTAAAAAAAACTGTATTGGAATTATAACGGTGACGTTTTACTAATTAATTTTTTCCTAATTGTCTAATTTAATCGTTCATATTGAGAGTATCACTGATTATATTTTTATAAAAATGATGAAAAGGTCTGAACTATACGGTGAGAAATTCGATCACCAAAAAACCGTTAATTAATGGAATGCGAGCGCTAATGAACGCAGGAATTACTTGCTTTTTAATTGTATTTAACAGCCACATCCCATTTCTCTCGTAACAAACTCCGCGGTCTTCATTCATTTGATTTGAAATGAATATTGAATATACTGATCATGAAAGTGGCAACCACGTATTCCTTTTATAGATGAAAAAAATAAAACGGCAACAACTTTTTTACCTGTTGTTGATCACTGCCAACTTCGTTCATTGTGGCAATGGGAAATTTGAAAAATATCACAATTACAATGGATTAAATACAAAAATATTGTCACTCTGGCGACTCCTTTCTTACATACAACTGAAAACCCATAACGACCACTGCCTCACCATTAATCTGCTTCCACGTCAATCGACTTTGAACATTTACATCGAAACAACAAAACCATTCGATATAAAATTTTTCTTTTTTTTGAAAAATTTCCAGCTACGTCTGACTAGGAGAAAAGTAAAAAAAAAAAAAAACATTTTCGGAAGCTGGATATTTTAGGGACGTACACGACTTGGCATTGTGCAACTCAAAATGAATTAATGGTTTGCCAAAAAAGAATAGAAAAAAATATTTCTGTCTAATTTTTCAATGAATTTTAACTACTCTACAGCCTTCCAACTAATTTTCATGACTAAATTCTTTCCCCGATTGTAATTGACAGGAGGGCGACATTTCGCTGCGGTTTTAACCGCTTTTAAATTCGTTGAGCCGTTTATGAAACAGTTGGCAGAAACGCGAAATAACTCTTACATCATCACCGATATCTTAAAAGAACCGCTCAATAATTTGAGAATTCGACACCGTTTTGCTTGGCAAATTGAAGCGGAATTATTTGATGAAGGCAAAGTTTCGCCTAAATAAAAATAAGTTCGTAGACAGAATGTCTGGAATAAATGCACAATGCGGAAAACATTGAAGGGCGAGATTTAGTCTTGAAAATTAGACACTTGACTTAGATTTTGGCCACTATACCACCGTGCTTCCTGGTCCTCGGTCGACTCCTTGCCCAACGACAGCAGTCACATTGGTCGGACTAGAAGCTATCAACGAGGGCATGCCCTGGAACAACAATTCCCACATTTTTACTCCGCCAATTTTCGCCCAAATGCAAACGACTTACCGTTTTACCAGGCCTCGCCCAAGTGTATATGTAACCGTCTTGACAGGCCGTAACAAAGCAGTCTTCTCTAAAGACAAGGGCGGAGAGCCGCTCGTGAGCGATTTTCTTGCAGATGAGCGGCTCTAAAACGGGGCACTCGTCAAACCTTGGACATGCATTGGTTCCTATCAGTTTAATTGGATCGTCGTAGCTACATCGGGTGGCCGGCAATCCTCCGCCTTTCCAACTGTTTTTATCACCAGTCGCGCACGCGTTTTTCGAACTTTGGCTCATGTTCCTTTTGTGTAACGAACTACTTTCTTTCCTATCACCGAAACCGAAACCGGCTAACCTTTGCGTCAGCGACGTGTTCGAATGATTTATAATGGGCACGTCCGAATTCGTCTCTTTGTTGGACGAAACATTATTGCACTTTACAGAGGAACTGGCACTGTGCTTCGACGCCGAGCCGTTCCCGCTAATGATTCCGGGATCACCCGCGCACGAGGAAAACATACTAGTTCTTTGTTTTGAGCAAACCGGCTGCCTGAGAACGTCTTCTGTTATGTCCCAGAAACACAACTGAGTGTCCTGCCCCACCGAACCGAGCCGGTAGCAAGTGGCAGCGTTAAGTCTGTTTACTTCCGAACCGGAATTTCGATTGCAGGAATTCCCGGAGGGAAAACTGCAGTTCCCGATGTGATTGTAAAGAGTTTGAGATTGTGATTCGTCGTCCGATCCCCCGCTGAAATCCACCGTGTCCTGCTCGCCGTACGATGTCGTGTAGGGATCAAAGGCAACCACACTCACCCAGCTCCGATGGCCCTGACCGCGCGCCACCACTCTTCTCTCGTGAAAACTCCAAACAGTAACTAGATCATCCTCTCCTCCCACCACGACATACCTCCCGTCGGGAGACCAACACACACACAAAAACCCGCCGAAATAACTCCTGGCAATCCCCTCCAGTTCCATTGTATCATACTGAAAAACGCGGAGAAAACCATCCTGGGAAACTACAGCTAAATGAACCCCACATGGTGAAAAGGCAAATTCATTGATGCAGCATCCGTCTGAACCAATGACCCATCGATAAAGAGGATTTCTTGTACTTTTTGTTTTGCATGTGTGTACTGTGAATCCTTCTCCATGTTTAAATGGTTGATAATGTGGTGGCGTCATTCCACAAGGTAACTCTTCATTGTATAGATAGAGCTGACCGCTGCTATGTGAAACAACAAACAGATTCTGCGATCCAGGCACCCATTTTATACAGGTCACTTTTGTTTTGTCTATTAATCTCTGAAAAAAAAAAAACAAATCAAAAATATAACTGACGAAATAATAAAATCCCAAACATTTTTCTAAATAAAAAAAATTCTAATAATTCTTTACTCTTCAGAAACCTCTAAAATGCCTTGAGTAAATCTCAATTTCTTTAACTCTTTACAATCACAGAGTATTATTTACAAATTGATAAGCGATAAAAATATCAGATTTTTTTCTACAATGTTTCACTTTAAAACTGATAATTCAATTTGACCATTACAATAACTACCAATAATTAGTATCCCTCAGTGATAAAATTATAATCCCTTTACCTCTTCATTGTAAAGTTTGCTTAATTCTTTCCTAATGGGATCTATCAGTTGAATCTGTCCTGTAGAAAATCCAACTAAAAGTGAGGCACTATCAGCTGTAGCTGTTACAGAATTGAAGTCATGACAGGTGGGATTAATACCTTTGTACATCTTCTTGTCCACTGGCTTGGGAAGATCAGCTGTTGCATATCTCTAAAATTAATAAATTCCCACATTAACAAAACTCCAAATAGTGATTTCTAATAGTTTCATCAAATTACTTTCAAAAACAAACAACTCATGATTATTTGCTTTTTAAAATTATTTATTATGATGCTATCAAAAAAAAATTTTTTATCTTATCAGGAGTTGATGATGTTTCAAAGCCTGGACTCATTTTAATTCACTTGGTTTTAGTTTTTTTTCAACTCATTTAAGATTCATATTAAACTTGAGGAATGATATATTTACAAATCTAATGTGTACACAAATAAAACAGAGTTTCACAGAAATAAAAATTAAAGAGCCCAACAATTTTATGTTTGATTTTAAAACCAAAAAAAAGCTGAAGAAATTATCAATGTTAAAAAATGAATGTTGTGTCACTGAAGAGAAGTTTGTTTTTAATCACAAAAAAGAAAAACAAATGGGGAAAACTTTTTACACAATTCATTGTTAATTCGGTCATTGTCAAATTAAATTAATTATTGCACAATGAAATTTATTGTCCCTTTGTTCATTAATAAAAACAACAGCAAGGCTTTTCACATCCAACAGGTAATGCCAGGAAAGGGGAGTGGTAACTTCTGATTGCCCTGATTGACCTTAATATCGTCCAGATTAGGTTATATCACTATCAATAACCCGTCCCTTCCCGGACTAATTTTAAAACGGGAACAGCCGAATCCAATGAGATCCTTAATATATATCACCATGTCAACTGTTAATTTACCTTTTTCACGCCCTTATACACGTAAACATAAAGTTCTCTACCAATGTTGAAGCAAATGTTGTCACCATTGCCGCTCGGATCGGGCAAAGTAACAAAAGAAATTCGTACTGATGAATTTCCTTGATTATTTGTATAACCTACACGATTCGGCCTTAAGTAATCTGAATTCGTTACAAGTCTGTAAGTCCCTTCCCTTGTAATAAACTGTGTTTTTAATTCATCCTTTCCCCCACCATCATTCTGCACCGCCATTTTAATTCACCACTATGCAAAAGCCTATTTGATTAGTGCGCGCGCAGCCCAGTCACAACTCAAGTAAAAACAAATTCTTAAACGAACCAAAAACTTTTACCCAAATTAATTTATTATTCGTTATAATTTAGACATTTAAATACATTTTAACTATAAATGCCCTATGTTTATTTTTTTCTTAAATATCTCTCACCTTTGGAAGTGTCTGAGTTGTGTGTTAAGACAATTGGAGTTCTTAACGAATAAAAGTTATCATTTCCTATTGTATCCACTCAAAAAAGTTTTAATTTTACTTAGTTTTTGTTTAAACTTAAAGAAAAAAACTTTCAGGAAAACTTATGCTTAGCTAAAGTGTGAAATATAACTAATTATTACTGAAATGTTTTATATAATTTCGTAACGGACATTCTTTCGCAAAGTTTATTCCCATTTCCGGTTTGAAACCGAAATTCACTTTCAAGTAATTAATAAGCGTATTTAAAAAATTAATCAAATGATAAACTGCTTTGGGAGTTCAATAAAAAGTGATTTTTATTAACTCTAACCTCTAATATAAATTCTAATTATAAATTTATAATTTTTAAACAACTAGTTTCAGAGTATTAAAATTTGTTTCGACAATTTCATCCGTTAAAAACTTAAAACCGTTGAGTTTTTTACCGTTTTTTTTCACAATCAAAGGAGTCTAATTAATCAGTGTTGATGTATTTATTTTTTACGTTTCCCTTTTTTTCATTAGTTGATTTCATTATAGTAGTTTAATAATTTTTATTTAAAACTGAAATTATTTTACATTAATTAAAAAATGGGATCAGAGAGATAATTTGATTACCTAAATAAAGAAAATACGTAAAAGGGTTTTAAAAATTATAATAAATAAATTGACGATAATTTTTATTCGACTGAAAAATTGGTCACCACTGATCGAGGGTGAATACAAAACGAGATAAAGAGAGAATAACAAAATTCTTGTTTCCCCTTACAGACTGATTCATTTCCCTCAAAAACTGGGGCCTAATATTTCACATTGTTAGAAATCCTAAATAAACACAAAAATAATTAGTTCGAAATTCTATTTCGACTTCCAAAAAATCCATCACAAAACACAGGGAGACAAAATTTATTGCTATTATTTCCTCAACTTAAGAAAATCTCCATTTTGACCTGAATTAATTAATAGTACATCATAGTTCACTTTTACCAGAAAATGGGAAACCTTATAGAGCGAACAGCTCTCTCATAAGACTCTTTAGTATATAGTTTATTAATGAGTGCAATTTTAAAAATGTCCGGAAATAATAATGTTTTGTAAGAATTTTAATTCATAATATAATTACTTAAAACAACTTTCACATTCACTGTTTTTAGTTTTTCATAAATTATAAAATTTATTACGAGGAAATTGATAGAATTTCCCGAGGGGGAGAGCGGTTATGTGACCCCTAGGATCCCCGAACCTTTCCGGAAATATCCGTAAAGAGACGAAGTCAGTGAAGCAAGTGATAAAAATCTAGAATAATCTCGACTATACTTACCTTATGGAAAAGTATACCCGCTTATGATAAAGTTACGTTCAGCGATATTCGCCTGCGTTTGTTTCCGTTTATGTTAGTGTGGCCGTTTTGTCAGTGTTAAATCTGCTAAATAGGGTGTATCGATGAGGGCTGAATGATTATTAATCGGGGGAGTATACCCTTGACCCCTCTGAAAAAAAAAAATCGAGAGTATGGATTTTAGGAAATTGGAACAGAATGAAAATGTAATTTTCGGGGAAGAAAACAACGGGAGGGAAGATGGGTTCGTTAAGCACTGGACAAAACCTGAAATTGTAACTTTGAAAGAGAGATCAGAGGAAGATGAAGACGAGTTTGATGTCGGTGGATTTCGAGTGCTTTTGCCTCAGGTTAGTTAATTAATTTCATTTATACAACCTCAAGATTTATGAAAAAGGAAAAAAAAATCGTATATTTTTCAACTTCAAAAAGTATTCTTCCTCCAACTGTTGTTGACGACGGTTGGAAGATGATTGTTGTCAGCAAACATACATCTGTTACAACTCATTTGACATGAATAAACATATGTTTAATTCCTGACAGTTGAAATTGGAGGGATGTAAAAAATCGCTCGAATAACCGAAATATTTAAAAATGACTGACTCTATAACTCTCCTCAAAATTAATTTTCCAACTAATGGGAAACTTCACCACAAAATCTTTCCCATAATGAATAATTAATGTCGCTTTCAAGTTACAAAAACAATAAGCTTTATAAACATAATCCACATCGAAAGGTCTCAAAATTGTCTATTTATGAAAATTAGTGATCCTTATTCAAAATAAAAACCCAGAAAGTCTACTTTGAATGCAATTATTTAGTTCAAAAACAAGTTTTTATCAAACGCCAATTTTTATTTAATCGTTTTTGAAAATTTTCCTTCCAGATTTTGGCCGTTAGTACCATAAACCTGATTTTGCTGGATTTAGGAATGGTTTTGGCTTTTCCTACAATTGTCATCCCCGATTTGCTCAAATCGAAAGAAAACCTGAAATTCACAGAAGACCAGGCTTCGTGGTTTGGTACGGTTAAATTAAATTCTAATTTGTTTTCAACGGCTTAAAAACTTTTTTTTTCTTGAAAATGACAGAAAATTTAGGCTTAAGATATAAAATTCACGTTTTCTGTCATCTGACCTCCTAGATAGAGCCATCTGTTTATAGCATTGACCCTCACGTTTGAAACTATCTGACTTTGAACTTTTCACTCAAACAGTAAATAAGAAATTAACGTTATTTTTACAAAATTATTATCGGGAATGAGTTATTCCTTACTTGCAGGTAGTGTGGCTTTTATTTGTCAGCCATTAGGAAGTCTTTTCTCTGGATTTTTATTCGATCCCGTTGGAAGAAAGAAAACAATGTTATATGTCAACTTTCCCCTTTTGGCCGGGTGGCTAATCATTCACTTCGGAGGAACAATTACACATCTGTATGTGGGGGCGGTCATTATGGGCCTCGCCATCGGCTTTATGGATGCGCCACATATCACTTATTTAGGAGAAATAACTCAGCCAAAATGGAGGGGAATTCTCACTTCATACGCCGGTAATTCCTTACAGACTGAAAATCAGCGGTTTTCTAAACTGGAAAAGGCTAAATTCCTCCACAAAGATAAAATGTCTTTCTCTAATTGGTGATTGAAAACCGCTGATTTAAATAAAATTGAAACCGAATTGAAATTTACCTCAATTTTACAGAAATTTCCGTCGGGTTGGGCTTCTGTTTTGTATATTTCATGGGAACAGTGGCCGACTGGAGAACGGTTTCAACGCTCTGTTCATCGGTGCCAATAATCGCCATAATACTGATAACCCAAATCCCAGAATCTCCAATTTGGCTTTTATCTAAAGGAAGAAAAGAAGAGGCTGAAAGAAGTTTGTGTTGGCTGAGAGGATGGGTCAAACCTAACGTCATTAAGAAAGAATTTTCCGAGCTCATTCAGCATAATAATAAAAAAGTTGCATGCTTATCGGAGAATTACCCTTTATCATCGGCCATTAGAAATCCTCGTAAGATGAATTTCGGGAAAAGGATTGTTTATAAAATCGGGTTTGACGCCGTTTTTCAACGGTCAGTTCTTCAGCCTCTTTTCCTCGTTGTGGTTTATTTTGGTTTCAGTCACGCGGCGGGGGTCACTTCGACCCGCCCATTTATGGTGGACATTTTGGAAGAATTTGGAACTCCCTTAAATGCGAAATGGGTTACGGTAAGCTTTTCCTTTCTGCTCTTCCGCATTATTCCCCGAAATATATTTTTCATGGATAGCAAAGTGTTCCCCATGGATTTATTTTACTGCATCAAAACATTATTTTCAAAATCTCAGATAATTCTTATTTTTCCAGGCGATTTCATCCGTCGTCGGAATGGCTGGGTTTATAAGCGGCATGATTTTATTACCGAAAACCGGAAAGCGTTTGCTCTCTTTGATTTCCATGTTCGGATGCTCATTGGCGAATTGTTTATTAATGGTTTACGGGTTTTTTTACACGAATTTACACATGCCTTTGATTCAGGTATCTCTGTTCATTCTTCTGAATTTCCTTTGGAGTATGGGAATAGGGCAAATACCTTGGATGTTAATTAGTGAGGTGTTTCCTTTCAAAGGCAGAGGAATCGCCAGCGGAATATCCGCGGCTCTTTCTTATGTGTTCGCCTTCATTTTTACTAAAAGTTATTACGGTACTTACAACAGTTTCACTTTATCCGGAGTGTTCGCACTTTATGCGGTATTCACATTGTTCGGGGGTTTGTTTTTGTATTATTACCTGCCGGAGACTGAGGGGAAAACTCTGGAACAAATAGAATATATTGTTGAAAAACATTTCAATAAATCCCAAAAAGATGGTATGAATTTAACCGATGAAAAATTTAGCTCCACTGTATGATATTAATGACTTTTAGCAAATAAAAAATTATTATAACGATTATTATTATTTAATCATTAATAAAACTTTTTCCCGTCTTTCAAAATTTATTTCCGTGTTTTTATTAAATTTTTAGTTTAAACATTTGTATTTGTAATTATACTTTACGCAAAAGGTTTTATTCCAATAAAAACCGTTTATAAATTTTAAATTCGGCGCGAAAGAGCAGCGTTATTGTAGTTTCTGCTTCCACGTTATTTTTGTTTTTAACACCATGTCGCGTCAGTAAACAATAATTGTAAAACATATAATAAAATATGAGCTTAGTTTTATTAAATCTGCAGTCTAATCAATTAATTAAGTTAGACAAGGAAAATCCTTTAATAATTGGACGAGGGAATGTTCAGGGGGTACGAATCAAACTACAAAAACTCGTATGTTTTGTTCTAAAGATAACTGTCTCCACAAATGAGTAATGTTTTGTATAAATTTTTTCCAGTGTTTCGATAAAAGGGTTTCTAGAAATCATGGGAAAATTACGTGCACCGTTGACGGAAAAATACGTCTATTAGCCGTAAGTTTGAAATAATTAAAGGAAAAGTTATGTCATGGTTTCAGAGCAACCGAAAATTTACTTCAAACTCAACTAATTTTCCTTTTAAAAAACTCATTAAAAAAATTATTTTTTCAGTAAGCGGTAATAATATTATTTATTCTGTTTTAGTTGCACTTAAATCCATGCTTTTTCACAAGAAATGGAGTTCCTCCTGTTTTGCAGTTGAATAAAGATGAAGAAGAAGTTTTAAGTGAAGGAGATTGTTTAGGACTTCTGCCTAATGCTTATTGGTTCCAAGTCAAATTAAGCAGTGAAATAAAGGTTAAAGAAGAACCAAAAGAAACAGACTCAAAAAACATTGTAATAAACAATGATGATAGCAGTGTAAATGATAAGTTACCTGATAATGGCTTCACAGCAAATGACACTGTGGTTCATGATAAAGAAAGTTCAAATTCAAATCCAAAGATAGAAATAGATTCAAATTCATCAGCAGGGACCTCAAACACCATTGGGAATCCTGAGTTTGAAAAAACCAGGAGATTACCCTTATGGATGTACGAAATTGATGAATCAATAGATTCAAATAAAAGTCCCAATAAACATAAATTAATAAATAATGAGGATTCACAAAACAAAAGGCAAAGAGTAACACCAGGTAACAAATAATGTTTGTTTTTAGTATTCTCTTAAGATTTATACTAAAATTATATTATTTTTAGAAATAAAAAAAGAACCAAATATTAAATCAGAAGGTGATACAGAGGACAAAGTGGTGGTTGCAGAGACAACATCTACTTCAAACCTGGAAAATGTTGATGTTCCCAGCTCAGTTCCTGAATCCCAGATTGGTTCAGATAGTACTGCTCAAGGAGAACCAAGTAGTGTTACTCACAAACCAGATTATGAAGCCACTGTTAATAGATCTCCTACCAAAAGGTCCATTTGCCAGTATGACAGCAATTGTTACAGGTTAATATACTGTTTTTTATGGTTTTTACATTGACTAACTATTTAATTCAGTGGGAGTTATTTATAAGAAGTATAACAATTTATAAGAAGTATAACAGACAGGTTTTATTTAATATTAATTCCATTTGCTGTTGTAACTGACAAATAATAATCCTTTCAGGAAAAACATGCAACATAAGTTAGAATATAGTCATCCGGGAGATGCCGACTACATACCATATGAAGCAAGACCTGTCTGTCAGTATGGAGCTGGATGCTATAGAAGAAATGAAGGGCACAGAGTAGAATACAGACATCCTCTCCCTGGTACAAGTTCGTCAATTTCGCCACCCACTCGTTCTGATAATTCACTAGGTGAGGAACGCCCACCCTGTTTGAAAGGAAGCGATTGCGAGAATAAAAATCCCCAACATAGAAAGGATTTATATCATCCTCCTAAGGGCTATGTTTGTCATTTTTCACGATCCGATGCGCCCTCTTACCATTCCTCAACCGAGTGGGATACGGACGATTCTTGCTTGAGCTTCAATGACTGGGATGCTTTCGAATTAGGGTGCTACGGTTATAGCGATAGCGATGACGACTTTTTATTTTATTAGGAAAAAAACAAAAACAAATCTTTATATTTTGTTGCTATTTAAGAGAATACTATTAGCCTTTAAAATGAAAAAATCCTGACCTTTGGTATTGTTAAAACATATCAGAAATGCAGGGAGTTTCTGAACTGTTTTTTGTAGCGTCTTCGCCACTTCCTGCTAAGCGCAAGCGTAAGGTAGTTAAAAAGCAAAATTTAGCAAGCGAGGATGAATATGACTTGGAAGATCCATTTATAAATGACGCTTCTTCAGATGAGTGGGTGCCCAGTGAAGGGGATTCTGAAGATGAGGAACCGGAAAATTTCGATACTTCTCAAGAATGGTAATGGCAGCCCGAATAGAAGTCATATTTTAAAAAAATTATAACGCTTTGGAAAAATTTAAATCGTTTAAAAATTCAACCGTCAAAAGGGTCGACCGTTTTGTCTTAGCGATAATAAAGCATGTATCTAAATGAGTTTTTCTGTAAAAATCAAACCTTGTTAATAAATTCAAGTTGAATTTTCGGGTTTTGCGTCTTTCTTTTTCGAGCATTTGTCCCTCACGTTCCTGAAAACTGTCGGGTCTAACTGATTAATCGGTCCGTTGTCTGCGGAAGGCCAATCAGTAATGGAAGATGTGCTGTTGTTTTGCAAAAGGTGGGGTGCGATCTGAAGCATTATTTCCTGAAACAATAACGGATGACATAACTTCCGTCATCATATATGAATATATAATAACGTTTCAAAAAGTTGTCATTGAATTTATGACGCTCCAGATGTGCTGAATTCATTACGGCAAAAAAAAAACATCTACAGTTTATGTAAGGCTCTTGTGGATCTCTGTTTTCCTGAATCGTAGGCTGAACCGTTTTAAATAATTCATTACCTCTTCAAGTGGGAAAAATTAACTTGAAAACGGCGTGGGAATAAACGTGGGCCAATAAAGCAAATGAATGTTGAGATGCACCAGACAGCGTTTTCTGAACAGGAAATAATATTACCTCGGCAAATTGAGTCAGTCCCATGCTGGTGAATCGAAACTGCCATTGGGGTAATCCCTGATGCACCAGCATCATACGAAAATACTGGGTGAATGTATCTGCCAGCAAATGCCATTCAAAGCTCCTGGAAATTTTAAAATAACGATTAAGAAATATTACACAAATCGAAAGTCTAAAACACAGTGTATGTTAGACGCAAAATAGGAGCTGGTTTAATCACCTGTCTAGGAGCCATATTTTTGGTTTCTCACGTTTGTCAGCATCTGCTTCGAACTTGTCGAGGTAAACTAAACACACTCGACCATCTCCCTGGCAAGAATCAATCTCGAAAATTTTACATCGAACACAAAAGTGCGGTCTGTTTGGATCGGTTTTTGGATTACAGGTTTCTATGTCGAACAAACTGGGGGAATCAGAATCTCCTTGAGCTTTCACGCCACCAATCCGCCTTAACTCCGAAATTCCATTTATCATCATATGACCGATGGGCAGAACTTCACCTGAGAAATCGGTTCACTATTGTATAATAAACCGCAGAAATAATGAATTCATTTTTTTTAAGAAAATAAGGGAAAGTGAGAATCATAACAATTTTTTAGAAATTGAACGTTTTTAGTTTACTAATTGTTTGAGAGAACGTAGAACTCATTTTAAGATAAATCTACAGTTTTAACGTTAAAAAGTTAATCGGAAATGCAAAATAATTCCGCATAAGAAATAGCGTTTAAAGTAGTTTGATTAGGAAATAAATTTTTAAGGAAATGAATACTCACCCGCATACTCATAACTCCAAGTTAACTTAAATCCATCGGTCGATAAATAAAATTGTTTCATATCACTCGGCATAACACAACTGTGACGTTGCTCCCATGTTGAAATTTGCAGGCGGTCACATGGAGCCTTTTTTTCTAAATTAACATTATGAATCCCGGGTGTGTTTCCTGCAGAATAAAAAAAATAAAATTAGGGATAGCTTTGCTTGACCAAAACGATAAACATTTACCTAATACTTTTATCAAACCCAACGTTAAATTTTCATAAAAAACATCATCTGAACTGGTTTCCATATGTCGACTTAATTTAAAAAAAGGGTTGCTACAGAAATTATTTTATAAAAACTCGAACGAAAACAAAGTCATTATCTGTGTTTCGTTACACGTAATTGATACAAATTGAGCAGAAAGAGCGGCAAGTTGAATTCCATGGCAACGGTTACATTTTGAAACTTCCTTTGGCAGACGATTGGCGCGCCATCTACAACTTTGGCGCCAATTTCAAAAGTCTCAGTCAAATGCAAAAAGTTTCCGAATATATTTTTTCCTGTACATTCTTAAAAGTCACGGAAAAAGTTAAGGTTTATAAGTAAATACAGATTTACAATTTAGACAAATAAAGGCTTACATCATAGGCAAATAATTTCTATTTAAATCATTAATGCGGATGCTTTTAAATAACGCTCCACTCAAGCCCATTTCTAATTCATCCAACAATGTTTTATATAAATATTATTTTTAATCCGTATAATTCCTGGCACTTAAAGTCTTTAGAATACATTAGAATGTTATTACATTAACGGTCAAAATATTAAAATTTTCTTTTTTAGCGGCAAAAAAAACTCGGCATACATGGGAGTGTAATTCATTATAAATAAAATTTTGTAAATTAACTCCACTATTAATTTTCCATTAATAATTTCATTAAGAAAATTTAATTTCTTATATAATTAAGTTCTGCTTGAGTTTAATTTTATGTAACGACTTTTTCAAAAATTGATAAAGTAACTGTTATCAAAATTTCAATTAGAGTTTGTACTTAGCATACCCCCACACTTTCTTTGACTCTTAACGGTTCCACAGTGGAGGTCAATAGGCGGACTTCTCGTCTGAGGTCACGAGCACCTGAGTCTGAAGAAAGTAGACCATCATCCACCACTCCGGCAACTTCTTTCTTCTGTGGAGCCAAACGAGAATCCCCCATTCCTCAGGTTCTTCAGTAGTCGCTTTGCTCATCGCCAGAATGGTTCCGATACAGTATCGCGTTCCTCTTCTTTAGCCCGGTTATTTATTGTAATTGTATATTTCGCATCGCCATGTGGAAGTCGGATATTCGGTTCACGAAACTTTTACAAGTGGTGTGGGTGTTGATTATAATTTGTGTTGGTGATACGCTTTCATCTGATTTTGAACCTGGAGGGAAACCCGAAATTAAGCTGATTAATCCGGATGCAGAAGCGATTATCGGTAAGTGGTTTATGGATTGAGTCCGCATTCTGTATCCTCATTCGATTTTATATTTCTTCTGCATCGGTCAAATGAATTCTGAATAAAAATTGAAAACCCATGTAAAGCTTTGTACTCAAAAGTTTAGGAGATACCTGGAAGAGAGAAAAGGAGTTAGGACTTTTTGAAATCATCACTTATTTTTTTACTTTTAGTAAACTTTAGTAGTCCTTAAATTATTTATGAGATAAAAATTGTTTTCTTTTTTTTTAAATAATTGACTTTGTTTAAACATTTATTTTCTCAAAGAATAATGGAAAACATGAAAAAATTAACCCAATTCTAATTTGCATAATGTAAATAAGAAACCATTAGATTTTAAATCTTTAGTGAGCTCGAAGAAAGCTTGAAGAACTAAAGCTCTTATAAACAGAGTAACCATTACTGCTGATTTAATTCCATTCATGAATGTTCTTCTTCGAGTTAACAATATAACTTTCTGATGAATGAAGCCTCCCCTGAAGGATCTTCGTTAGGAATACAACGTTGGACAGACATAATTTTATAGATATGATACGTAATTTCCAAAAGACTTTCATCGTTAATGAAGTTTTTTAATAAATCCCTTAATTTTCAATTGTGCACTATCAAATCAGCCCTCCGGAGCGAAGCGAACCATTATGTAAAGCTTTATCAAGTCATGAACAAGGTGAAAGTATAATTAAGACTTTATGAGTAATGGATTATGGAGCTTTCATTCCCTATATTCACGCCTAAATATCCGCCTCTGTTCGAACACTCACGTCTTTCCCTCTCTTTCTCACTTCGTTTACATACTTCATTAGCTTTATAATAATCGAATGCGGTGAAATCTCCATGAATTTTAAAACCGTTCTCTGATTCTAAGAACCTTTTGAATAACTCGACAAATGCGTGGTTTCTGATTAACCGTAAAAAAAAAATATAATCGGTCGAAATTCGACCAGTGTTTAAAAAATCAAAGCGTAAGAGGGAAAGTGAGCATATGTCTTATGATTCAGATCTCGTTGAAAGTTCATTTGACTTCAACACTTTGAATATTTATTTCTCTTTGTTATTAAATAATTAAGTTCCAGATCGGTGTTGTATCGCCGTTAGAATAGTCATTTTCTTCAGTAACTCAAAAGAGTACTCGGTTTCACAATAATGTAGCGTTTCTTTTTCTTTATCAACAAAAAAAACCGTTGCATTTTGAAAGAAATGTAAACGTTATTAGCTGACCCAAAACATAAACACATCTAATTGTGGAAGAAATTTAACGAAGATTCTATTAATATGAGGGCACTCGAGCCTGACGAGATGGAGACAATAAACGGTGGGCGAACGGGTGGGCAGTGGGCGCTGCAGTTCCCCTTAAAATCGAATTTTTTCACGTTTAAATAATGATTGGCATCGCCGCAATGACACTAAATTCCGTTTATCAAATTGTCGAATGAGTAAAAGTGCATTTTTAGCCGGGGAATTAATATTCAGAGCGAAGTCATTGGCAGAATTAAGACGAGAAATGAGAGAAAGCATACATCAGGCTTAGTCGCATTGCATTTTCTATAGGTTCAATTACTCGTGAATTGTTTTAAACAACCATGTGTCTTATTTGTTTGGGTGCCATAACCAGCGCTTGAGAACTTTTGGTTATGTTAAATTGATCGAGACGAGCTTAAATGGCTTCTTCTTGTTTCAACTTACGTTTTCATTTTACTTTTAAAAGTAGTTTTGTCGCGCACTTTGGTATACATTGAAACTCGAGAAGAAAACTTTTTTTGTTTCTTGTTCTAAAACAATATTCCCATGAAGGAGTGAGCCTCTAATTATTTTAAAAGGTTCTTTGCCTAACTTCTGATATTATAACTAATTTTGTTCGAGAGTTTAAAATAATAAAGGCTTTTTAGATAAAAACCACTGATAGCTTTTATATGTTGCAATTTTTTTTTTTTCAAAACAAACGAGGAAATAAGACATTAACATGAATAAAATGTATATTTTATGCATCAGAGAAAATAAATAAATTAATAAGAAAGTAATAAAACCGTAGATCAACGACGGAGTATTTATTGTAAAGTCGACTGACCAGAATATAAAATCTGAAACGGATGCAAAGTCAAGACCAGTGCATCGCAATAAATAATGAGAAAGTCGAGAGATTAATTAAAATAAAAAAACAAAGTTGGAGATGTATTTCTTCTTTTATTTGTATGCACCCACTGCCCACATTCAGCAGTATTCTCTCTCAGTAAATAGATTAAATCCAAGTAAGTGTGATAAGAGGAAAGCTTCAAGCAACACCAAATGAAAGGCTAAATGGTTTAATTAAAAAATCATAAACTAACATTCGAGATAGTCTTAAAAATCAGTCTTCAGAAATCCTGAGATGATATCGTGAATGGCGAACCTGCTTTTTCGCTTTAATTGCTATAATTTGATCGAATTGTTGAACTTGTTAAATGGAAGCAAAAAACTTACTTCGTGCGAATGGACTTTCGATAGGGGCCGAACGTCCCAGAAACCTGAACAATATCTGGACTTCCGGTGAAAACAAAATCAATCTGTTTACTGAGCACCTCAAATCCTTCCCATGCTTTTGTTAAAAACTTGATTCTATTGTATCAGAATGTTTATACCTCGTAAAAGTGACCCGTTTCTGTTTTGTTTACTTCTCCGGAATAAGTTTGGAACTGATAATTGGAACGAGTCAATATTTGCTAAATCTACTGTTTCTCTTAACTCGTAGATTTTCAATGAATAAAATGCAAATGTATAAAGCATGCATTAAACGCAAAACTATAAAAGACGAAAAGAAAAAGGACAGGAATTTCGTTGACGAAAGCCACAAAACACGTCAAAAAAAATAAGAAAAACATTTTCTCAAGCAGAACAATCACGATAACATGAGGGACCAGGAAAAGTTATTTTTTATAAATTTTAAAAATAAATTTCTCTTTTTGTACAGAAAATTCGCCTTTTTCAATTTCTCCCCTCTTGTACGAGTAAAAGGGGAAAATAATGTATAACAAGATGATTTTACGGTACAAAAGTGATTCCAGTCAAGCTCGAATAACTGATAACAGATGACTTAGTCGAAACATTACCTCTCATAATATTATTCTTTGAAATAGAGTATCATTTATGAACTTAAAAATTCGATAAGTTTCGATGTCATTCTATGAAAATTTTTGAAAAGGAGGAAAGTTCGCCTTTAATGTTATACCTATAATCTGTAACATTCAGAAAACAATATCAAGTCAGCTAACGATTTAAAACGTTATAGAAAGACTAGGGGGCTTCGCCCCCTGAGCGCTTCGCGCTCCAACCCCCATGGTAGCTCGGGCTTCGCCCTCGCTGGGACTTTGGAATTTCAGTCTACATCTGTACCCTAATAACAGATGCGATAACACATCTCCTAAACAATGAATGCACCGAACATCATCCCATTCCAATTAACTACGAAAATAATATCAATATCTTAAGTAAATCAGCTCTCTTCCTTATATAGCTGATTCTGTCTTTGATGTGTCTTCTGTTCCTTTTTCTTTCCCTCCTTTGTTAACCACCTTTTTGTTTCGTCGCTCAGCCATCCAAATTCTCTTCCATATCCTTCGTTCTTCACCATTCTCCCTTCTACAGAACAAAGATAAATGGTTCTCTGTTTAATCTGCAATCTCTAAATTGCTACTTATCTGTAAGCGACTCAGACCTAACCAAACCTCCGTCTCTTCTTCCCTGGCTCTTCTGAGTCTGGTTCTTAATGCTGACAGAGTGGACTTTCTTCTCGGCATTTTGTTATATTGTATTTTTTATTTTAAACTCTAAACTCTAACACTAACTTCAACTATCAAATCTACAACAAATTCTCCGAAAATCCGAAAAGCACTCTGAAAAAACTACTGACACTCAACCCACGCTAACTAATTTCTATCAATTCTACAACAAATTCTCTGAAAATCTGAAAAACACTCTGAAAAATCACTACCACTAAACCCACACAAACTAATTACTATCAAATCTAAAAACAATTCGCTGAAAGTTTGTTAAAAATTCTGAAAAATGCTTAATTCGGAAAGAATATAACCATGAGCAACGTGGATGCATTCAAATTTCAGTAATAATAATATCCACTTGGCAATCGAATGTGGAACCCCGAATTCCTATTTCCCAAATCCCAAATTCCCTTAATTCCCTTTGCCACTGTACTCAAAGTGGCCGAAAACGCAAAAAAAAGAACATCGACCCTTTAGCATGAGAAAGGAATGCGTAAAGTTATCTGGTTTTTCCCCGAAACCTAAACAGGTTTTCTGGAAATTTCTCGGCTTTTGCTGAATTTCGAGAAATGAGACATAGCGCAGAACCTTCTCTGGAAAAATGCGCGTCTTTTGGAAAAAGTTCGGTCGCAATCGGTTCAGTGGTTGCTGAGATCTTAGGTAACAGAAAACGGTGCACACACACACACACACACATTCCTTTAACAGATTTATATATTAGTATGATATTAAAAATGTCAAAAATCTTGTGAAAGTACAGTTCAATAAGGCAATCACTGCTGGTCATTTAATTGTGCTCCACATTAGGGATTGAATATCGAATGGCGTGACCGTTAACGAACTCGTTAAAAACAGCCCTTGAAAAACGACTCTTCTGCGAATTTACATAATTTTCAATTACCTACATTAAATATGTCTTTCTCACTACAAAGAGGCCCACACGGAAGGATTTTGAATTTTCATATCTTTCTCTGTCAGAGGTTCAGTAAGAGTTCTCAAAGCCATTGCAAGTTTTCACTTTCTTTAACAGCTCATGGCAATGTATCATGCCAGAAACGCTCGCACTTGGATTTAGGTTTCTTTTCTGTTTTATTTATCTGGAGTTCGAAATAACGTGAAAGGAGTGAAAAATTATTTCCGGTTTAATTAGATTTTTTTCACTTTACTTTCACATTCTGGCAGTAAAATGATGCATGTGTCGGGATGATTCCAATTCGTTCTTTAATTAATCTTACCTTTCGATTTATTTCTATGAATCCTAATCGAAATTATTAAATAAAAAGAAAAAAAACACATCAGGGATAAAACAACTACTACATGTAATTATTAACAACACAACAAAACAATAAATTTAATCAAAATCATTTTGAAATGAAACGGTTTCCCGGACATTCCCGATCATTTCCGAATTACCCCGAAATGACGGCGTTTCTCCTAACGGCCACCGCCTTTTAAAAAACTAATCGTTTGCGTTCTCTATTCCTTTTTCAGGGGCTGCATTGAACATTAGAGAACGCGGGACCGGACTTTTTGGCTGTGGAGAAAGAAGACTTGATGGATTAATTACAGCAGACGCCCTGATATGGACGGTGGACGAGTTAAACAAGAAAATATGGAGTGGAACCTCCGCCAACGTATCATTAGGTAAGATTTTATTAGCGGATATTTAATATTAACATAGTAAAAAGAACGAGAAAAAAGCGTTACGAGTTTTTCCGTTTTTTGATTCACTTTTAATTTTGATTTTTTTCTCAGAATGAATTTTCGGGGATCCTTTCCAACAGTTCTCCTTTTCCCTGCGTATAATAATAAAACTGTGAAGGCTAAAGGAATAGCACAATTCATCTGTTTGCGTTTTTTGATTTAAATGTGTTGCAATAATCTTAATAAACAATTGTGGGTGAGAACTTAAGCATACATTATGTCTTAAGTAATAAACAATTCACTGTAAAATATATAATTGCATAAATCCGTGGAATTCCGTAATGTTCCCAAGTCTCAGTATATAAACAAGTTGTCAGAACTGCGAAATAGGAAAGAAGTCGTTTGTATTCGCTTCTTTAATTTTTTCAAAAGTAAATTAAAATTCGATTTCCCAGTCGGATCTTATTCCCATGTAACACTTCATTAAACGGAAGAATTATTTGTTTTTTTTTTTAAGCGTCGTGACTCGGGAGAAAAGAAACCGCGGTTTATCATTTCCTATTTTCAAGTGGATCCGTAATCTCTAACGAGAATGTTTTCAATTAATAGCAGTTGACTTATGTCAACTGAAGGAGTTTCTCCATACACAATTAAAATGGAACACTTCTGGGAATGCTTTTTTTAGGTCTTTACATAATGGACAGTTGCGGCAGAACCAGAACAGCGGCTACCCAACTCGTCGACTTCTTACCAGAACTCGTGACCAATGAAAAATCCCAGCAGGGTCAGGTGCCATTCAAATTCAGTGTCATCGACGACATCGGTCTCGGCAAAGAAGCAGACGTGTCCAAATCTCTGAAAGACCTAAAGGTTCATATGATCGACACGAACCTAAATGTGAACTCCCCGCAGGTCCTCGTCAATGCGGTCCTGCTTTTCCTTCAGGAACTTCGCTGGGAGCATTTCGCTGTGGTGCACAGCGGCTCCAGGTTCAGCACCGCCATGCTTAAGCAATTCACGAAATTACTCAAGAAATTTGATATGTGCGTGCCGTGGGTCATCAACATCGACGACAGAGATGAGAGCGAACTGCAGAGTGTTCTCAAAACTGAGGTTCCCATTCTGTCTCTTCTTCCTTCTGATGAACACCCCGCTTTTTTAAAACTCTTTCACGAGACGCCAAAACCAAAGAAAAAAGTTTCAATTATATTTTCGGATTCCGTCTCGCGCGATCAGTTGAAGATTGTTAACGCAAACGATGTTCATATTTTTTCCGTTATTCCTTTTCCGGTGAGAGAAGTGAATTTTGAAAATTATTACTCGAAAAACTCAATTGTTCAAGGAGTTAGGACTGAAGACGAGTTAGATCTTTTGCATAGAACGAAAACAGTGAGAAAAATAAAACAAATCGGGGAGAAGTTATCGGAAGCCCTCCGAAGTGCCATGATGACCATATGCCGGAAGAAGGAACGACTATGCGAAGATTTGCTCACGATTGATGGCAAAACCTCAATCACTCAATGGTTGGAGAAAACCGAATGGACGAACAACAATCAACTGTACGAATTGGTGGAATATCACTATCAGTTCCCGGAGGAGCACGTGCACTTACATAAGGTGATAATAATATATATATGGGGGGAAATATGGAGGAAATAGTAAAAGAGACCATTTTTCCCATAGGTGATGGCTTATAATGGTCATAAAAACCTGGAAGTGTTTGACACAAATACGGCATTCGCCGATTTAAACTGTGATGGAGAGGATGACTCCAGACTGGAATGCAGATGCCTGGAAGTGAAATCTGTAAGAAGTGCTTCCGGCAGAAATATCGATGACTGGGGAAGAAAAAAACAGCAGCAGTCAAAGCACAACACAGATAAAGGTGAGACTGCTGACGAAGGAGTGGAATTCGATCGGAATATTAATTTGCTTTTGTTTTGCAGGAAAATATGTTTTGGCCACCCCCGAGATCCGGCCCGTGGATCATTTTCTAAGCAAACCGATGGTGTTCGCTCACCTCAACGATCCCCTAAACGGGACTTTGGCTTGTTTGACACTTCTGGGAGGTCTTCTGACTCTGGTGATTGCTCAATACTTTGCCACGTTCGCCGCCTTGCCCAAAGGAGGCATAATGGCGGGAACTTCCGTCATCGGATATGTCATCCTCATTGGATTGTTCCTGCTGTTCTCCACGAACCTTAGCTTTTTGCTGACTCCTCTCATATCCACGTGCGCACTGCGAAGGTTTTGCCCCGCCTTTTCTTACGCAATTGTTTTTTCGGGAATGCTTATAAAAGTGAGTGAGTTTCAACACTCTTTTCCGATTTGAGTAAATATGATTAATAAAATTTAATTTATTTTAGGTGTGGTCTTCGCTGAGACAAATCACAAACGAGAAGGAGAAACCCTGGAAGCCTTTTACTCTACTGCTTTGCTCAGGGGCTTTCAGCTTGTTTCAGCTGTTGCCTTCAGGTTTATGGCTTATATTAAAGCCTCCCGCGACAGAATATGCACTCGAGAAATGGGTGTGTTACCCCTCCGGCGATTTGGATTCTCATTTGATAATTTCCATGATATACCCCATCATGCTGCTACTTATCACGCTTATTCTCGCCATTAGAACATGTTCAAAGGTACGGACGCGACCTTACTATCAATGGCGTTATATAAGTTTTTAATTTTACACGATTTCTGCAGAGCAACAACGACGAAGCCAGATGGATACTGATTAGTTCTTCCTTAGTTGGTATTATATTCAGTTGCTGGGGAGTCGCCATCGCAACTGGAGTTTGGCAGGTCCACCGAACGGCGTGCACTAATTTAGCCGTGGGTTCGATTCTGGTACTCTGTTTATACGTTCCCAAGATCAAAATGCACTCCGATCTGAAGAAGTCAATGAAAGCTCAAGAAAACGCACCGCAAGTGACAGAGAACATCGATAAAGAACGGGCGAGTAAGTTTTAGAGATTGTAGCATACTTGCTTAAAAAGAATACAATTCATTATTGTTTTTTCAGTTTTCCCAGCGAACAGTCCTCATTTCCCCGTTGTGTTGGGATACAACGTTGTTGCTCCGATTATACAAGAAAACGTAATCGACCCCAATTACATAAACAAAGCATATTCGGGGGATGAAAGCAGCGAAACGGTGTCCACACCATTCGACATAGATTCTTCTTCGTATTCCGACCTGGAGCAGGAACCCTATACTTTTTCAACCTTTTTGGAAGACCCCCAGGTGTCCCAACTGGAGCAGAACAGTCCTCTCGATGATCCAACGCAGGTCGTGCCCAGTGCCCTCTACCCGATAGAGATGTTCAATAATGAACCGGTGGCGATAACCTCCGATCACTGTCAACCGGGCACTAACGAATTCACACCACCTCATAGGACCACGAGTCAATTGTATTTATGTCCTCAACCAGAATGGGTGCCTTGAACGTCCCATTCGTCGCACCTTCATTATCGATTTAGTACAAATAAGAACTGTTCCAAATTTACTAGTCTCAACAACCAAAAAACAATAAGAGCTGAGAGAGAGAGAGACTCCTTGAATATATCTAATTCATAATGGGGAGTAAATTTTTAATAATCTCTCACTTCAAAAGAAAAATGTTTCATAATTATATTACCTAAAAACTGAAAACTATAAATCCTTACTTATACACTAATGACAACAATTCAAATGTCAAAATTATAATACAAAAGTTCAATTTACATTTACAATTGTAAAAATAAAATCATATGCACAGTTTATTTAACCTAAAACATAGTTATAATTCAGTATAACTACAATGCAAGATGCAGGAAGTCATTTTAAATTTATTATAGCACATATTTAATGTATATTTCCTTAAAATATACAAATAGAAAATTTATAGATTTTTAATTTTCTTACAACATTTAAGTTGTATCTTTGTACTTGATTTGCTACACAGAAGTGAAAACACTGTGTAAATCTATAAAATAAAAATTTCTGGAGAGTAGCTGCAAAGTTAAGAATTTAAAATTGCCAAAGCCTTAAGTTAATCATACTGGTAGTATGTCTTTTACAAAATAATGACTAGCCAAAGAATCCTTCATCATCATCAGCATAAGACTTGTGTACTTCTACATCAGCCAACATATGCCTAGGTATTTCACTTCCTCTAACATGAATATTATAACAAACTGTTTCCATTTTTAGAAGGCTCTGCTTTAAAGTATATAACTTGTGAGTCATTTCCTTGTTACAAATAAAACCTATTGTAAGAAACCCTGAATATAAACTCCTGACAAAGTTACATGTCTTGAAACATTCCTCCACATGTCCCTCTCCTAAACTATTTATGCATTTCCTCATGAGTTCTCCTGTAACATCAGCCAATCCAAGGATGTAATCAACAGGATCAAGGTTCACATGGCCATCAATTTGGTAGTCCAAATTATCTCCTACAATTGCTTCCTCAGGTTTCTCAAATGTTTTGTACTTTAGTTTGTCATGGTAGTAATTCCAATCAGGAAATTTTTCATCTTTCAAATAATAAAAGAATATAAAAGCTTCCAAAAATTCTTGCATGCCTGGAGAAAATGCTTTGTGATAGAGATAGGGATCTTCATTGTGAAGTTCTTTTGCCACTAATCGCCACTGATGAGATGTAAGAGTCAAAAGTCTTGATTCTGCTTCTTTTAATATTGAACTTTTTTTGCTTTCCCTGTAAAATAAAATAATACAAAATATACAATGCTTAGAAAATGTTTCACTCAAATTAACTGCATTTGTTAAATAAATTTATCTCTATAACTTACCTGTTTATTGAATGAAGTAGAAAAATAATTCTTTTGCTTTCAATAGTAATATCTCTACTTAACTTAACAATTCTTTCAAATTTGTCATATTTCTTGTCAAGCTCTCGTGAATATTTTTTAAAATTTTGATAAAGTGAACTGTTTTCATCTATTTTCTCTAATGCTTCTTTACCCTGGGCGCCAATTTTAAAACCGCTGTTTGAATTTTTAGATCTTCCTCCTTTATCTGGAATATTTTGTCAAATACATTAATGATGAGTTGACCTCTCTTTCTCTACTTGTAATTACATCCCTTTTACACATATAAAATAAAAACTAGGTCTGACATAACTTTATAAACCTTTTTTCTAAATCTCTCCATCTAAATCTTAATAAATCTTTACATGTCGTTTGAAAGCTTTGGGGGAAATTTCGGGAAACTTATGTAAAAAAATTCATTCTTAAGTTACATGAATATTTACCGTATTTCCCAAACCTTGACATGATTCCTTAACAACTGCTTTGACTATTTTATGGAAAATACAAAAATTTCTGTGAAAAATATAAGGAGCTTTTTAAACACATACAGAGCAAAGCCGCCTATTTGAGACAAACTTCGTTGTCTTAAACCATAGAGTAGATAATCAATTTATTGTGAATTTCCGGTCATTCGAGTTATTTTGACTCGTTTTCTTTTAAATTCAAATGGCCGATTGTTTTCATTACGTGGAAATTTTGACATAAAGTTCTAAGATGCAGCAATAAACTAACGTTGCACTCATTTGTAAAAAACATCAAATGTAGTTTATAGCTCTTTTTAGAAACATTAAAAACATTAATTAAGATGGGTATTTGTAAATGTCCGAAAAGAAAAGTTACAAATCAGTTTTGTTTTGAACATAGGGTTAATGTTTGCGAAGACTGTATGGTAACAAAACACCCTAAGGTAAATTTAACTGATTTCACGGCTTAACAATCCAATTAATAGTGCTAATAAAAATAACCTATAAGAATTTTCTATTAATTTACCATTTTTACAAGAGTTGTGTTAATCAGGCAAATGATTATTCTAATATTCCCCTCTTGATTAGAGTTACAAAAAGTTGCGACCTTCCTAAAGATATTTTCTTTGGTTCAGTCTTAAATTATTTCTTAGGTATATAATGACTTTTTATATTATTGGTTGTGCTGTTTTTAGTGCATTGTGCAGTCATATCTTCAATGGTTGAAGGACAGTGATTACAATCCAATATGCGATCTTTGCTTGTTCGATCTGACTAAAGAAGACTGCATTCGTTTGTCCTGCTATCGTAAGTATCATTTAAACTGTTCCTGTAAGAATTTCCCAGTATTGTGATAATTGGTGATGCATTTTGAATTTTAGATGTTTTTCACTGGGCATGCCTTAATGATATGGGTCAAAAAATTCCAATAACAACAGCACCATCAGAATACACATGTCCCACATGCAAAGTTGGATTATTTCCACCTCCTCATCTAGTCTCACCAGTTGCTGAAGCTCTTAAACAGAAATTAGCAACTGTTAATTGGGCAAGAGCTGGTCTTGGATTGCCTCTGGTAAGTTGATTATGATTTTCAATTTTTCACATTTTCAAAGGCATAACATAATCAAATTGTGTCAACTCTTTCAGTTGATCGAACATAGTAAACCAAGTCAGGAAAGTCGAAAAATCATTTTACCAGATCAACATTTAAATGCACAGCACACAAAAGAGATTAATCACCAAAATAATCAACAAAACTCTGTCAGTAATGAAAACCCACATTTAATTGTCCATGTTGAAGACTCATCCACAGTGAGCAGAACTGAAAATCAGCCTAAGAGAATATTTCAGGACTATGATGATGCAAAAGATATATTGATCGATCACGATGAGAATAAGTATAGGCGCAAATCTGCATTCTATTGGGTTTTAAGGTAAACTCAAGTGAAAATTCATTTAAATAATTAAGTATTCCTGTTTTTCCTTGAGTGATCATTAAAACTGCACAATTTCTAATAAATAATTATGTTTCAGGTGGTGGAAGTCATTTTGGAGGCCTATTCCAAGAGGTAGACATTACTATCATCGTTACTGCCTGAGAATAATTCTCTTTTTGCTTGCAATAACAGTTGTTTTTATTGTTTTTTCCTGGCTGGGACGATCAGTAACAAGAGATGATCCATCTTTAGACATTCACAATAACCCTAACATTAGAGTAGCCAATGTAAAGGAAACATAGTATATTATAATGAAAACTAAAAGTTAATCAGATGTAAAAGTGAATTTTTAAAAATTTTTTATTGTTAAACTTATAAAAAAAAGTGGGCGTCCTGCCAATTTTTAAATTAATAAAAACTAAAAATTTGTTTTGCTTATTTTGGGGAGAAAATCGCAATTTATTTGCGATGAATGTGAATGTCATTTAAAATAACCTAAAATAAATTTATTCCTTTATTAACTCATTTTGCAATTTATTGTCCTTCTATTATGAGAAAAAACAATAAATTCCTGTGTTTATTTTTTCCCCCCAAAATATGTGGCATCTTGATAAAAATTCAAGAATAATGTTATCATATCATACTAATATATAAATCTGTTTGAGGAATTGTGTTCGTGTGTGTGTGTGCACTGTTATTTGTTACCTAAAATCTAAGGAACCATCGAACCCATTTTTTCTAAAGATTTATCTGCGTTATGTCTAATTTTTCGAAAATAAGCAAAAGTCGAAAAATCTCCAGAAAACCTGTTTAGGTTTGGGGCAAAAACTTTATGAATTCCTTTCTGCTGTCAAAGGGTTAATGTTCATTTGAATACTCAAAGTGACAAAAGAAACAGAGGTTTCACATATTATTTTGCAATTTATGTATTTCCTAAAATACTGAATGCATCCATGTTGCTCATTGTTATATTCTTTGTGTATTAAACATTTTTCACAATTTTCATCTAATTTTTAATGAATTGTTTTTAGATTTAATAATAAATAGTTTGAGTGAATTTAGGGTCAGTAGTTTTTCAGATTTTCACAGAATTTATTGTAGAAGTGATGTTTAAAGTTGGTATTTGGAGTTTAGAATCAAAATAAAATATAAAAAGGTTCACTCTGTCAGAATTGGGTGATGTGGAGATTGAGAAGAGATGGAGGTTGAATCTGAACAAACATCTCTATATAGCAATTTAGAGATTGCTGACCAAAGAACCATTTAGAAGGGAGAAAGGTGAAGAATGAGCAAATGGAAGCAGAGTCCCAACAGAAGAGGGAAAGGCAATGTTAATATAGCAGAATTAGAAGTGGATTATATGAAATTATTATTCATACACATGATTATATAGTTGTTTTTCCCATAGATACAGTATATGCATTGTTTGTTCAAAAATTTTATATATTTATAGTTAAGGGCAATGGGATTATCAAGATGCATTCAATTTTTCAGGAAATATATTGTATCTTATATTAAAATATAGATATAAATTCCCAAGTCTCAGCGAGGGCGAAGCCCCCTAATTCTAAAATATATTTGAGGACGTCTTCTTTCATAAAGAAATTAATAATTAAATAATACAAACTACCGAACGTCATTCACTTATTGTTGATTACCATAAATATATTTTCACAATTAAGAATAAAACCACACATAAAGAATGACTGAATTTAATATAATTAAAGGATCTTCCGGAATTGCACAGAGATGTCGTGCAAAGACAAACAACGTTTTCTCTCTCATCTTTATGTAAATCCAGGCAGCCACAATTGAGTTGATTTCCGTGGAAATCAATAGGACCAGAACATCCTCTTTCGGTCGTGAAATCCCCCGTCTTGTTTCGTTCTATCTTAACGCAAAAATCAGATTTTGTGGAAGGGCACTCCATAATAAAACTCTTCCTTAAATTCCCGGGAAGAATGCTCCAGTAATAATCATCGCAATATGGAAATGGATCACTTTTGCGTGAGTCACATTGATAACATTCCAAACCGTTAACAATTACCGTTGCAAACAGGAAAAAGTTCACCTGAAGTAAATTTTTTGTAATTAGAATTTTTAACAGGGCTTGATTTAATTTCTTTGAACCTTTGGGGGGGTAAACTTTGTAGTGATTTACAAGAATTTCAGTAGCTTAAAGTAGTTTTATGAATTTTTCGTTCTTTTACGTAAAAGAATTTTTAGGTGCTTTAAATAAAAAATCATTTCTATATTATTATTTTTCCTCTAAATTGTATTTGAATAAATAATTTATTAAGGGATGATTTTTTATTTTAAATTTTACCTAACACGGACAAATCACGAATTAAATGCTAAATATTGAAATTAAAAACAAAATGGAGTGCAAAAACCGAATGGAATGAAAACAAATACAATTTGTAAAAAATATCTATTTGGAAGAAATGTCATCCGTTATTTTATTGGTTATTCGATGAAAGAAAAAAGTATATTTTGAAACCGATCAGTACCTTATTTTTAACTCACCGTATAACGCAGAATGCATTCATACCCCATTCCAAACAGTTTCCGGTTTATGAGAAATCAATGTATTTTTGGCAATTTCTGAAAACGTTAGCTTTAAACAAAACGATTTAATTTGCAAAAGGAATTTAAAACAGAGGAGTATAAATTCAATTTTTGATAAAAACCTGTTGCTGTTATAATCATGAAATTTTATTTTACATAATCGAATGTTGATTTTTATCATGAATTAGTAATAAGAACTCCTTTAGAGAATGTATTTAAATAAGTTTGATGACATCGCCATCGAGTTTTTCAATCGGTGGTCAGTCTTTTGAGCCAATCGGTTCGACAGAATGCAAACGAGGAAACGGAGTATTTGAAATACAAAGGTTTTCAGTTTCAAGTTTCAACAAAAGATGACATGATGGCTCTTGTTCGCATTCTTGCTTTGTGAGGTCTCTCATTTTGTCGGCGTTCGTGCTTAGCGATGGGGAATTTCGTAAGGAAACTGAAAGGATTCGATTCAAGGTAAGGGTTTTGCATTACTGCCAATGAAATTCAAGATGGCGCCGGAGACTCATAATCGTTTCTCATTTGCCATTATCACAAAGTTATCATTTATTAATGTTGTTTGCACTGTTTGATGTGTTTCATTTCAGTTCGGTCTTGGTTTTCAACCGTAATTAAATTTCTGGAAATGAAGTTTTACATTGTAAGGGCGTTGATATCAATTTATATTTTGTTTTTTTTTTAGGTTTATACAAAATAATCTCACTCAAGGTGAGTATAAGAAAAAAATCGTAGTGATTACAGGCTGTGACAGCGGTCTTGGCTACTCGCTCTCACTGAAATGCAGTCAGCTGGGATTGACCGTTGTCTCCGGCTGCCTCGATCCTCACAGCGAAGGCGCCAAAATGCTGTCCAACTGCTGCCACGTCCACCACCTCGACGTCACCGACTCGAAAACCGTTAGCTTATTTCATGATAAAGTCAAAGACTTATTGGGACGTGAATATGGTAAATATTTTTTAATATTCAGCTTTGTCGAGGACAAGGAATTAATTTAAAACTTTCAGAGTTGCAGGCAGTGGTGAACAATGCCGGTGTTATGATTTTCGGAGAGTTCGAATGGTACACGGAAAGGCAAATAGCTCATCAGGTCGAAGTCAACATGTTGGGGAGTTTTCGCATGGGTAAAACTTTTTTGCCCCTGCTGAGAAAGCACAAAGGTAACGCAGAGATTTCAGTTAGAATCGGATGAGGTATCCAAAGGGTAACTGAGTTTAAAAGTGTTGACATTGCAGGTCGCCTCATAAACATTACAAGTCACTGCGCTCTTTTCAATCTTCCAACTCTATCGGTTTATGGTGCCACCAAAGCGGCTGTACAGAGTTGGTCGAATGGGTTACGTTTGGAGTTGTCCAAGTACGGCGTCAAGGTTATAACTTTCATACCCGGTGGGTGAAACCTACTAAACAATCAACGAATCCTTCGGGAAAGTCACTTCATTGCAACTTTTGATTGGTTTTCGCAGGCTCTTTCATATCCCAGAGCAACATATTGGGCGCACATGAGGCGCAGGCGGAAGAAATGGAAAAAGAATTTTCCTTTGAGGAGAAACAGTTTTACGGAGAGTACTTCAAAGATTTCAATTTGTACCTTCGTCACGTCGCCGGAAATAGAAAACCACTGGCTGCCTTGGATGATGACGGCCTTTACGAGAAGTTCACCGAAGCGCTTCTTCATAAAAATCCAAGGGCGAGTTATAAAAACGAGCCGTGGAGATATTTTTTCTATTATAACGCCTTACGATGGACGCCATTTTGGATGCAGGAATATTTAGTGGAAAAATTTATGAGATTCCCACGGTTTAAAGGAAATCCTACGTAGACAATTCATTATTTCGTTTCTTTACTTCTCTTAAACGGTCTCATTACGCTACGTCTCTTAACGCTAACATTATGGATATGCATTAATAAGTAACATTTATGATAAGTATTTATTTATTTATTATATTCTTCCAGCACTTATCATCTATATAATAAAAGTATACAACTATTACACTATAGTATACATTTTCAGTAAACATTAAGTTACGCTTTTCTTTGCACCTCCTCCCGGGCATAACGGTTCGTTTTGGACTGCGAGAAGCCAACTTCCCCTCCCATTTATATATATATACAGTAATGGCTGATATTCTCTTTCTCCTTTTTTTTTTAAACAACACCGCCAAAATCTTTTTCCATATAGAGAATAAAATAAATAAAAGAGTACATTTTAGACGACAAAAATTATCACACTATATCTTAATTTATGTTTACGTTTCCCACTTCTCCCTTTCAGATTTATATTCAGAGTGCACTGGCGTATTCACTCTACTCTGAATGGGGTTTAGAATTAACCTTCATCGTTAATTCGTACATCGATTGATTGGGAAAGGTTTTTGGAAGAGAAAAAGCCACAGCGTTTTCTTTTGTCGGACGCCGCGCAATGTATAATTAAATTCTTAATAAAAAACTTTCGAGTTAAAGTGTACTAATTAAACTAAAGTTTGTGTTGGCACGCCTGTGTTTCAGTGTATTCGGTGCTTCAGATAAATGTGGCAACCATGCAAAAGATAACTGACTTAAATTTACGTCTTCTAGTAAAACTGTAGGAGAGAAAATTGTTAAGCGGTGATTTTTCATTAACTTATCTACCTTATTGCTAACTTAATCGAATTATTACTTATTCTACAGGAATGTGCTGCTGACGGTTGGAATGTTGGCAGACGTTACTGCTTCCATCTCTCTCTCTTGTTTGACTTATTCTTTTTTGTTGTAATCCTCGGACCAAAACTTGTTGAAAGACTTGGAACTGACAGCTGCATTCGAATAAAATATATCGTTGAGTTTCAGGGCGTTTTCATTACTTGGACGTCTCGAATCCGGTTCTTCCTCGCTCGTCTCCCCGGCTTCTTCCGGCATAAGTTCGTACGGGGACGGAGAGTCACTTCTGTCGGTGAAATGCGACGACTCCTCGAAAAGCTCGTCCAAATTCTGCATCGAGCTTTCGTTTCGGTGCACCGACTCAAAGTCTTCCCTGCGGGTGCGCCACGTCGTCGAATCCGGCTGCTGCATCCCTGTCGGACGGCACATGAGGAGCCCGTGCCTCCAGTGGAACACGAGCCCGTCCTTGTCACTCTTCAGCAAGGTAAGCGACTTGCAGACGCGGCATTCGAACAGTTTGTCGTCGCATTCGACCCTCAGGGGGGCGAGACGACAGCTCTTCGTCTGGGACAAATCGGGGGGATCGTTAAACCCCTGAGGGGGGAACGCCCCCTGCAGTTCGTTCGGCTCCTGCACCTTCTCCAGCTTACTCAGCTTTTTAAAAGAGTCGACGCTCGATGCTGACAGTGACGGAATCAACATGAATCCTGCTTTGTTTGGGAAAACAATGCGGTCCCCCATTTGGAATTCCCGGGAAGTGGCGTTTCCAAGAACGAAGTACTGTTTTCCAGCAGGGGTTTCTCTCTGTAGTGCTTCGCCTTCCCACTCTTCTGGTATGCTGCTGTGGGATCTACCGGTCATGTTCCAGATGAATTCTCTCGGCCAGGGTGATTTCATTATGACGGGATAATGCGATTCAGAGGATCTTCTCTGATTTTCTCTTCTTTCCGTTTTGCTGCCTTTAGTCGGTCCCGTCCCAGGGCGGTCTGTTTTTGCCGGCGGTGCTGTTCTCGAAGTGGTAGGCGTGTTAGTCACATTTCTCCTTGGACAGGATTCTTTCGTGCAAATATCGTGTTTGTGTTCGCAAATGCAGTTTTTGATTGTCGAATTGGTTACCGTGGTTGTTCTTTTCTCGGAGTCGCGTCTGCTTATCTGAGGATTCCGTTCACTAATGCTGACTCCGTGTCTCGCTGTGGGGATATGACACCTGGAGGAATCGCGTTGCGGTTTCAAAGATCCTTCCTTGGCGTCCCTGTCCTGGTCCCTTGCGGTCGGTTCCGGGGCACTTGTCAACCTTTTCGGGTTGTCTAAGCTCTGAACCGCCTTAAAGGTTTTTATTTTAACTAATTCCTTGACCTCAGTACTTACAGAAGCAACTTTTTCTTTCCCTCGGGGAGAAGTATGTGGGTTTTCGGTGTTGGTGGCGGCATTCATGGAATAAGTGCTTATTTCTCGAGCGCAGACAGAACAAATAAAACGGGTTTTCGGTTCGTTCTCGTCGAGGAGAACAGAACGGCGAATTTTCACCCGGTCTGTTTGGGGGTGGTTTCCCGATCTCTCTGACATCCCTTTACTTGCGGAAGCTGCCTGCGTTTCTGCGTTGGCAGACTCCCTCTTGGGCTTTTTTGGGGCGTCTGTCATCGCCTCCGAATCTACTTTTTTTTCGTGTACCGTGTGAGCGCCGACTGCGTGGTCAACGTACTCTTGTTTCGATTTTCTCGAGTCGGAAGTCATCCTTTCGGTTTTCTTCTCAGCTCCCGAGCTTTCACACGGACAGGTTCTCCACGTGCCTTTATTTGTTTTTTCAAAAAACTCCTGAATGATTTTGGTGAGTTCGCTCAAGTCGGAAAGTGGAGTATTGGGAAAGCATTCATGTTTTGCCGAAGTCTGTTCTCCTCTCTCGGGTTCCACTTTTCTGGGGCTTTTCTCCGGTTTATGGCCTCTTGCTAAAGATCTTCTTGACGTTCCTGGAATTTCGTTTTCTGTTCCCAGAGCTTTGTCAACTTTCCTGCTCGTTTTCATAATTCCGCTGTCCGTTCCCAAGGCCTTGTCTGCTTTCCCGAGTACTTCCGGAGGAATGCAGTATCTGCTGTCTGTGCCCAACCCCTTCTCAGCTCTCTTGTACGATCTCTGACTCCCGTGATTCGCTCCCAGGGATTTATCAGCTCTGGGCTTCGGCGTGAGCACTTTCGCATCTTTGCACGATCCCTTTTCTTTACGTGACTGAGAGCTCTTTTCGCAACACTTCGACGAATCGCGAGTCGTTTCGGAGTGATTGCAAGAACAACTTTGAGGAAAGGGGATAACATATTCCGGTTTCAGACAGCTGCATTTACTGCTTACGTACAGTTGGCTGTCTGAGCTGGACTTCCCCCACCAAGCTTTCGACACTTTGTCGATTGCCTGGTCGGATTCCTGGTTGTCGAACGGCTTAACCACGAAAGTAACGTTCGACGAATCCAAATCTATGAATTCGGAAACCTCTTCGAGGGATTCCGACCGGGATCCGATCGCCTGCGTCGTTCTGTGAGAAATCTTCGGCGATGCATGGGATTTACTCACTTTGAAGCTCCACAATCGCTTCATTTCCACCACTTTGCAGGATTCCGTCTGCACCACTTTATCCATCGTCCTCATCGTGTAGGTCGTCGTGTTCCCACAGCATTTCTCCCGTCGGCGGGAAGAAGTTCGCATTTCCTCGGCCGAAATTCCTCGGGAATCATTCGGACTGGTCGAAGTCTGCGTGCCTTGAACGTGACACTCGCAACGGTGGTTCTTGTCAACCGGGGCGAAGTATCCGGAGGACAATTCGGACAGACGCGTAGAGTCACCCACACACTTGTCCAGACGGAACAACGACTCATCGGTCTGGGTGCCTCTGGTGGTGAACGACTCTGCCACTTCCAGAGGTCGAAGGTACCATTCTGGAGTTACCGAACCTCCGCTGTGGGTGTCGGCTTCGGTCTGCAGCAAAACTGCCGTTGTTTTGGATTCCCCGGGGAAGGACGCGTTGAGCTCTTTTTCACTTTGCATGGATGGAGTTTGTGTTCCCTGCATTGCGCTCACCTTCCTTCCGTCCCCGTGACCTGCAAAGTTAAACTCGTAAAAACCCATATGAAAAACACACCCAAGAGTTTTCCTACCGACCTTTGCTTGCCACTTCCATCCCGCAATGTGATCTGCCCTTTGATTTGTCCTCGGCTGCAGCTGGCACTAAAATAAAAGGAGTGAAGAACACGGAGCTGCTGCTGCTGGTGTGCAAGTTTTCGGAGCTGCTCAGTTCCTCCTCCTTTCGGTGTTTGGTGGCCTTTTCTCGCAACCCCTCACTCGGTGGTGAGTTCTCGACAAAGTGTCTCCTCTCCTTTCGGTCGGAAGACTTCTGCACTGGCCGGTCGAAGCCAAAGGAGGAATACACCAACTGAGAGGGTTGTTCGGGCAGTTTGAAGAAGGGGTAGTCGTTCATCCCCTTTTTGTGCTTGATCTCGAATATCTTGTGGTTGATGAGGTTGTTCTTGGTTTGCTGTGTGACCGTCAGGAAATCCGAGTCGGTCTTCTCCGTGGACAGTTTCTCCCAATCCTTGAAATCGAGTTGGTTGGAGTACCACGTGAAGTTTGGGTCGTCGGGGGGCTTATCGGGCGCCATATTTTTTCTTTCTTCGCGAAAAATTTCTTTAAATTTTTCCCTGACAGATGTCTGTGAACGGGATTTGTGAACGATCGAATTGCAAGGAGAGTGAAAGCACTGTTTGAGTTTTTTCATTTTGTTTGTTTTGTCAGCGACGAAAGATTTGGTCTTCTCGACGAATACGCTGTTGTTTAAAAGTCTTTTTTCGTCCTCCCATTTGGTCTGAATCTGCTGATGCCTTATGCTCTCCTTACTGGTTGTGCTCTTGGGGGAGTAATACTGCAGATTGACTTTCGTTTCGGGGGCGCATTGAGCCAAAAGCGTTTTCACGGGCTGGAAAAGGCGCTCGGTTTTCGAGCTGGGATGGAACGAGATGATCATGTTTTTCTCTGGCTCCCCCTTCTCGTCTTTGACTCCACGATGGCGGTGGTTTCCATGGATGGGGCAGGATTTCTTCACCGCGGGACAACCGTAATAATGGAGTCTCACGAAAGGAGCGAAGCATTTGCAAACTTCTTTGTTTTCCTTTTTGACTCTCCTCTCGCGTCCTTTCTTCTCCAGCTCGGTGGACCTAATCACATGATTTCGATGAAATTCTTTCATGCTGCCTCAGAGTTGGGCAGAGATTGGAGTAGCGGCATTTTGGGATCTAATAATTTTCAACATTCATGCTACTTTTTTTTTTTTCCAAATAAATGATGAACCATTTACATTAATGTGGTGACTGCCATTCTGAATGAGTTTTCTAAAAGCGGATGCGTGAGCGACTTTTGAAATTTTAAATAAAAATTCCGCCCGATAGATGACCTTTGGGCGATGTTGCTTGTTTGATAATTAACTTGAAAATTTTTCACTTCCTAAAAATGAATGACCTAAAACCATTTTTTTTTCATTTTATCACAAAAATTATGTACTTATGAAAACATTAAATATTTACAATGCCGCCAAGCACTGCCTGTTCGAACTCATGGGTTAAGCCATCCTTTATGGCGACTCATAAAGAGTATAAACTTCGCAAAACTTCCAACAAACTCTCCGTTCTCTCTCTGATAATTTCCTCAAATTCACATACGCTTAAATGTATGCAAACACATAATGAATTGTAGCATTAATATTAAAATATAATTTCATCCTAAAGAAGCACAACTTGCCTCAACAGTATTCACTGCGAACATATCTATGAAATGATTCGTCTTTAAAACATACTTTTTTCTACAAAAAAATGACTTCTCAACATGTGGAGATTATATTTAAATAAAATCTCTTCAAACTACGGTAATTAAAGTAAAACAACCTTTGAGATTTTCAACTCAAAATAAGAAATACAGAATGAGACTACTTTAAATTTTATTATAATAATAATACTAAAGAAAGAAAAAAGTTTGGATGACTAAGAATTAGAATATTTACAAAAGAAAAACCGAGAAAATAAAAGGCTAATAATCAGAACCGACTTATAACCGAAATCACCCACTCAAAATCAACCATTATTCCTTTCAAATGTATAAACAACTGATTGTAATTTATTTGGTGATGTTTGAAAACGAAACTTATGAATTACAAAGAATCCGATTTATAAAAGTAAACATTGAATTAATTTGTATCAAAGCGAAAAGAATTCACAAAAAATATATGACTGGGGAATTCACAAAAATTTTTACACGGTAAAACCTGGAAATCTCGCATTGAGGGGATCTAATATGTCGTTCAGAAAGTAAATGGTCCCGGCCAGACCTTCGAAAAGAGAGTAGGGTCTGTCTGGCACTCTTTCCTGATACTGATTGTAGGTGGTACACCATTCGGCGAATTTGCACGCCCGATATAAATGCTTCGGATCTCTCGTTACTTGGTAAAGCATCAAAAAGGTGTACGCGTTACCGGCGACTCCGTGACAAAGACCGTATCCTTTTCTCAATAGTCCACGCTCCCAGACCACATCTCCACAAACTTCTGCTCCGGTCAGGTATTTCTGATCTCCGAAAACCTGAGAACCCCACAAAAACAATCCCTCACTGTGACGGAGCATTTGTTTCAAAAAAAGTATTAAATCCCATTACCTGATAGGCGGCGCAGAGCATTTGAACAGTGCCGGGAGCTCCGTGGCACCAATGCACGAGTCTGTCTGTGTTACTTCCTAAAGACGATGGGAAATTTCCTGAACTGTAGCGAATTCCCAAAAGAAAGTCCACGGTGGGTCTGACTAACTGAAGTTGATCGGAAGTCAGATACTGTTTTGCCTGAAATAAACACGTTGGATCGTTTAAAACAGTTAACGGATTAAAACCCCTCGAATTATCCCATACGTCCCAACCATCCCTCAGTGAATGCGTTACCTGTAAAAGTACAAAGAGAATTCCGGCGACTCCGTGAGCGCCGCCCAAATACTTTTTATTATGCCATTCAAACATGAGAGGTACTTCTAATTTCTCCTCAGACGCGAGCGTTTCTCCCCTTTCTAATATAATACTAGCGACCTGAAACAACCAAGACTTACCTGTAAAATGAGGTATAAGATCCCGGCTATTCCATGGGCTCCACCCAGGTAATACTCTTCATACCATTCATACATTAGGGGTACTGATATATTTTCGCGCTTGGAAAGATTTTTCCCCGACACAATCACGGCTGTTACGACCTGATAAATTAAACATTTTTAAGACTAAAAAGGTGCTGACACATTGGATTATGGATGTACAGGGAACAGAAACGTCCCTTTGGCAAAATGTTAAACGATTAGTACGAAGAGTCAAAGTTTCACATTAATGATTCAAAATAATGAATGCTTTGAATACCTGCTTGAAAAAGTCAATAGGAACAATCCCAGGTATGTATTTATTAACAAACATGAGTGCATACAAATATCCAACTCTTCCATAAAGAAGCTCATCTGGTAAGTTACTGTTCTGAGCAGCCACTCTTGGCATCAAACCAAGCAGACGAGACACACATTCCTTACTCCTTTCCACTTTGTTCTGTTTGTAAAAGAGTACAGCAGCAATTGCCAATGGCCCAGCATCCCCACAAATAAAACTGACATCTTTGTTTTTCAATCTTGCCAAACTTTTGTCAATTAAATCATTTGCTTTCTAAAAAAAAAAAACAACAACTTTTATTAGTTACTCCATCAGGTGGAAAAGCTCATGTTCATCTTACCTCTAGATAAGCAGGATTGTTCTGTCTTTCATACAACATTAAATAAAGCAATGCAACTCCTGCTGTGCCTGTATACACAGAGCCATCTTTTCTGCCGCTGGGCAAATGCTGATCGAGAATGTCCAAAAGTTTTTGAGAAGTTGATTTCAGTTTTTCAGTGAACATTGGATGAATCTGCATTGAAAAAAATAAAGCAAATATGAACTGGCCTTAACAAAAAAAAGCAGGGATAAGAATATTTAACTTACCTTTTTGCTTTGTAAATCCATCAGTTGATTTTCTTTGTGAGGTGCAAATTCCGGAAAGGGATTGTCAAAATGCCTTTTCTCTACTGTCATCATTTTGGAAGTTGTTTTTATGCCTTGAATCTGGTAATTTGCAGCTGCAGATTTAATGAAATTTGAATATCTAAAACACTTTATTGCAATGCTTAAATTAGCTTTCAAGATTATACTCATAATTCATTTGCCTGAAGAAAAATAAATTTTTCAATTTCACTTATATAAAAGTTCTTATCCATTAAATTAGAAGTAAAAAATTAAGTAACTTTAACTGTGTGAATACTTCAAAATTATTCTGCAAGATGATATTATTATTAAATATAAAAAAAAAGTAAAACTTTTGTACCACTTTAAAATCAAAAATAAAATTTATCAGTTTGAAAAGAATTTATGAGTGGAAATTTGTTTTAGTGAAAAAATGCTTTTACCTATATTATATACTTAGAATGATGAAAGGCTAGTCCAGGAGAAGTGTCACATTTAATATTTTTATTTACTTTCTACCTGCCAAAAATTGCCAATAACACATAAAAACTAGCCCCAAAGGTTAAAATGTATGTTACAGGTTTAACAAATGACAAATGATTCAAATTTCCAACAGGTACAGGCAATGTCATGTTACTTTTGTTGGTTTTATATGGTAATCTACTCCAAACGCACATCTCCGTCCCACAGTCTGAACAAGGTGCTGTACTTTTTTGCAAATTTTTACATTCGATATCGGGGCAACGAATTAACAAGATTGGCAATTTCATTTCGGCTAATGAATAGCCTCCATTCACTTTAGGTTTCTGATATCTTAAATGCATTGGAAAATTTAAATTACTGTAAATTAAGTTATGAGATCTCTCTAGTCGCCCATAAACGTAAACAACATGTGGTTTAGATAAATGTCGAGGGGTTTCCACATCCACTTTCTGAGGAGTACAGGCTTGAGATTTTCCAGAGCGGTTCAATTCTAGCAATTGATCGGGATTGACATAAAATGAATCCGTGATATGTTCCCTCAGAACTAAAGAGCAGTTTTGCCATTTTGAAGCCGTTTCTACATTTACGACTAATTCTATCGAATAATGAATATCAATGTGAAACCCCTCTCTTTCCAATTGTCTGAAAACCGTAGCATGCGTTTTACAACCGATATCTGATGCGCTAGTCCTTAAAATTAGTACTAAGTTAATTAAAAAATATAAAAACTCATTCATAGTACCGGATAGGAGCTTAAAATTATAATATTTAATGATTTCCAACTTTGAAACAAAAGAGCATTCACGGTTTTGTCACATATAAACAAATTTATTTATCGTGGAATTAGAAATGGCGAACCACTGCCTTCTAAAACTTCATTTGCTCCAACTAAAAATCTCACCGGAAATGAATAAGAATGCGTAATGCATAAAAATGCTTGTTGCTTCAGTGAGTAGGAAATGTGTATTTATTTCTAGGAGTTTTACATCTTAAAAATATTTTTATGAACTTGTTTCAAGAACCTAAGCTAACGGCTTAAGGTAAGAGGTTCTTTATTTATTATTTTAGTGCTCTGGAAGTATTAATTTAAATTTTTTAGTTTATTCAAGGTCACATGGCCATTTAACCTTGCCCATGCTATGTTAGCGTCTTTTTTTCGCGGTATTTTTTCTGTCAAGTCTTTTATTCGCCATGGATGAATTACGGAAAAATCTTGAAAATTCTTTTGACGAACTGGGGGTTACATACGACAGTGCAGTCTTGCAAAAGTGTAAGTTTATGTTACGTACCATTGTTGGGGCCAGATTGCTGAACTTCGGGGTGAATGTATAGCGTGAAATTTCCTGCTGTAAAAAAATAGGTTATGAAATCTTTTTTTAAAATTTGCAAGGGGCTTTTTCATTCATGGAATATATTCCGGTACTTTGTTCTTGGATTAAATGTATATTTGAGATGGAATTTTGAATAAACATTGTTTTTAAGCGGCTCAAGCTTCATTTTGGTGCTTCATTAGTGGTCGTGTTTTTACGTTCATTCTCAGTTCTTTAAGTAGATTAATTCTATAATATTGAGTTCTTATACTGTCTTAGTATTAGGTCGAATTTAAAAAAACTTATTATTTAAATTTCGTATTCTTTCATTACAAAATGGGGAAGATAAATATAAGGTGTAGAAAAATTAGATGTTTTCTTTGTTATTTTGAAATTTCATTTTTTCCAATTGCTTTTTATGTAATATGAGTTTTGCTGTTACTCACTGAGGAACTTTGAACAAATTTTATATAAATTTGTTGAGTTTTTCAGCCTAAAGATTAAAAATTTAAGTTCACTAATATTTATGTAAAAGAGTATAGTTCTTTTGCGTATAATGAAAATTCATTTAATGTGAAAAGGCTTAAAATTTAAATTTCTATCAAAATTATAAGTTACAATATCATTAATTATTTTGTATTTAGCAGTAATTTTAAATGAATCTCATTATATTGGAGCACAGGAAACAGAATTGCTGTTCTTAATTTATTTTATAATGAGATGCATTTTAAGTATTTTTGATTGGTTTTGAAAAAAATGCATACTGTTCAGAGTTTTACTTTGGTATAAGTAAGTCTGTGTGTTAGCATAATCCATGATAAGTTCATATAAACATTTGAAGGTTGGCCTATAAAAAACCAAAAATTAAAATTCTTCAGCTTCGTAAAAACTCATTGGAAATACAAAAGTATTTGTTTTGGTTGTTTAGGCCTAGACATCTGCCAGAAATACAATGTCACTGAAGCAGAAGAGTTTGCTGATACCTGGATGGCTTATGCAGTTTCCCATCTCCAGGGGGAAAACCCCACCTTGGCCAACCTGAACAAATTTGAAAGAGAGGAGTTTGTGAAAAAATCAAAGGAAATGAAGATTGATCCAGAAATTCATTCCAAATCCTTGACCGTTTATGAAGCAAGCCAAGGCATGGACATGTATCCTTTTTGCTTGTTCAGTTATTGATTTTTTTTTTTTCGGGGAAGCAATGCGACTGCGTAATTATTGAATCAGTTTTATATAATAAACTGTTTGTCAATGAAAAGTTGGTTTTCAGTCAGATAAGGGAAGGAAGGGGGATATCAGGGTTCAATTGATAAGTTTTTTAATCTGAGTCGAGGGTTAGAACTCTGCCCGTAATATTTCGATTGAGTTTCCGGTAAAAGCTTAAAAAATAAACACCGGGGGCGGTAATATTGGTGGTTGAGAACTGTGGAAATCATTTTCAACTAGGGGAATTACTTCACATTCGTTAAACACCAAATAGGGAGGGTGAAATCGAGTTGTTGTTGTTAATCCCAGCGAAAAATATCGTGGAAAATATGGTAATAAATAATATATTTTGGCTGCAATCAGATGTTTGAAAATCATTCACTCGCCCCGGCATGGTTGTTGGTTCTTGACGTCTTCACGGTTCACAGCACTCCGTAATTCTTGTGGTTTTCCTTTGTTTTAGCCAAAGTCGAGTCTTTTTTCCCCACCCCGATTCCGTTTGTTTATGAGACACATTTAATATCTCGGGAGGGGGGGAGGGGGAGGGGAGGGGTTATGGAGTCGCTTGCTTTCTTATTTAGTCGCTTACGTCGAGTCTGGTCAATTAATAAGAGGCTTGACAATGTCGGTCATTGGTCCGAATCAGTGAAGCTTTGTACGTTTGAAATAATGCCGATTTTCCTCTTGGAAACAGTGTAATTTATAAGGCGAAACTTCGCGGTATTGTTTGAAATTTTAAAGTATTAATAAAAGCATTGAGAAGTGAAGATACTGCGTTGAAAGTATCCGCTCACAGTGTAAACTACACCAAATGGGCGGGCGGGGAGGGAAACTCATGCCCGGCGTGGATCAAAATAAAATTTAAAAAATGAAAAAGGGATATATATTAAAAAAAAAAAGCCGGAGATTTTGCTCAGGAAAATGAATTCCATCGTGGAGTGGATTCGAAATTAGCATGTAATTACATGGCGTGCCAGCACGGCCTGAGCCATGGTAATGACACGTTTCTTTGTTTAGACATCTCCAGTTCTAGTCCAATTACCTTCTTTTTCCCGGAGGCCTTCACATTTGACGATTCGCTCAACGCCGGATCATTACCCCCGGACTGGGATGTACTTAATGACCATACGTTCCCGGTTTCTCTTCGAGAAATGACTTACGTAACGAGAAAGTCCGCCCGAAGGAGAAGAACACCTCTTATTCCATTCGACGCGTGTTTTCAAAAAAAAAAAAACACCCGAGATAAATCTTTCGGACTGGATTTAAATTTTCATGGGTAGTTTAGAAATTTAGGTGTATATGAATTCAAAGGGGTGAACAGATTGTATCAATGATTATCCTTAACTAAATAATACAGTGATGCGGCCTCGAGCATTATGATGGCCTACAATGAAACAACTCCCAGGGTAAGTACTCCCCTTTGGTGTGGAAAGTAATTGAGACGTGTTAAGGTACAATGTGAATCCGAAGGGCAGAGATGAGACCGACTCAGGTATGGCGGTCTAATCAAGAGGAGGTTGCTGAACCAGAGCCAGGCGTTCGCCCAATTTATTTTTTTAAAATGGGTTTTCTTCCCGCGCTCAAGCTTTCCCCCCGTCGTCGTCGTCGTGGTTTTTTTTTTCTGGTTTTGATTGGGTTTTCTACCTGAATCCATCCCGTGACCTTATTAGGCCTTATTTTGTCGAGTCCAACCTGGGGAAACGTAAGATGGTTGACCCGGCGGAGAAGAGCCCTAACGAATGTCCATCAATTTTTTTCTCTTTTTTTTTTTTCCTCTCTCATAAAAGAATTTTCCTACCTCGATCCATTGAGGTCCAGGTAGACTTCGGTGCTCGTCAGAATGACGCTCACTAATGGCTTGCGAATATCCCCAGAGCTAAGGTAAATATGAGCCGCTCGTTGGCGGGATCCCGCGTCGGAACCGGCGAAGAGTGACCGACCCATTGCGGGGTCGTGGAGGGGAAGTCCTTTTTACGAGTCCCGACCGCGGTGGGAAATCTTAGTCGACTTACTCTCGCTCGCGTTCGAGACGGCGGACGGGCCCGTCTTAAAATTCCCGGGAGTCCCCCGGAATTCTTAATTGTCGCCGACCGTAACGGGCGAACCGGAATCGGGTCACTTATCTTAGGAGTCTCACGCTCGGGTTTTCTAAAGTGAAGTCAAACACCCTTGAAGGTGTATTGGATTTGTTACCTTTTTGTGCGGAATCCTGATTTTTCTTTCTTTCTTTTTCTTTTTTTTTTTTTTTTCCTACGAAGAAGAATGTTCAAGGTCGGAGTCATGGCTTGGGCTTGAGAATTAGCGACCGCGCGCCTTCGGTATATTCTTTAGATTTACGAGTTTTCATGTCATCGGATTTCTCTCGTAAAAATTTTGACTCACTTCCGAGGTCGTTGATTTGCATCGGGAGGAGGAGGGGGGCGCGGGGGCGAAAGGGAAAATTCGGTCGTGTTTTTCCCCCTGCGGAGGGGGAGGGAGCCGTTCCCGAGGAGGAGGGGGGGGGCCCTCGGAAAAGTCGAAATGTTTTGAAGGCGAGTGTTGTCAGAGTGTATCGTGAAGGTGTACGGAAAGGGTTGATCGATCATTTGAAAAGAAATCGGTTGTGTGTGTGTGTTTCCGAGAAGATGACGCGGAATAAATTATTGATTTGTTTTGAATGACGGTTCGATCCGTTCCCGAAATAAGCCTTATTAATTAAGAATAAGTGCTTCTCTGCCTATTGTCCCTGTGTGTAATTGTGCTCTCAGTCGAGTGTTTTTTAACCGAAGCAGGGAACGTTCAAATACGGAAAGGATGACAGGAGTGTGTGTATGTTATTTTATTAGCGTCGGGATGCAGATAAAACTCTCGCGTTTCGATGTAAGAGATACATAATAAAAAAAAAAAAAACAAAAGAAATATAATGGGAGGTCGAGGTAGCCTGGGAAAGAAACCGCGTTACAATGGGCAACCCCCGTTTAAAACGCACCTTTCCCTCACGACGATTGCAGTTGGCCGCCATCTCGAAACACCTGTGGCGAGATGGCATGTGAACCGGTCGGTTTGATTCCCGAAGGGGATGAAACGCGTCGAGGGGTGCGCAACCGCCACGGTCGGCTTCCGTCGAAGTGACAAGGAAACGGACGGAGGCGGACGGACGGACGGACATTCGCAGGCGACGGTTAATTGATCTAATTACAAAATATACGCGTCGCTCGAATGGCGGAGGGGTACCTGAGAGGGCGGACAAACTCTTCTTCCTCTGCACTGGAAACAGTCCGATTTCGGCAGATATGTGGGCACTCTGCCATTGAAAGTGGAGCACAATGGGAGGGTAAATGAGGAAGAATGATTCGGAGGGGAATTATTTAGGGGTGAACGCAAAAGGGGGAGAGAGAGAGAGAGAGTCACGCCGTGATCCCTCATTTCGAGGCTGAGAAATTGGACGTGTCGGTATGTTCGGGGGTGGAAATAAATTGTAAATGAAACGCCCTTTCGTTCGGTTATCGAAGACTTATTAAAGGCGAATTCCCCGCTAATCTTTGGGGCCGTTCGTTGACATCTTAAAAGGTTTGTTTGTTTATCTGCTCCGTCTGTTGTTGTCTGTTTAAGTGTTATTTTTTTTTTCTTTCCTTTCTCTCACTAATTCAGACTTTCTCATGGTGGTTTTATTTGTGCTGTCGTCGAGAACGAGGCCGACTGTTGCAATCTATCGTGTGAATGGTGTTATTTGCGTTTTTTTTTTTTTGTCGTTTCGCGGGCATCGCATTTCATTCGATTGCCATTTGCGATTGTCATTCGAGAGTGGAATGTTTTTCATTAGGCTGAGACCGCCATGTGCGCGTGTTGGGTTTTTTCCCTCCAAAAGGAGAATCCCGTGGCTCTTTAATTGTTCCCAATAAGGGGAGGCAAGCAGTCATCAAGTCCCAAATGACTCCCGTAATTTCGTACTGGTCCATGAGACGTCGGTGGAAACCGGAGATGAGAATCCGGTCTCGATTAGGGGATGGCTCAGAGAAGGGTAAGGTGACGGGTGATTTTCTGCCCTTTTTCCGCGAACCCTTTGCATCGTCCGGCTGTTGCACGAGAAAATGCTCACCGGTCATACCTATAATTACCTGGATGTGAATCCACCGTAATGAGTACCTTCAGGTGAAGTGAACGCGGTCATTTGGTCATCAGGTGCATTCCGTTTCTTTCGTGGATGGGTGGTGATCTCGTCACCTTTCTGCGATAGTACCGGTGACTAGATCTACACTCATCACACGAGGGAAATCGCTATCGTCGATGGAGGTCAACCCGCGTCCTGAAAGGGGTGAGAGAGAGGGAGGGAGGACCGGTAAGTCGATGAGAATCAGCCAACATGAATATGGGTCTAGTCCTGTCGCTGTTTCAATCATGACTAGATCCATACTCGTGCCGATTGTTTCTTACTTCGTCCGTGGACGGTGTGTGCGTGTGTGTGTGGTAAAGGGAAGCGAACCGCCCCGAAGTTAGGGGATGTTTTTCTCAGGAGAAATCCTTTTACTTTTCAGAGACACTATGCCGGGAGCGGGAGAACGCCAGACGGGGCGGGAGTTAAGAGAAGCCGTAATTATGGTACCAGTCCTCAGGCGGTTTTCTCTCCGGCGAGTTTTTCTCCTTCAATGTGAGTATAATGATCTTCTGGGGAGATTTTCGGGGGAATAAGTTAACGCCGGAACGGACGGAGATTCAGTTTTGCTTTGTGTTTCTTTCTGCCTCCCGAAAGGAAGGGCAGATAAATGTCAGATTATTTATTTACTTATTTACCTATCTATGGACCACGATCAATTCAACAGCCTTCTTTTTTTCTCTTTCTTCTCTTTCTTTGCCCAATATTCCTTCATTCTTTTACTATGTTCTTCTTTTCCCTCTCTGGTCTTTGATTTTATCTCGTAATACTTTTCTGTCCTGAATCTTTTTCCGCCAGATCTCCTACTTGTTTGCACCAGTCCGCCTTGGTTTTCTTCTTGCTCAAGTAGGAGAAGATCTATTATTATTATTATAAATAGGGGAGAAGAGAAAAAAATAGACAGGAAAAAAGGAAGGAATGAGAAAGAACACGGGTAAAATGGGACAATCTCATGGCGTTATGCTGATAATCTGTAACAGTCATTACATAGCAATTCATTAATTGAAGGTTTTGAGTAATATAAGTGCACTTCTTCTAATCTGAGACTTAATCGGGAGTTAAAAGGTGGAAATTCAAAAAGGGAAATCGCGTTAACTCATCCGATATAAATGACACCGGGCGAAGACTCACTCATAAGTCACCTCCAATCGTTGTTTGGGTGTATTTCAGCGCGACACCTTCGTCGAAGTACGTCACCAGAACGAATTCCGGTGACATAGTGTTGAAATTTAACGACGGCGAGGGAAACCGCGCGTGGAAAACTCAGGAAAGTTACCTGGCAAAAGTCGAGCCGAGAGGGAAATCCTCCGGGCGGCATTACATGTCCTACGATTTGGTGGATTGTTTGGACCTCGCCAATCACAACATCGACAGAATAGGGGCTCTCCTCTGCGCGAAACACTCACTCGACGATGTCGTACCCGTCCGGTACAAACACCCGGTGAGTGGTCGCCGCATTCGGTTTGAATTCACACTCGAAATTACAATTTGTCGATCTGTCGACAGACGCCGTTTGTCGCCGTCGGGAGAATCGCGTGCGACGCGGACGGACGTCTCAACTCGAAATCCGTACTCCTGGAGGGCGCGTCCGAGAGCAGCCTGGGAGAATCCGTCTACCTGGACCTGTCCGCCCTTCCGGAGTACTCCCTCTTCCCCGGGCAAGTGGTGGCCGTCGAGGGAACCAACGTCACCGGGGACAAACTGCTGGCGAAGAAGCTGTACAGCGACGTGGCCCCGGATGCGTGCGCCCCATATGCGTTGCCCCGGGGCGGTCTCAACGTAATGATCGCTGCGGGGCCCTACACGCAATCGGACTCGATGACCTACCAACCGCTCCTGGATTTGATAGAGCTGGCCGCGAGCAACGAGCCCCACGCTCTCATCCTGACGGGGCCTCTTTTGGACTCGAGTCATCCCGTTGTTTTAGAAAACACGATGGCGGAGTCATTCGAGGATTTCCTGGGAAAACTCATCGATAAAATAATGAGACCGCTGGAGAAGTAAGTGAAAAAGGGGGAAAGCCATTTTTGGGAATACGGTCGGAAATTTCATTTAGTTTTTTCTCTCTCCTACAGGAAGAAGACACAGGTTATACTGGTGAACTCCAGTAAAGACTGCAACGCACATTGCGTGTATCCCACCCCTCAGCTCACCCTCAAGGCGAAGTCTTATCCGAAACTTCACCTCCTGGCCGACCCGAGCGTGTTCGCCATAGAAGATGTCGTTTTCGGCGTGACTTCCACGGACGTATTACTGCATTTGAGCAAAGAAGAAATCAGCTGGTGAGAGTGACAGCCCCGGTCAGTCAGCGATCACTCGAGTAACGTTTTGTGGATTTTTAGCGGGGCGCACGGCGTCGGGAGACTTTCTCGGCTGGCGGGACACCTCCTCGGTCAGCGCAGCTTTTACCCACTGTGTCCGGCAACGGAGATACCTTTGGACCCCACTCTGATGGACTCCGCCAGACTGGACATAACGCCCCACGTATTGATCCTCCCCTCGGATCTGCGTTATTTCATCAAGGTTGTTATCGCTCAAGGAGAGTTTTCCCCACATTCGCCGATTGGGATTTAATTTGGAATTTTTTTTTTAGGAAGTAAACGGTTCGATAGTCGTCAACCCGGAGAGATTGGCCAAAGGAGTCATCGGAGGAACGTTCGCCCGTTTGATCATTAACAAACACGAAGTTGTTGGAAATATTGTTAGAATTTGAATATAGACTTTATTAGCATTATGTAATACCGATCAGTTGCCTGAAAACTCATACTGTTCCGTTATAGATTCATTAAAAATTCAACCGTTTTGAGATGTCACCGATGATAACTCAGCTTTTGCGTTTGTTAGTTAAATTTTGAATTAAAACCTCTTAGATGTTATTAAGATCCTTTGAAATTACTTTCGGATTATAATGGTGGCACACATGAACACATTTTGAAATTTTGAATCTCCTTTTAGGATAAAACAATTTTTTGTTTATAATAATAATTTTGAAGATTAAAAGTTAAACGAAAAGATTGACCATTTTGAGAAGAAAATGAGGACAAATAAGGCTTTGGAAGGAAAATTTAAAAAAGATGGCCGCCATTGCAAAAAAATACTGATTCGAAGTGTGAAATGCGTTGCGTCCATCGGATAAAAATAAATAATAATAAACTCAGACAATTTGTAACGTTATTTATTTATAGTCGAATACGAATTTGCGGTCGTACAATATTATTTTATTGTATACATTTACAAGTCGACTTCCATTTTGAAAATAGGCTGAAAATAGGCATAGTTTCCTTTGATTTTTATTCTCGATACCTTTCCCACTTTTAGAGTTTGGATTTTGTGGCGTTGACGTTCATGTAAGGCTGCACTAAAGGATAGAGGGCGTGACTGCTTTTGAACTTTATTACGTCTTCGATTTTCGTAGCCTGAAACGAACAACACCATTGTCATGTATTTAAAAACAATAAGAAATTAAAAAGACTTCTGAAAGCCTTACCGGAACGTAAGGTGGGGAAGGCGGCAATCCGTCAGCAGTCTCAGAAAGAGAATCCTCATCCGGTGAGGGAAAATTCCCGGCGCCTCCTTCCCCTTTCGCCAGAATGTACACGGAGAGTTTCCTCCTGTGGGGAGCCTCGTGATGTATATAAGTATCAAAAAACTCGAGGAGTTGTTCTTTTGTGATCGTTTTCAGAGAAGCAACTTCCGTCATGACTCTATCGAAGTGATACCGTTGCGTGGATATTTCGCGCCAAAATCTCGAAGACAGTATCGATAGTCGTTTGGGCTTCGTTGCCTTCAAATGAGCGACTAATTGTCGAACCTCTTGGAATTCTTTCTGGCTCATGTTCTCCAGACTTTTCCGACACGTGACCAAAAAAGCCTCTATCCTCTGATCGACGTAAAGGGGATGGCGATCGCACTGGACGACGATTCGCAGTCCCTGCACGCAATTCGAGCGCATTATGTCGCAGAAAACGGTATAGCCGAGTTGTTCCTTTGTTCTTAGGAAATCGAAGCATGGATTCTCTATAATTTTAATCAACAGTTCCAAAAGTACTATATTTTTGGTTGATAGCACGTCGCATTGATAGTAAGTCTCGATGCAGGAACTGCTGTAAAAATTATTGGCTTTCTCATACACGAAATGCGTTCCTAAAACAGACAGTTTCCGTTAAATTAAGCCGGGGATTTTGTTGCAGTCGAATAATTTTACCGTCCATCAACTGAATATCTCTTGTTCTCAACAATTGACTCGGCAACACGGGCAGCATTGGAGATTTCGCATTGAGCCGACTTTCGAGGATTTCGATTAATTTGAAAGCTCTCTCTTTGTCGATGTTCCCGTGGAAGAGGCACTCTATGTGAAGTTTCGACAGCAGCTGAGGGATGAACTCCTCCAGTCTCTCCACCGTGAGGTAATCAACGCTCTTTAAGAGTTCCTCCTTCAACCAAGCATGTTCGGCCACCAGAGATGACAGGTAAAACCTCGACTGATGATAAGGTCGCGCCGTTTCGAAATTCTTCAGCTCTCTCACGTACTGTAACAGATCAAACTGAGTTCTCTCCCGAGTGATAAACGCCTTATCAGTGACACTTACAATTTCTTTAAAGAATTCGAATCTCTTCGGATCGACTTGAAAATCCGTCATTTTTTCCGAGATCTTCTCGAGTAAAAATCCTTGTTTGTCGTTATAGCCACCGATCGAAAGCTGTGCAAAACAACAACAACTTGAGTGACGACCCATAAAAACCCTTTTAAATCATCCACTGCACCCACCAACATCCCGTAATCTGTTTTCCGAAAGTCCCACGACAGTCCCGCCATTTTAGCGGAGTGATGACATTCGCTGAGGGCGTCCTTTAACAGTTCCACGAAGAGCTCTGTCAGTCCATTATTAATCGGATCTAAATTGGCCAAAGGGCTTTTAAATTCAAATTTTAAATTCGCTTTCGGAACCATAAACTGGTCATCCTGTTTGAACCAAACTCGACTCGTTGAAGATGTGTGGATTATAACGGGGTGAGGTGACGTCGCCTATGAAATGAAATCTGATGAGTATATCAGAAAAGGATAACACGTGTTTATAAACTTCCAAACCTTTTCATCAAGAGGTATAATTTTGTAATTGGTTGTAATGAACGGATTAGGTTTTGGCAGACTGAGCATATCGCATAATCCGCAATTAACCCAATTCTGAAAGCAGACGAAGACATTCAGGATTTAATTCATTCTGTGTTAAATGTGATGGTAAAACCGCTCCACTCACATTTACTGTCGTCTCGGATATTTTCTCAATTTTGAACTTAGTCCCGAACCAGGGTTCCGTTTCGTCGGCCATTTTCTCGAATTTCTGTCCCACCACAGTCACTCTGAAAAGTGAAACCAATTAATGATTTTTTAAAAGAAGTAAATCCAGATAATTTACCTTATGGATTTGGGTTCCAAATAACTCAACGCGAGATCAATCAAATCAGGTCTCCATTCATCGTAGGAATAAGGACCGCTCAAAACATTCTTTATGGGATATTCGTGCATAGAGTGCGCTAAAGTTTTCACATAATTAATGGGAAATTCCTTTTCCTTAAACTGAAAACTATATTTGTTCAGTATCTGAAGTTCTTCGAAGAACCATTTTTGGGGTTTTTTCTCTTTCAGCATATTTATATACTGTAACAAAAACATTTATAACTTAAACAGAGAAAAGGAAATGAGAAATCATTCAGATATACTTCTGTTTGGTATTGATTAAATAAATATTCCTCATAAGACTCCTTTCAACTTATATAATTTTCTAATTTAGTGTTATTTTTATTATAATAAAAATACAAAATAGTGTTTTGTCAATTGTAGGGTACAAATTGAAACTAAGACTTGATTCTTTTTAACTCTCCCCCCAATTATATACTAATCCAGTGTGTATTGATCATGTGACATTCTCACTCATCAATTCATACTCAGTTATAATTTATAATTACTTTATAACAGTGATGGCCAAACTACGGCCAGTGTGGGTGTTGCATGTGGCCCGCTCTTTTATTCCTGTATTCACATACGTATTTGGTGATTTTAGTGGATTTTAATTTTTAAGTAAAGGGTTATTCTAATTTTACAATGACTTCAATTTTAAGTTCTTTGTTATCTTTCGGCAAAATTTTAAATTTACGGTTACGCTTTCGAATCCGAAAAAGAAAAGGAGAAAAAGAGAAGAAAGAGAAAAGGAGAAAATGAGAAAAGGGGAAAATTAGAAGAAAAAGAAAGGGAGAAAAAGAGAGGAAAGAGAAAAAGAGAAGATAGAGAAAATGAGAAAAGGCGAAAAGGAGTAACGGAGAAAATGAGAAGAAAGAGAAAAAGAGAAAAGGAGATAAAGAAAAGATAGAGAAAATGAGAAAATGAGAAGAGAAAATGAGAAAGATAAAAAGATAAAAAGAGAAAATTAGAAGAGAAAGAAAAAGAGAAGAAAGAGAAGAAAGAGAAAAGGCGAAAAGGAGTAACGGAGAAAATGAGAAGAAAGAGAAAAAGAGAAAAGGAGAAAATTAGAAGAAAAAGAAAGGGAGAAAAAGAGAGGAAAGAGAAAAAGAGAAAAGGAGAAAAGGAGAAAAATGGAATATGAGAAGAGAGTAAAAACTAAATTATAAAAATCCATATTTAACTTTCTTATACATTGTAACCCGCGAAATTACACCAAACTAAACTTTGGCTCGCATATTATCAAAGACTGGCCATCACTCTTTATAATATTCAATTACATTCTCTCTTTGGAATCACCAAAAACCCAGTGATTACTATTATTAACTCACAGCAGTACCAAACTTTACATTACTCTCCCAAAATGAACCTATACAGGTTATTTAGCTGACAGAATGAGCACTAAAATATGCCTTATAAAATAAACTATTGCAATTTGTACCTGAAACAGAAGTGTGACAATGTCATCAATTCTTTGAAAGCCATCTTCCGTCAAGTTGGCTTCGACAGAATAAAAAGCAAAGCCTTTGCCTTCAGATCTGTAACCACTTATTAAAGAAGTGCACCATCCCTTGGATTTTAGAGCTGAGAGAAGGCTGCCTGGTCCTTCATGACCAATTAAACCAGCCACATAGTCAAAAGACTGAAACAAGAAAAACATTCAACTGTTGAATGCAAAATAAAATTAATGAGAAATATTTACTCACATGTGATTTAAAATACTGTTGAAAATCAGGAAGGGGAAACTGAATAAATATCCTCCTAATATCTTGAATTGGCACAATATAGATTTTAATTTGGAGATGTTCTGCCCCAAATGGATGTTCCTTCCATTCAGGTCTTTTCAAATTTTTGTTTGGTACAGCTGAAAACAATGGAACTACCATTTTTTCCAATTCATTCAGGCTTTCAGTTCCAAAAACAACCAATGTCATTAAGTTGGCAGAATACCATTTTTGGTGAAAATTTAACAGTTCCTTTCTCATGTCAATTCCTTTTTCCTTTGGAGTTTTGTGCAAAGTTTGAAAATTCCCTGTTCCAAACTTCCCATAGGGATGATTTTTTTTTGATAAAAGTTTATCCACATGACTGATCCTCCACTCATCAATTGAGACATTTCTTTTAAATTCTGAATGTATTGATTTTACTTCTCTTTCTATTCCATTTTCAGTAAATAATGGGGCCAACAAAAATTGTGCAAACCTTAAAGAATATTTCCTACTGTTAAGTTATACTAATTTTTTAATTAAACTTATTTCACTTCAATTCTTTAAGCTGATTTATTACTAAGAAAGACTAAAATAGCTAAAAAAAATGTTCTACCTATTTAATGCTTCATTTAAATCTTTGGGCATTACATTAAAATGAAATTCAGTGTAATTTGGACCTGTTGTTGCATTGTTCCTCCCACCAATCAGCAACAAATATTTACTATAGTCAACCTCATCAGGGTATTCTTCACTGTTTAACAACAGCATGTGTTCACAGAAATGAGCCAATCCTGGGATTTCATCTGGGTCATTCAAATATCCTGAAATACAGTGTGAATAAATTATCTGACAAAGAGGTAATTATTTCTCTGTGTAAAGGAATGCACTCACCCACACCAAGATTAAGAGCTAATGAAGAGCTCTCAGAGTCTGGATCACTTATTAAAAGAACTCTCAATTTATTAGCCAATTCCAATCCTCTGTAATTTAATTTATCTTCAGGTGATTTAGTAATTTCGTTTGCGTATTTCAATGAATCTGTATTTTCACTAACAACGAAACTTATACTTCTTGCTGCAGTAAAACTGAAACATTATTTAATATAACATTTCTGCAAGTGGAAATCACAAACTGACATCAGCATTACCTGATAGTAAATGCTTTTCCTACAATAGATATTTTTGACTTCAAGTTAGAAAGTAATTTTTTGGGTTGCAATCTCAAACTACTCCAAACAATACTTTTGACTGAAATCATTGTATTAAAAAAACTATTGAAAAATCCTAAAATCCCTAATTTAAAAATAATGAATAAGTCTTAAACCCCATGAGGGAAAATATTTTTAGACGGATAAATCTAAAAAAAAAACATCTAAGGAAAGTCAGAAAATATTTTTAATTGATTTAAAGTCATTTTAAAATAAAAACAAACATCCTTTTCTAAAGCCACGTGATCGTGTTTCTAGAAAGTGTGAATATTCGTTTGTTTTCTCTAAGACTAATAGATTGTTGAAGAAATTGAGTGATATTTAAGAAAAGAAAATGGTAAAGTTTTTATCTGTTTTATTGAAAAGACATCATTTGACACATAAATATTTAGCGGGTTTTATATACATATATGTGGTTTATATATTATATAAATGTGTTTTGTAGTTTTTCAAAACAAAGATTTTGCCGGATGTTGTTTGGTTTAGCCTAAGCCCGTTTCGATTGATGAATAATTCTTAATCATTACCTAATTTCGTCAGATTTTTTAATAATTTCGACCGTCTTTCGGAATTTTATTTTGTATTTTATAGTGATGAATGTGATTTTCATGACGTTAATGATAATTAATTTTTTTGTAGCAACCTCAAATAATTCTCCTTAAAGAAGGAACAGAAAATTCCCAAGGCGTTGCTCAAGTCGTGTCGAACATCAATGCCTGCCAAGCCGTTGTCGAAGCCGTTAGAACAACTCTCGGCCCGAGAGGAATGGATAAACTGGTGGTCGACAGCAACGGGAAAGCGACCATATCAAACGATGGTGCAACCATCATGAAACTGTTGGATGTGGTTCATCCCGCGGCGAAAACTCTGGTTGACATAGCTAAATCCCAAGATGCTGAGGTAACATTTTGATTGTTATTTCAATAATGGTGGAAGAGCTGTATAAGTCCTCATGATTCCAGGTGGGAGATGGCACCACCAGTGTTGTCCTTCTGGCAGGTGAATTTCTGAAACAAGTGAAACCCTTTGTGGAAGAAGGAGTTCATCCGAGAATCATCATCAAGTCTTTCAGAAAGGCAACACAATTGGCTGTTGAAAAGATAAAAAGTCTGGCGCAGAAAGTTGACAAAACCAAAATGGATGTGCACAAAGCTCTGCTTGAAAAATGTGCTGCAACTGCTCTCAGTTCCAAATTGATTCACCAGCAGAAGGATTTCTTTTCCAAAATGGTTGTCGATGCCGTTTTATCTTTAGACGAACTGCTTCCGTTAAAAATGATTGGAATAAAAAAAGTCACAGGGGGTGCTTTAGAGGTACATTAAACATTATGCTCTGGATGATATGAGATAACTCATTGGATTGTGTCTTTTTTTTTTCAGGACTCTATCCTTGTGCAGGGTGTTGCCTTCAAGAAAACATTCTCTTATGCCGGCTTTGAAATGCAGCCGAAGACATACAAAAACCCAAAAATAGCTTTACTCAACATTGAATTGGAACTGAAAGCAGAAAGAGACAATGCAGAAGTTCGAGTTGATTCTGTATCAGAATACCAAAAAGTTGTCGATGCGGAATGGCAGATACTGTATGAGAAACTGGAACTCATACACAAAAGTGGCGCTCAAATTGTTCTCTCAACCTTACCCATTGGAGATGTGGCCACCCAGTACTTTGCTGACAGGGATATGTTCTGCGCTGGGAGAGTCGCCGATGAGGATTTGAAAAGAACAATGAAAGCCTGCGGAGGCGCCATAATGGCGACCGCTCACGATCTGAACGACTCAGTATTAGGAAGGTGTGAGAGTTTCGAGGAGAGGCAAGTCGGCGGGGAGCGATTCAATCTGTTCATGGGCTGTCAGAACGCGAAAGCTTGCACTATTATTTTGAGAGGAGGAGCGGAGCAGTTTCTGGAGGAGACGGAGAGGTCGCTTCACGACGCCATAATGATCGTCAGGAGGACTATAAAAAATGACGACGCGGTGGTCGTCGGAGGGGGCGCCATAGAAATGGAGCTCAGCCGGATATTGAGAGACTATTCCCGGACGATCGCGGGGAAAGAGCAGCTCATCATTTCGGCCATTGCTAAAGCCTTAGAAATCATTCCCAGGCAATTGGCTGACAACGCGGGTTTCGACGCGACCAACATTCTCAACAGGTTGAGACAAAAACACGCCCAAGGTAAACAACACCGTTTTGGGAGTTGAGAAACCATTTTATTTGGAGCCGCGTAATATTGTTATTAATTTTCAGGTAACGTTTGGTACGGCGTCGACATAAACAATGAGGACATCGCTGACAATTTCGAGCAGTGCGTTTGGGAACCGGCCATTGTGAAAATAAATGCGTTGACCGCCGCCAGCGAAGCAGCCTGCCTTATTCTATCTGTGGATGAAACCATAAAGAATGTCAAGTCGGGAGGGGGAGACGCTCCCCAAATGCCGATGGGAAGAGGAAGGGGGCGACCATTTTAGTCCGGAAACCGATTAATTTAATTAATAAATTAACTTGTTTGTCATCGTCATGTTAACAGTTTTTTTTTTTTAATTTGTATTTGTCATCACAGCACTTTATTGATGAGGCAATAGTGGATAGAGGTTATTCATCTAAAAGAGATTGTTCGGATGCGTTCAAAATTGATTCCGAATTGAGGCTAATTGTTATTTAAGTTTTGTCACGTAACAAAAATACATCAAATATACATTTTATACTTCAGAAGGTTTTTCTTATTTATATAAGCAGTGAAGAGTCACTTTTTCCTAACTCTCATCCCATGTGTTCCAATTGTGTAAGTACATACAAGCACATATACACATTTAAAACTGAAGTAGACCATTAATATTAATTAATAAATTAACTTGGAAGGGGAAATTGTGTGAAGTGAAAAATCATTTTTATACAGACTTACATATATATTTCCATAAATAGACATTTATGAGTAATTTCATCAAAATCTATTTTTTTTTTCCTCAAATAAGTTTGATTTTTATTCATTTAATATAATAATATATAACCAGTCTTGAAGAAACATTTATAAAAATCTGCCACATAAAAATTCTCCCAATTATATAATTTCATTTATTACGTAATAATACACCGTTTGGTTTGTAAATTGCTGCCGCCCCAACTGCAATCAAAAGGCAATTTTTCCCTTCCCGCCCTCTTTCCCTCTACTAACTCAGCCCCGAGAAATCCTGCAGCATCGCCTGCAGGTCCAGCGTCGCGTAGTTTATGTTCAGTTTTGCGTCGCTGACGACTCCTCTCATCATCGAGGTAAAGAAGGCGGTGTGCCGCGGTTTTTCCGAGTATCTTTCGAACTGGTCGAGACTGTCTTGGAGTTTGAGCGTGAGGCTGTCGTAGTTTTTTCTAACCACTTCGAGGATTTGGTCTTCGGAGGGCGTCGACAACGACTGACTCGTAAGCCACGACTCTATTTTCGGCGAGAAGTGGTTTATTATAGCTCTGAAAGTGGAAAATATTTTTCATAACACGTTCAAAATTTGACCTTTTTTAATCTCTGTTACGTATTTTCACCTCAGAAATATTGTTTTAAAACTGTTTTTATATATTTCTGGTTCGGAAACTCCAAATAATTTTTCCAATCCTTAATAAACACATTTTAGGGCACTTCAGAATTAACGCGAAATTTGAATTTCCCGCCATTTTGCCTGGAAATTGTTGCCAACTTTGAGAAAGAAAATTTGACGGTTGAAATTTTAAATTACCAAAAGTGAAACGTTTAATGATATTTTCACAATCTTTTGAAATGAGGGTTTGTTAATACCAGACTTTCAGTCGTCGAATTGTTCTTTTTTCATAATTTCCAATAATTTACTGCCAAAATGGCGGGAAATTCATAATATGCGTCAATTTTTACAAAAATTAACAGGAACAAAATGAAACAACGCACCTTATATTAACCAAAGAGTTCGTCAATTTCATTGCGTGATCTCTAAAATCTCCAGATATAGTTGAGTACCTCAACGCTGAAAAGAAAAATATAATAAATTTTCGACTTCTGCTAACGCCGCCTTTTCCCACACGAAAACAAACACTTGACTCACCCATTGAGTATAAGTTATCGAAAACCTGATGCATTCTGATAATTTCATAATATAATTCGTCGTAGCTGGCCGCGGACGGAAGAAAAGTGTCTCCGTAAGTGATAAATAAATTAAATATGTTAATTATTTGTATGGCCAAATTGAAAATGTTCATTTTCTTTGCCAGATGGTTCTCGTTCGCGAGTAGAAATTTAAGAAAAGTAATCAGAGCCGTCCACAGTTCCTTCCATTGGTAGTTCAACCTGACTCTGCACCGCTTTTGAAAGCACAACAATCTGTGAATGACTCCGACGCTTAAAAGGTACAACTCGAGCGGGAGCTTTTTCATCATATGAGACATAATGAATTCGACGAGGAGATCTAAAAGTGAGAATCGATTCCCAATAAATCAATTAATGACAGAAGTAACCGCAAAGTAGAAACGAACCAGAACGCGAGCAAATATTTTACCTAATAAAGTGGAAGCGAGAGGCTGCGAAGGAGACAGTTTATCCGGGGCCAATTTCCGGTGTCTCATTGGCAGTCTTTGAAGCTGTACTTTGAACACTAAATTAACGTCGTGCATCAACGAATTCGCGTATTGGTCCTCGGAAACGCAGGTTAATATCAAGAAACACAGTTTCACGTGGTTGACGCTGGCTTCTGTTTTTGTGTCCTGCATCACAATTGAGCTGAAACGCAGAGAATAAACTTATTTTTACTCCCGTCTCATCAATTAAATGTGTAACGGACAAACTTTGACCGCCAAAAGCCATTACAATACCGCTCAAAAGTATTTTGACAATACAAAATTCAATAGTTTCTCACATAATTATTTTATAGCTTATTTAGTTATCAACACTATTAATAATATATTTGTCGCATTAAAATAACGAAATACACAAAACATAACATTCTTTTTTGTCTTGTGCTTTTTCTTTAATACTCTTACTTAGTCTTCCATTTTTAGTAGGTATAATTTTATGGTATAATTTCACTGTTACTTTTCCATATATTTTAAGGATAACTCTTTGTTTTTTTTCTGTTATTAAATTATTGATTTGCTTTTTAATTAATATTATATTTATAAATGTGACAGCTGTTGTAGTTTCTTGATTAATTATATTACTTTAAGATTTTATTATGTATTATTTAATTATCAAAACTATTAATAATAATATATTTGTCGCATTAAAATAACGAAATATACAAAACACAACATTATTCTTTGTCTTCTGCTTTTTCTTTAATACTCTTACTCATTTCTATTATTATAAAAATAAACTCTTTTCTACTGTTATTGAAATTATTGATTTGCTTTTTAATTAATATTATATTTATGAATGTGACAACCGTTGTGGTTTTTTATTAATTATTTTACTATAAGATTTTATTATGTATTATTTAATTATCAATACTATTAATAATAATATATTTGTCGCATTAATAAAAATTAAAGAATACAAATTCATAATTAAAGAATAATGTTATATTTTGTATATTTTGTTATTAAAATATACAAAACATAACATTATTCTTTGTCTTCTGCTTTTTCTTTAATACTCTTACTCATTTCTATTATTATAAAAATAAACTTTTTGTTTCTTCTGTATTATAATTAATATTATAATTTTAAAATTAATAAAATTATAATATAAATTAAAATTAATAAATTAATAAAATTATAATAATAATATTAAAATAATATTAGTATTATAATTAATATTAAATTAATATATAGCCTTTAATGGCTAAGGCGTAAAAAAAAAGGCCACAATAAATATATTATTATTAAAATAAAAATAAAAATAACACCGAATGAAAATACCAATAACAAGAAAAGAAACCGCAATCAACGGAAGGAAACACAAATAAAAATACAACACATAAAAAAAACGAAATGATGAGATAAAATCCAGATGCAGCTTTTCTTTTCAGAAATACAATCAACGAAAATACAATAAACGTTATTACAAATACAACGTTACAATATAATCCCGATGCAGTTTTCCTCAGCAGAAATACAAACGAAGCAAATACAAAATGTTTTCATAAAATGAAAAATTTAATATAAATGTGAGGACCGTTGTAAAGCATTTTAATAAAACGTTACTTGGGTGGAAAGCGATAAATTTTGCATTGTCAAAATACTTTTGAGCGCGACTGTATAATATAAATTAAAAGAGTAAAGCAATGGTCATTTTGACTGCTCAAAGTGAAATTTCAGTGTGACTTCAATTAATTTCACACTGATCACATTCAGTACACTTTGAGTAAAACTCACCAGTATTGAAAAAAAGTAACGAGCAAATTCGAGGGCTGAGACATAATGTCAATAATAGGAGGACGAGATAAGTCCGGAGTTGGCGAAGAGGAGTTGAGAGTGTTACTCGGAGAGGGAGGCGCACTGGAGTCAGTCTGAGTGTGGCCCAAAACCGTTATGAAATTCCTGTTCAAATGAACGGCTTCGTAAAGAGCCATCAGAACGGGATTTTTCGCCCTCATTTGCTGGATTTTCGTGATCCCGTCCTCGGAGACAAACATGTTCCCGACAATGTTCGTTATTGAGGAGAGCCAACCGACGGTTTGGGGCTCCGCATGTTGGGATATAAAATGCCGGCAAAATTCGGTCAGAGAGAGAGTGATAACTTGGCTGTATCCGTTCAATGCTAATTCATCATCTAAAATAGATAACTTTACTATGTAAGGATTGGCTGCTTCATGTTTTCTATAATTGGCTAGAAGGGTTAGGATTAGGACAGCATCGTGGCCATGTTGAATTCTGCTTGAGGACACTTTTAACAACTGAAAAAAAAAAAAACATTCCAATTATATTTTGACCAATTGTTAAAAATGTAAAAAAACTCACCTGAATTAATGGCTCAAATATATTTGTTATCATCATATACTCTAACAATGTATTTTGACTAACATTTTCCGAGGCTGTTACCAATATCAGCAGAAGTTTAAGACACAAACATTTAAAACTTTCTGGATAATCCCCTGTCAGAAACTGAGTCATGTGATCTAATAATTGTTTGAGCTTTTGTTGAGCCACATCAAAACCAATTAAATTATCAATAACATCAAATGCATAATCATTGGATGATTTCTTGAGAATTGTGTCAGTTAAACAACACAATGTCTGAAAACAAACAAAAAAAACTCTCATAACTGTAATGATTATAATAAAATGTTAAATATCTCACCTGTAAAGAGTAAACCACTCTGATCTGATGCTCATGTCCTAAATTTTCAACACAGTGACTAAATAATTTGTTAATGCTGTCTTTCAATGCTGATAATTCAGATGGTGACAATTTGAGAATTTCTGCTTCTAATTGGGCAACTTTTGGCTTTAATAGGAATAATTCATCCCAGAAGTTTGGATTGCCTAAGGTAAGATCTTCACCCTAAAAAAAAAACATTATCTCATGTATTAAAATTTTTATCTCTGTGTGCGCAATTCCCAAAGTGCACCAAATCAATTTTGCCATATGTTTAAAGCCACATTTAATTACAGCAAAGTAAATATGTTTGTCTTTATAAAGCAAATTTTTCAAGTTTTCATAAAAATTTAATTGTGATTTCACATCAGAGAAAAGAGCAAATGCACTGAGTTTTTAACATATTCTATGAAGTATTTTCCTTCTGTGGTTTATAATTAACTTAAGTGTTTGTTGAATTAATTCAGTTAGCATAAAACACCATCTTCTCAAGTTTAAGAAATAGAATTCTCTCTTTCTCTCAGAGCTCAGTTGATTATTTTGAAATTCCTGTCCGATTTGTGTGATATTGTTTAGAATTAAAGATAAAGCTAAAGTAAGCAACCAATGATTTGAAAATTAAAAATGATTAACAATTCTAAGTGTGTAACTTTTTTACATGTTTAATTTACTTGTTATTTCTTGGTGTGTTATTTTAAAGTAATGTCTTCGGTATGAATTTCAAAGTATTGTTTTTGGGCACCTACCTTGAAAAACGATTCATAAATTTGAACCACTTTTTCTTTTAACTGTCTTTTAGATCCAGAACCACTGCGCATTCGATAGGCCATTATTAACAATGACGTTGCTATTATTTAAAACATAAACGTTTTAAGGGAATTTTAAAAGATTCATATTTTAGGGCAACAAATTAATTGAACTGTTGGTTAATTTTACCGAAACAGCCATCATAGAGGTGCAGAATTATTTTCTTTCTAATGACACGACTTTCTTAAATTTAAAAGATAACGTATGTCAACAACGTTTTTTTAATAACGAAAATCACGCTTTGATTTTAATTTTTACTTTAGATTAAACTATCGCGTTGTCATTTATTTGCAGTATTAAAAGAACCGGTAATGTTGTTCTCAAATCACAATGGAAAAAAAAAATATCGCTTCATTAAATTCTCCCGTCATTCAGAAATGTCATACGCCTATTAAGCGATTGGGACTCAGCCGAAAAAGAAAAAGCAGTGGTTCAGAATGCAAATTAGACTCGAAAATTATAGCAGGCAGTGAGAATATTAGCTCTGTTGATTCACAAGTTAGTTTTTTAAAAATTACTTTGTTTTTTGCCATCTTTTCGTCTCGGGGTGTTTAATACTGATACAACAAATTTATAATTAATAGTTTTTTACTCGGTTTTATGCATATTTTTATTTTAAAATAATTGTTAATTTTTTTTATATTGCAGAAGCACTTTCCTAAAAAAAAAATATTTACACCAACTGAAGATAGTGACAATGGAACTGCTCATTCAGATGGAATAAATTATGATGAAGAAATTAATACACTGAAAAAAAGTATTGCTGAAAAGGAAGAAAAATTAAAGGCATTTCAGAGCAAAAATATTGTTCAGTTAGAAGAGCTAATTGAAATATGGAAAAATGGTTGCAAAAGTGCATTTTTATATTTTATTGAACTGATAAAAGAGAGACAGGAAGAGAGCATTGATTTCAGATCTATATTAACTAATTTAGGAATTTGGGAAGTTATGATTGATCATTTTGGAAATGATCCTGACCTTAATTTAATGGATTTCAGTCAGTAACTTTTTAACCTTGTTTCATTAACTTAACAGTATTTTTTGTCTTTATAATAAAAATTTTACTCCACAGTTATAAATTATACTCAAAATCAGTGCTTTTATTGTTAACATAAAATATTGTTTTATTTATTTTCTTTTTCTTATGGATTCAGTGCAAATTTACACTCCAATTATTAAATGGTTTGTTATTAATTAGAATTTTCTCAGTCAGTTATGTATAATAAAGAATTTGATTATTTTCAAAATTATAAATTTTATCTTGTTTTTTTTGAACTGCACATACAGATGGGTTCATTACATATAAAATTATAAAGAAAAATTATAAAAATAAAAAAATATTTTTTTTTTATTGTGATTTGTCCATTAAAATAAAAACTTTATGTTTGTAATTAAATTTAATATATATATTATTTGAGATATTGTAAATTATGAAAATACAAATATGTAAAATAAATTTTGTTTTTTTTTTAAACAAAGAATTAAAGAATTTTTATTTCAAATGAGTGCAATAAAAATTTTTTTTTATTTACATATATTTACAAAAATTTTAACAAAATTTAACAATAATATTTGTAATAAAATTCCTTAAATAAAAATACAACTGACATAATTTTGTAAAGCATTAATTTTATATGTATATATTATTTTTTTTTACTGTTGAAAAGTTTTGATTGACTTAAAACTAAAATAAGGCAAAATTTAAATTTATAATCATTAAAAAAAAATTTTTTACAAAAATACATAAAAATAACCTACATATAAAAATTTGTGCAAATTACATTTGTAGCTTTCAGAAAGACCGAACTGTATAAATTTTTTCATCACAATCAACATTGACTAGGCTTTGAATTCTATGGACTAGCTGTGGAGATCCAACATCGAAAATAAAACGTTTTCGCGACTGAGTTCAGCTTAGGTTTCGAAAATCAACAGAAAACTATTTTTATGTATACATAAAAACATACACTATACAGAAAATGTAAATCTCCACTGAAACGATAACATTTTTTCGGTAATCTTTACTGAGTTTATCTACTGAACGATCAGAATTTCAACGATATTTGCAAAATTTGTACGGTGAAAAAATTTAAATATACCTCTTAACAATTTAAAATCAACAATATATATATATATAAGAAAGCACCTTTTATTTTCACAGCTGCCGAATTTCAGCCTATTGCATTTTATAACTTACACTTATGAATACGACCGGAATAACTTAACCTAAACATTTTTACAGTTATTTTTAACGCCGATGTCACAGTCAGACTTTTTTAAAAAAGCCAAAAAAAGAATAACAACCAATATATGAATTTTTCATCCAAAAAAAATGGAAGCACCAATATTATTGCGTGATTTCCCCGTTTCAATGAGGACGAAGGACAGACAGCATTGTCGCACAACTCTTCGCTTAACAATCATGCATTTATCGAGTCTTTTTTGTTGTTCTTTCGCATGAACCTGATTATGCTGTAGGAACCGGCAATGGCGAATATTATTCCTATGGCGATGTAATAACTTCCGTATATGAGAAACTGAAAGTGGAATTATCGTTGAGACCGAAAATTGAGTATGAGAAAGTCATCATTTGACACTCACCTGAGTTTTTATGTCTAATTTTAAGAAGTCTATAACAATAACGGTGAGGATTGTCTGCCCCAAAAGGGCGATGAATGTGTTAAAGCCAAATATTAAAGCGTAGCTTTCTGAGTGAATGTGTTTGGCAATCTCCGACCTGATTTGAAAGTTAAAAAACAAAAATACATTAATTCCCTTCTCATTGGGGATAAATGTCGGAAGACACGAAACGCTTACGAGGCAATAGTGTTCGACGACTGATACACAGCCCGAAAAATAATAAATAAAATATAATTATTAATTAGAACATCGACGAATGTGCTGTGCAACACCAGACATCCCTGAAGAATGGAACAAATGGCGAGGATGAGTTCGCCGTAAATTTCCCACTTAAAATTTAAAAACCCAACTAAATAAGTGCAAATGGCACCTGAAATAAAATTCAAAAGTGAGTTTTGTATTGTTCACACGGAGAGTGCACAGTCAGCAGTTACCTATGATGCAATGAGCAGTGCTTATGTAACCATGGTAGAGTGGTTGGTCTTTATCACTGGAGTTGATGATGAGCTGCCAGAGAAGTTGCATGTAACTCACCACCTGAAATTAAATAGTCAAATTAAAAATGGGGGAAATGAGTTTTATTGAAATTTTTCCGCGTACCTGCAAATAACCACAGAGTGAAGCAGACCACCATAGACTCCATTTAATCACATTTTTGTCCTGAATGGCACTTTTGAAATTCTTCACAATGACATTAATACTAGACTTGACAGAGGAAGTGCTCTTCTTGGGCTTTTTCTTATCGGATAAATAATCTTTTGTGGGGGGCGGAGGTTTCACTCCATTTTTCCCTGTCAATTTGTCAATTTCTGTGGCACTTTCAATTGCTTCCTGTGGCATTTTTATATCCTTGTAATTGTGAAAATACAAACTATGTGACACAGAGGGAAAGAAAAAAGCCCATAGTGTGGCCAATGTAAGAGCTGAAAGGAAATTAAAACTGTCTGAGAATTTTGCCTCATTAAGGAATTAAATCCTTAATCAAATTTCAATTTGTTTCTCATCTGACTTAAAGTCAGTTTTTATCAAAGCAAACAATGACTCTTATGTATGTACTTTAATTGGGCCAAAAAAAGTGCATAAAATACTGAGACAATTTTAAAATTAATTTCACTTAATTGAAGAAATTCAACACAAATTAATTTCACTTAATTGTGTTAATTAATTTCACTTAAATTTGTTAATTAAAATTAATTTCACTTAATTGAAGAAATTCAACACAAAATATACTTTGTATATACAATTCAATACTAAATTCATAATTACACAACTCAACAAAATATATTTTGTATGTATAAACAAACTCAACAACTCAACAAAACATATTTTGTATATATACAAACTCAACAAATTATATTTTGTATATACAATTCAATACTAAATTCATAATTACACAACTCAACAAAATATATTTTGTATATACAAACTCAACAAATTATATTTTGAATATACAATTCAATACTAAATTCATAATTATTAACTCAGGTTTAAGAATTAATAATTTCAATTATTTTTTTTTCCCCATTTATAATAATTTAGATACAGTATTTTCCTTTTCCAGTTTAAACATGTTAACCTCTTATAAAAAACCTCTTTTCAGTTATAACATGAATCGTACCTCCCAAAGTGATGAAATTTAATTGTAAATAATCCATTAGAGAAAAATAAAGCAATGCTTGAGATGTCAAACCACTGCTGGCTTTTCCAATGAGAATTACTGATTTTGTTACTGAAGTGGCTCTCTGATAATGCTTTTTTTCCAATTTTGCATACATATAGGAATAATAAGCGACTTCTGTGGCGCAGAATAACCCATAAAAAAATTGAGAAACCTAAAACGATGTTTTGTAAATGAATTTCCACAATTGGAACATTGTAAATAATGAAAAAAAAAAAAACTAAATTTTGATGAACTGGTTACCTGAATGAGGTCTATACCTTGACCCAAAGGTAGTAAAGTCCATGTTATGATGCCAGCACATCCACCAAGAATAATAACCGGTTTATACCGCAACCAGTCTGTCAATAAAAAGACAATCACCAACAAACTTAAATTTGAATAAGTCGCGACTGGATATATTTGTTGATTTATCTGAAAATCCAAATCTTTAATTAAAATATGTACACTCTGCAGACTCAGATGTATAATAAAAAGAGGAAAGGCCACACAATTAATAATGTTTATGTTAATCTGTCAAATAAATAATTATGTGCTTTCCACGAATTTATGAATACATGTGTATGAAAAATCAACAGGAAAAATTAGTTAATAATAAAAAATTAGAAAAACCCAATGACAGGCAAAACCACTTTACAAAAAAAAAATTTTTTTTAAATAAAGACTTACTCTATAAAATATAACGCACCTGCTGTTCTGTAAAATTTTTGTGAGGCCCGTTAAGGAACGGTGATATGAAAGGCTCGGAAGGTCTAAATTCCTTAAGAAACCCATACACACAAAGAATTAAAATGACGCTTTTCCACCCCATTTCGATGAGTTTTGTGACTGTCAGTCAAATCAACGTGTCTCATAAAATGCAGCAAATCCTTCCCATTTTGTCTAACGGAAAATGATACGGTTAAGTTATGAACATCGTATCTGAAAGAATATGAAAATTAATTTTCATTTTAATGAAACGCTTTTATAAATTTAAGGTCAAAAACTTTGCTCTGTAAAATTAAACGCGAGTTTGTTGGAAAATCTCCGGCTGAGTTCACCGGTAATAATTTCATTTAAAAAGAGAAAACTCAAAATAACTTCTATACTAACTTTTCAGGTACTTTGTTAATCTCGAAATATTACTTTTTACAAATAATAAGTTTTTATTTACAAAATGAAAAGTAATCCGCGATGTTTTAGACACTTTTATCATTGTCTGGTGCCACGACTCTTTTGATAAGTGACGAACTTGTTTCCCGGAAACGCGGACGTCTTCGTCGTCAATGTTTCCAGTTTTACAAACGAATAAACAAACAATGAATATTCATAAATGCTCGATGATCAAAAATTCACAACTTTCATGAAATTCTATCTTTCCCAAACGTAACCGGCCATCATTGGGACGGCATTTTGACCGCGCACTCAAAAATTTCCGTTTCGAATGATGTTTTTATTTCTTTGCCGGTTTACTATTAACCACTTGGTCTGCCTTCGAAAGGTGTCTTATCGCGCATATCTTATCACATTATTATTTCATCGCGATAAGCCGCACTTTCTTATTCTGTATTTTGTTTATGTTTACATAATATCTCGGGAGCGGCCACCGCTCAAGTTCAATGACAGTGTGAATTCTTGCAAATATTTATTTTTAAACTGTCATTACATTTGAGCGTGGAGCTGTCGTGAAGGTTTGCCTGATTTCTCACGTGGAAATTTCGTGACGCACTCTTCAATTTGTTTTTCTTTTGCGGGCAAATTTAGCGCGAAAGTATTTCCTTAAGCCTTCGTACCGGGAATAAATGATAAAAACACTCCATAATCCTTAAAATACTCATGGAGTAACCGGTTAAGTCTCTAAATATTTCCACTTCCGAGGTTTATCATCTGAGTGACATATTTAAATTATAAAAACCTAAAAATTTTGACCTGAATAAATGATAAAATAATGAGAAGACGTAAAAACGTTTATTGAGAGTATGTGGACGCCATTTTGCGAAAATAACCAAGGCGAATTTCACTCCACCACTTTTTTTTGTTGCACTTATATACTCCGCGGCCTGTTTTTATCACCGGCGAGAAAATGTCGCCAAAGAAAAACCTGAAAAAAAATTACCTCCGACAAATGAGAATTAAAATTGTGAGCACTCAGCAAAGCAGAAGCTCTCTAAACTTGGCGAAAGAGGGAAAGCTTTGACATAAATACCACAGAGTCAGTAGGGGTAGCTCTTTGGAGGGGGAAGGACGACTTCAAGCGCCTTCTTCTTCTCTTTAAGGAATATTTCCTTTGCTTACGACTGCAGGCTTTCCCTTCAAGGCGAGCCGAAAGGGTCATTTGCCAAATCCGCTGTCAAAGTTTCAAATAATTCATTTCTAATCTGTTCAGACGCATGAATGAGTTCAGATTACATTTACACAAACGGCTGGAAGAGTTGATATCCTAAGAAAATCGTTTCGTCCTTTTTGGTCAACTCCTATTTGTGACTTTTCGTGAGATAACCTAATAAAATAATTAAGAGGTTATTCTTAGCGTATAAAAGCGCTGCAAACTCTCGAAATAACTTTTATATCGTTTACTGCTCTATTATAAAGTATGTATGATTTAAGCAAAATTTGCCTCCGTTTTGCGGTAAAAAGTTGGCAACATTGGAGAAAAAAAACGGTTGAAAATCGAGAGTCAACAAAAAAGAAGCGCAGAAGGAAAACAATTATTTCAAAATTAATGAAAGTTTGGCAATCTCGCGGTTAAAGAGTTTCCTACAAAATATGATCAAATATTAACGGCCGCCAAAGTTTTGAAATATTCCTCAATAGTAACGCACTGATGTCAAATCGTTAATTTTAAGTTGGCAACAATTTACTGTCAAAATGGCGGCAAATTCAAATCTTGAGTGTGTCAAATATTCAAATATTTAATTTAAGCAAAATTTTCAAAATGAAAAATGTCGAAATTTCCCCAAAAAGGGAGTATCCTCTTCATCTCTTGACTTGGCTAATGCAACACATTATTCAAAAACCTACAAAAGTCAAAGGGTTATCAGAACCGCCCAAACCGCGTTTGTTCCAAATTCTCTTTAAATCCGACTCCGAATTAAACCACAACGGTGCAGTTTTTATTGAATTTGAGATGCACGACGCTGCCATGTCGAAGAGTGAGCAAAAATGATGCATTTTTTATTCGATCGAAGGAAAGTGGGGTTAAATAAAAAAAAAAAAAAAAAAATAAAGGGATTTTCCAAGCGGAGAGAATGAGTTGCCAGAAAATGAATACGAGGAGGAAAGAAGAAAAGAAAAACACTTGAAAGTTTGTGGGCCGTGGGAGCCGTAACAGTTGAGCCCTCGACTCCTTAAAATGGACACTAATAACCGTGAATATCCGCACGAAGCTTTTTAAATTTGTGCCTCTTTGGAATTGGAAAAAAACCTTCACCGAATAATCATTGAAAATAAGAGACAAAATGTCGTCTTAATAGACTCATCATACAGTTAATTGTTTTTTTTCCACTCACTTAAATGTCAGTTTGGAAAAGCGCTCAAACATTATATCAATTCCATGAGGAAGTATAAAACGTCAACAATGGGTGAAGACCAATAATAAATAAAAACAACAGGAAAAATATTTGCGTATAAAAATTAGGAAAAGACTACGAAATCCACGAGAAACGGTCACCGAACTGTATTTGACACCATCGCATTTATGATTAAAACCTCCGAACGCCTTTTTCGGTCGGAAGTCCCATTACTTCGGTACGTCGACCTCTCTTTTTTTAATATTTTCATTTCTTTTGGCTTCAACGGCCTTTGCAAGGGAGGTTATATTTAAACCGAGAGTATGACAGAAAAGAGTGGGAATCCACCAAACCATTATTCGGTTACTCCTCTCTCGTAATAAATTCATAACTTCGTAAATTTATATGTATGAATATGGAGACGAAAGAGAGAGACGTAATATGTTTGAAAAACAAAAAAATAAAAAATAAAAGGAAGACACAATGGTAACTTCTCGTTCGCACAGTGTTAATTATACGACCTATAGTTCGGATATCGCCTGGAGCCAAAGGTGATATTGCATATGGGAGGGAAATTTCATGGAGGAAATATTTAGAATTTCCACGATTGCCAACTCTAATTAAGCTAAAATCGGTATACCATTTTTTCCATAATCGATATCATTAGCATTCTTTGGCTCGTACTCGGGCTAATAAAATTCTTGAGCGAGGTTCTTGTGTCCATATTTGCCATCTTCATCAGACGGTTTCTGCAAATTTGAGATTGACATTCTTTCGTCATGAAAACCCACAAATATTTAAGCACTCGAAAATATATCGGCCGTGTGCAATGCAGGCATAGTGTATCGTTCCCTCTGCACTGTATATTTTCATGCAGAAGGGAATTGCATAATGGCGGAGAATCACCCGTTTTTGATTTATCATTCTCTGCTGACATCATAATAGGCATTCGCCATGTGCCACTTTCTAAAATTACAAAGCAAACATTGCACAAATCATTGATTATTATTCTTTTCCATACTCCGAATGTAAAGGCGAACGGCAGTCACCTGACAAAAGTCATCATTTCAAAATAATTAACGCATTTTATGTTGGCAGAACGCCGATGTGCGCTTTTTTTTACGATTTCAAACGGTTTGCCTGGAGCCGCCATTTTCCCAAGAGGGCTCTCTAAACACTCAAAATGGCGGCCGTTGAGAAATTCCCGCTCGAGTTTTTTTTTGTTTCGGCATTTTCCTTCCGAAATGCGGGCTTATTATAATTACAAAGTAAAGTTTTCTGAAATTATCGCCTTCAATTAAACCGAATGATGGAACGCAAATAAATACGGATGTAGCGATAAGTTGGACCATAGAGTTTGTTTTGAAACTTTGCTGTGTCAGTGGTTTTCATTCTGATGAGGGGAAAAGAACTTCCGAAAAGACAAAGCCTTACAATTAACTACCATCTTTCAATTTGTGACTTAACAATGAAAACGGCACAGGAACGCCACATGTTGATATTTTCCATTGCAAGCCTTCCTTCTTTTAAAGGTTTCATTGCTCCATTTTTTATCTTTAATTATATTGAGACTTTGCTCTTACACGCGCTCACTGTCATCCGATGATCTCTCTCTAAAGTCTAATTTCCCATTTTAAAATATTGATAACGATCACCGAAATTTAGAGAACTCTGCAAAATTATAAAAACTGCCAATTAACAGAATTCATTTTAATGAAAATTTAAAAGCTAAACTTTAAATGAAAAATGTTTTAAATACAATTTTGCACGATTTTGTTTATACATTTGATTGTCAATTTTGAATTTATTAGTGTCTCCATGTAATTTTGGATTTCACAAAACCCCCAAAATATCAGTATCAAATAAAATAATTGAATAATCTCTTCAATTAAGATGCGCGAAGGTCTAAAAAGTGTGAGAATGGATTATCGGTTAAAAGGGCGCGAAACTTTGCAATTTTTCATAAAGAAAACTGATACGACACTGAAAATCTAATCGAGTTTAGTGTTTTAATGTTAGTGAGTTCAAATTTGAGTTCCACTGTACTTGATCTTGGCGTTGATATCACGCTTCGACCGAGCATAGGTCATAGGTCATAATTGTTACAGGTTGTCTGACCGTTTCTTTTTCTTTAATCTCCATTTTTCCCCTTTCCCCATATTTCCCCCCTTTTATTTATTGACTCATTTTAGTGTTAACCAAAGAAAAAGGGTTTATAATTTTTTAAATAAAGGGTTAAATATTAATTTTGTAGTGCAATGATTTAATGCCCCCAAAACAGTATCACATTCATCGAATATATTCTAACTCTTCATCTGCTAAAACATGTTTTAACCTTGATCTTACACCTTAAAAAAAGTGGAAATTTTTTCCTTTTTCTTCCCTCCGCTTATCGTCTTATATATTAATAAATTAATCCGTTAAATTGGTAATGAGCTCCTGACTAATTTTGTTTAAAACAAACGGAAAGACGGTTAATTTCTTCCGGCGACTGTTTTCCGAAAAATTCCATTCCAATGTTGCAGAAAATGTTTTGTGTTGGAGTTATTAAATTGCTTTGTCATTTGTGTTTTTCTTCGTTTCTCATTCGAAAAGCATTTGTTTTCTTTTATTGTATACATTTTTCCTTTCTCTTGCGGGACACACATTTTCCTTTCCATTTTTTTTTTTTTGCTTTTCTTTGTTTTGGCACTTTTTCAGAGTGTTGACTGACCCAGACTCAGAGATAAGGGTGAAAGAGGCGATAGAGATAATCGAACGTTCGAAAAAAAGTCAAAGTATTATAAAAATCGGTCATTTTTTTTTTGTTTTGAGAACAAAAATTCCACGCGACAATAAATAACTTGCGTCACTGGTGATTTTCGCCTTCGGCGATGATCCCCATTCCCGATATAGCCATTGCTGACCTTGGACGTCACCTGCCACCCATTTTACTTTCTGATGTCTAAAAATACTAAAAATTAACACAAAAAAGGGGTTGGGTATCTTAAGAAAGTCGGGGATGGCCTCAAAAAAACGCTTTCACGTGAGAGAAAAAGGAAAAACCATCAAAAAAGATGATTGTGAGTGTTTTCCTTCCGAATTATTGTTGTTGTCCTTTCGTTATTTTAACACAATACCGGCAAAAACTGCACTAACATTTCTGAGCCAAAGTCTTTACCTCTCCTATTCGTAAAGAGGGGGGAAAGAACCTTATTGAAAAGTGAAAGGTAGGAAAAATGAGAAAACACCATTAAAAAAAGGTAATAAAAATCGGGACAATCTGTAACAATTATCAGTTAAATTATATAACGCGTGTGCATTATTTCACAAATGTTAAAGTTTATTTTTTCAATTAAAAATGAAAACGTAAAACGAAATTCAAACGGTCATTTCGGCCGTGAATTGAAGAAATAAAGCTCAGGTACGACGTTTTGCGTCATGGTTTTATTTTCGTCGACTTATTATTTAATTAAAGGAGGATTTATCAAATTCAAACGCTCAGAGCAAAGTATTTCAGTCTGTTTGCTAATAACATTAGAATTTTAATTCAGCCGACAGATGGGCACCATAAAACAGCTGTTGATGATGATCATTCATTAGTCGGAAAGCGATAAATCGGTCGGTGGACAACAAAAAATTTTATAAATTGTTTCGCGGCGGAGGCGCCATTAACGCGAGACTCGAACTCCGAACAGTTTTTAATGACGCATTTACAGGAAAAATTATTTTCACGAAAGGAAGGTAATGGCCGCGTTCACCTTCCTTTAATCAGCGATCCGCAAATGAGTATTTTTTCAAACTATTCCACTTATGCGTATTCCCGGAGACTGACCAATCGGAGCGATCTCTTCGTCGCCTCAATTCGTTTCTGCATAATGACACAAATTTCCATTTTATAAACATCCCTCGGGATATTTTCGCTCGCACAACATTCGTTCTCATCTTTGAACCTCAAAAAAAAAAAAATCAGGCCAAAAACAAAAGTGAATAATCATTTTTTTTAAATTATAATTACACCTATTGATAATACAACTATGTAAGAGTATTATTATTTTTTTTATTATTTTTAATACTACCCTATTTCACCCGTAGGTATTAGGGGTGTTTTTTTTTACAAATTTGAATTGAGCTCTATAAGAATTTCAGAAGATTCGGATAAAACTTTACAAAATTAATTTCAGGTATAAATTTACAAAGTAAAATAAATAAATAAAATAAAATTATCAGTCTGGTTTAGGGGATAGAGAAGCCTACCCACTGTATATAAAAATAAAGTAAATTAATATGCAGTGATTATATAAAAAATAACTAAACAATACGCATATTGTAAATAAATAAACAGCAAATATATATATAGAGAGAATAAATTAACAATAAGTATATAGTAAATAAATAGGCAATAAGTATATAAAATATAAATAAACACAAGTATATGGTAAATAAATTTCTTTATTTTATTTTATTTTCTTTTTTTTCGTAATATTCGAAAACAAAAATGAGGGGATAAAATAAATGAATATAAAAAAAGTAACAAAATAAATAGATAAATTAAATTTACAAATATAAATACATAAAATAAAACTTTGGGCTTTTAAAACACTAAACTATGTTATATTTTTAAACTATTAAAACTGGATTATATTTTAAAAATACTGAGGCCATAATAAATTTAAGATAAATAAAAAATAAATAAAACACAACAACAAATGACAACAAAATAACACAGAGAAATGAAAGGGAATGAATAGATACATGAGCAAATGAAAGAAAACAAAAAAAGGTGTTTGAGAGGTTGAAAACACTTAAATTCTGACGAATGACATTCCCAAAGAAGAGTTAAGAAAAAGACGGATGACTCAAAGGAAAAGCTTTTTCATTTCGGGGCAACTGCAGCAAAGCTGAGCTTTCCTTTGTCATCTCATTTTAATATCCTTTGCCGTGTTATAAAAAAAAGTCTCTGAATTCCCAACTCTCCCGTGATTCCAAGAACTTGACTTCTGCCCCCCGAAAGAAGTGCAAAAGGACAACAAGTTGATTCAAAGGGGAAACATCTTTCAATTCAGAGCCAATCTTTTCTCTTTCTTCTTCTGTCTTTAATACCATATTTTGCATCAAAAACAGGACGTATTTGCCTTTCTTTCCATGACCCATTCTCATTAGCAATTATCTAAGATTTCTAATTAATTGTCATCATTACTGAGAAAATTACGAGATTGGCTTAATCCCGTCAATAATCTTTCATTACAAAAGAAATTAAAACACCGCCGCATTGATTAGATTGAACTCCGAATGTGAAAACCACACAAAACAGAATGAAATGTTAATAATAAATGTCAAGGGATCGTCCCTGAATATTCGAATTCGATGATACCGATCAGAATATTAATGCATTTCAACAAGCGGTGACGATTATTATACTTTTTGCATGAATAAAGATTTCATTAAAATAAATTGGCACCGTAGACTTATTTATGGTAAGCAATCATTGCCGTGGGAAGTGAAGAGTCAGTATAGAAATCGTTACGAGACCGTCTGTGTGTGCCGGTTTTTGCGTGGAACAAGTGGAATATGCACCACGTGGAATATGGGGAGACCGGAGACGGATTGATTATTGGGGAAATCCACGCGTGATAAATCTCCGAAAAAGACGTTCGCTACACGCGAAGGGAAAAAAATTGTTTTGAACGGAACCATTAACACAAAATGCGGTGAATCACCGCCGGTCAAAGGGTTTTCGAAGAGAGAGATGCCGTGGACGGGCGATGGACAGAGATGGTCGGGCATCTTCTCGAAGGAAGAAGAGGTGGAAGAAGCCGAGATGGAGTGAGAAGATGAAGTAGTCCGCGGACGCCGAAAGTTTTGTGAGGCTGCCTTGGCCCACTACACCAAACGCTTTGTTGGAATAATACAGTACTTACAGATTTGTCGTCGTCACTCGTCCGACTGAAAGCGGCGTTAGTGTTCGATCACTGACACTTTCAACACATTTTTCACGCTGTTATTTCTACGCGGAAGTGAGACGGACGACCGGCAGATTTTCGCTGTCGTTTCTCTCTCCCTCTGCAGTGAAACGGATTTCTCCCGTCGAGAAACGTAAGTCTTTTCAACGTGAATTTCTTCGGTCCTGTGAGAATTTAAAATAATTTAGCAAAAATTTACGAGGAAGTATTATTAGTTTTTCATTTTCCATTCAAATCCGTCGCAAAACTGATGATATTTCCGTCTTATCAGTGACATGTAATCTTCTGCTGTTTTAATTTCACTGATAAAAGTCTCTCGTCGTTGCTGTCGCGACAGAAAGAAGGAAACCCACCCGGAAAATTTCTGAGCAGCCTCAAATCGGAGCCCCAGTACGGCCCTTATCGGTCGTGGGGGTGGATTATCTGCCACAGATAACAACGAGGCCACCCAACAGAATAAATCTGCTCTCATGAGTGAACATTTTCACGGTGAGTCTCCCTCATTAAGATCTGACAAAACCGCCTCCGAATCGTCTCTTTATTCCGAGGCATTCATTCATAACCGGAACAGTTGTAATGGAGTTGTCGCATCACCATTTTATGACAGAAAAATGGCAGAAAACCCCGAGACAAATAAAAGAAGGAAAACGAAAGTAATAAAAAATGTAAATTCAATGAGCAGGAAAACGAGGTGAAGAAAAAGTCGGTTGGGGCATGGGTTCAAGGCAAACAGCGAAGACAGGAGAAATCGTCATCGACCGAATCGAATCGACAGGAAAAATGGGAAATTACAAAAGAAAAGGTGAAACCCTAAAATATAAAAAAAGGGCGAAAGCTCGGAGGAAACAAACAAAAAATCCAATATGGCGCTAACAAAAACCCTGTACGGTATAATCATTTATGTAAATGATGTGGGACATTACGCGGTTTGTTCGATGGAGATCTCACTATTAATGTATATCGGTTTACTTCGAGTGAAATCGATCGCGGGAACTCTTCGATATTATATGGGATGTTCCATTTGCTTTACAGTGAAAGTGCAACGGTTCGCCTTTGTGGGAACCCAAAAGGTCTTTAGTTATTTATGTCTTATCAAAAAACAAAACTGCTGAAATCTGCTTCGGTGTTATTAAACTGACTTGTTTGGATTTATTATTCAATTCACATTATTTTACATTTAAATTATGTGTCAGACTAGTTTTAATAATTATGTGTATCTTTGTTTAATTTAGTTTACTCGTTCAATTTAACCCTTTTGCAACGAGTCTTTTAATCGAGCCACGCTGCTGTTTAGTGTTTTTAGTGTTTTTCCCCCTTTTTGTTCCCAGTCATTTTCGTGTGTTCTTCTCCATTTTTGCTTCTCCCCATTCTTCTCATTACCTTCTTCAATTTCTTCCTATTCTCTGTCCTTTATTTTCAATTTTATCCTCTTCACATTCACCTCCTTTATATGTAGTTGCTCTATCTTCCTTTCAATTTCTCTTAATTATTTTTGTTTCTTTCGACCTCTTCTAAACATATTTTTTGCAGTTCTTTTCCTTCTTTTTCCTGTATTTTCATGTATTATTTCGTCTACACGCATCTGAATGCATCTTGGTTATATCACCACCATGTCACATTTTTTTTGGTGGTGATATAACCACCATTTACAGGTTATAATATTTATTAAAATTTCTTGTTTCCGACCTATAAATCAATAAACTAGTGAGATTTTATTATTAATATACGTTTGTTTGCTTATAAATGTTTTTCAAAGCACTTGTAAAGTGTTTGCCTCGGGTGCAAAGGGTTAAAACACCAAACAACCCATTTTGGGCCCAATGCATTTTCCATTAAATAATTTTCATTTCTTTTGGTTGCAGCCCGCATTGCGTTTTGCCCTTTACGCAAAATCATCCGCGTAATAAAGGAAACATTTACGAAATTTTCCAACAAATAAAAAAGCCATTTTGTTTAAGTGCAATTCATTCTTCGGTGAGGTTTTAGTCCCATGAATGCTTTTCCTAACCCAGTTCTTCTAAAATGTCTTTGTAGAGCATTTTTCTCTTTTCCATTTTTCCATCCGGCCCGAGGGGATGTAATAATTCCGGCAACCGTTGGGAAAATTTCATTAAGATTAACCCTTTGCGGACGGAGCCACTCGACGGGCGAGCGTCTTACGTTTGCGTTGTAAAAACTAAAGTTTTATTCAGGCAACCATTTCATAAAGTACAATAAAATCATATACGAACAGATCTGGTCGTTTTTACATTAAGAGACGTTCTACATTCGTATATTGTGTGTGCGAGAATCGAGCGGCTACATGCCGACACGCGTCCGCAAAGGTAAAAAGGTTTTGGCGGCTATTTGTACGCAAAGGGTTAATTAATTTTTGCTCGACAATTACAGGCGAATGGGAACAATTAATCTTTCTTGTGAGCTTATTCTCAAGAACCTTTTACGCGGGTGTCTCATAATAACCAACCAATAATGGCGCGGAGTTTGTGGGTGAAATCTATCGGTCGTTAATGAGGCAGTTATTGCTTTATGTGCGGTTATTGCGTTGGCATTTCTGCCCTTTTGGATTTACCATAACAAAGGTGCGCGAAGTCTTCTTCTCATTAGTAGCATTTGGGTTTGGGTCTTCGCATTTCAATTTCCAATTAATTAAGAATTCATCTGAAAATGTTTCATATCATTTTATGAAAAATATCAAATCAGATGAGTTTATGTAAATAATTAAATTCTGCAAGAAAGCACAATTGGATTTTCTAATATTCTAATTGTAATACTCTACAATCAGTGCATTATCATATGAATATGATCAATAAACCCATTCATTAGAAAACAATTCAAATCACCACTTTTCTGGTATTTCTTTCGTCTGTCATTTTATTCCTTTCTGCTTTTCTCTTGCAGGTATAGTGGCAGTTTCGCTTCTATGCGATCCTTATATTTCACATTGTATTTTGATTTTTTATCTAATTGTATTGGAATTATTTCTAAACCTCTTTTCTCCAACTGTTCTGCCATTTTTCCCCTCTTTTCTAAATTTAATTTTATTAAACATAAATTTACTTTTATCTTATAGATCCCATTAACGAAATGACACTTTAAGTACAAAACTTAGAGTTTAAAATGAATTAGAATTAACCTTCATATTTAATTATCTGATTTCTGTATTTGGCAAACAAAAGTTTTAAAATCAGCACAGACTGACGAAAGAGGAGAATTGTATTGGAAGTACACTCGCAATGGGGCTATTTATTGCGTTAAAGCCATGAACTTTCTCGAATGACGAATGAGTGCGAAAGCAATGGTTTCATCCCCCCCGCGAGGAATGCATACCGACGGTGAGGGACCACACTCACCATGGCGAGCCATCACCAGAACAAACCGTTCTTGGAGGTGTTGGGAGTGGGAGCGGTGCCAGCAAAAGGCTTTGGCAATTTATTGCAACTGAGCCCAATACCGAATCTTTAATTCTTTACGTGTCGTCTTTGTTCAGAATGAATGGCCGGTCTTTCTCAATGCAGCCTTGCAAAACTTTGCTTTTGATTGCTGGCAGTCTTTTCGTGAAATTTTTTAAGGTTATTGTAAAATCGGATCGAATTCATTGTACATCGTACTGACAGAAGTATTTGCTGTTTTTACCCCTTCACCACACCCAGAGCTTCGAGATTAGTCAAATCTTGATGTAAATACGAAGTGTGCAGTTGTTCGGGAATGTGAAGGGTTAAGAACTTTAAATTCGGGAAAGACAGAAGGGGAACGTTTCGGTCGCCTAAGGCCATTTCATGCTTAAATTTATATTTGTCGACTGGAACAAATTCAAATGGAAATTCTGAAGATAAATTGAATGATTGAAGCTTCGACTAATTTGCTCTAAACGAGGAAAAAAAGAGGAAAATTAAGTTGGGAAATTCATCCTTAAGGTAGGAAACATGAAGATGTGAATAGAAAACAGTAACCGCACAGGAGATTTAATGTTTCGAAAAGATTACTCAAATATTCAACAAATTTACAGAATTAACTAACTGTTAGAATGTTAATGTTGCAGAAAATGGGATGTACTTTACTTTCTTTGATATTTACATAAACTCATTCTTAATAACTTCAATGCCGTAAAATGCACTTTGACCGCTGCTTCCCCTTTTATCGAAATCCCTTTTTCATGTTCCGAGCTTAAAAATAATCTGCGGGGGGAAAATTTCCCCACCCAAGACTCCACGACATTACATTGGGGGTTGTCCAAAACTATCATTGCAGCACTTATTGTGGGAGTACTGCAATTCCCTCCCCCGTGACAAGAAGAAGTATAATGGAGGCCTGACACCTCCGGCCATTTACGCCGAAATTATGTCCCAATTCTATTCTCTCGTGCTTTTGTTTGTTCAAAATGGCGTGAATGTAAGCGTTTCGACTGCGGCTCTGGCATTTTTGTTTCTTTGTACTGCGATTTCTTCGAAGTATTTCCCGGCAAACCCGCGCATATGTAATAACTGAGCTTCATTTACGTAATTCATTTGCCTATTCGGTGTAATTGCAAGTTAGGCGCAGAAGTAGTTAATTTTATTGGCACACAAAGCCTCGTCTGAGTTTCTAAGAAATTGTTCCGTTCATCGAGTACCTGTCTTCGCCAGTAGTTCAAGGTGATTTTACCTTCCGATGGATTCTCCCTTGTTATTTTCGAGCCTATACCCTTTTTGTTTCATCGGGATGAGTGCGTAAATGGGGACGACTATTTCAAAACCCCTTAATGTGCTTCACAGAAGGCTTCGGTTGTTTTACTTACCCCCATAATCTGCGGGCATTCGCTCATCACTCCAAACAATGTCGAAATGAGCCCCTTCTCTTTTCCGATATCTTCTTAAAAATCTTGGAGTTTAAGAAAGCCATCCCGATATTAGGTTAACCCTTTCCAGACCTCAGAGGCAGTGTTGAAATGATCTGTCAAAGCTCCTCAACTTTAGCTGTTGTAGACCTGAAAAAAATTAAAGCTTTTCAAAGACCTGAAAAGCTTTTGCTTTTAAATAAGGGTGGCTTTCTTTCGGTGCAATGATTTCGAATCTCAAGTTGCATCTCTTACGTTGTTACTCAGAAAAAACCTCACGAAATATTTTAATACTGATTTAAAATGCTTTCAGGAAATTCTCAAAATGGAAAGATGAGCTAAAATAGGAGGTGGGTAATGACATCAGTCTGAACCCAACATGGCTGCCGATTTGCTTCTTGGCTCGGCCTTGTTAGGCCTCCTCATCATCGCATGGATCGTGTCAAATGCCGTGTACCAACTCATCAAGGGGATAAAGGTGCATTTTATGCCGGATTTCATCCCCCTCTCGGTGAAATTCGGCAACTGGGCGGTGGTCACCGGCGCCACCGATGGCATAGGTAAGGCATATGCCCTGGAACTCGCAAAAAGAGGAATAAACGTCGTTCTCATAAGTCGCAATCAGAAGAAACTCGACGCGGTCGCCGAAGAAATCAAGCACAAACACCTGGTCGCGACGAAAACTATTCAAGCGGACTTTAGCAAGGGGGAGGAAATTTTCGACAAGATAAAAAAGGAACTGAGTGACATTCCTGTCGGTATACTAGTGAACAATGTCGGTAAGCAGTACAAATACCCGATGTACGTCGGAGAACTCGACGAGAACGAGCTGTGGGATATTCTCAACATAAACATAGGAGCCACCACAATGATGACGAGGATAGTCCTTCCCCAAATGACGGAAAGAGGGAAAGGCGCCATCGTGAACATTTCCTCGGGTTCAGAACTCCAACCTTTGCCACTAATGACGGTCTATGCGGCATCGAAAGCTTTCATTAAAAGCTTTTCCGACGCGTTGAGGTTCGAATACCGGAAGTCGGGCATTACAGTGCAGCATCTGTCGCCCATGTTCGTGAACACGAAGATGAATGATTTCAGTCACCGATTGCGGGAGACGGGGGTTTTTGTCCCCGATGCGGACACTTATGCCCGGAATGCGTTAAACCTGTTAGGGGTGGTAGACAGTTCGACGGGGTATTGGGCTCACGGTCTGCAGTATTTCTTCACGATGATTCCGCCCGTGTGGGTGAGAACTTATGTAGGGGGGTTCATGAATCAGGTCTTTAGGAATGATTATTACAAAACGATGATAAAGAATTTAAATGGTGTGAGTGATTTACCAGGGGGGGACAAGAAACTAGATTAAATTCCCTAATATTTTGTATTCTTAACCTGTTTTAATAAAACTATAATTATTCACTGCTTCATATTATTTTACTAAAATCATACCCAATCATTTGAATGAAGAAAACGAAAGGAATAATGTTAAAACGACGCTGATTCAGAAAATTCCACTGGGAAATCCCACTTTGCCTAAAACTGACGAAAACACCGGTAGAAAGAAGTACTTTCGACCTCCTCTCCGGCCACCACGTGTAATCTTCTCTCACTCGATTTTATTGAAATTAAAGGCGAGACTAGGTTGCATAACAGTCTGCCCAAAGCGAGTGAACAGATATTCGTTAGAGACCTTGACCGTACATTTTTCTCGGTCTACATGTAGGCTTTTTAGAAAAAAATGGAAATCGGTGTTATCGAAAAATCCCACTGGATACGTTTTTGAGGGCAATTTTAACCGATTCCGATCAGCAATAGGGCAGTTTTTGACCGTTGTTGTATAGTTTGCGACCTGGAGAAAATTAAAAATTGGGTGTAGCACGTGCCAAGGCTGTCACGTGCATTCCAAACCTATTAATGTCCTAATAATAATTAGAACAAGTCTTAATTTCCGAAACAGAAGGGTAAATGCCTTTTCCCAACCACTCCTCATCTGTCCGGTTAAAATAGTTTTAGCATTCCATATTTCCACGTTAGATATATGGATAAATATGGATAATGCTAAGATATTTTAGCATTATTTTCGTATTTCCACATTGGAATGAGCCCTCATTTATTTAAACCCTTTTAAGTAATATTATTATTTTGAATCACGTATTATCCACTAAAGAAAATACCGTGCCATCAATTGAAGAAAATTTCGCAAATGTATTCATGAAAACACTGCTGGAACTTAAAAACTAAGAAAAGTAAAGGGTGAGTTAGATTTCTTGAGGAAGATTTAATAAATGGTCATTGGAAAAACGGCAATTAAATAAAAGCAAAGTAAAAAATTACTTAATCTACTTATTAGACTGCCCATTAAGGAATGGAACTTTAAAAAATTGATATTTTTGCTTTTTTCTTGGCACTCCACGTCTCGGATATGAAAGTTGCAAAAAAAAAAAAGAATAAATGCTTCGGAAATGCTCGTAAATTGCCAACTATTTGTTGCACTTCAAAATACTAATTCCAGTAATTTGGTTAATTTCCTATAATTTTCTTTGCAATCATAAGCAGAGAGCCGGTGCAAACAGATATTGCTCTTTTCGGAGGAAAGAATTTTGTTTGCAAAATTTATAAGAATTTTCCAAGACAGGTTGCAAAATCTTGGAAAAGTCAAATTTCTGGGAATCCATTGAATTGAAGCTTCAACATTTAAGCCCGGGATACCCGTTTTATTGAAACCACTTTTTATCTTGTTTGTATCTGATATTCTCATAATTCATCGAAAAAAATGCTATCTCTTATTAATGAATCACAACCTCCTTTCCTCCCACACCGAAGGACGAAAAAAGGCAGTGGGAGGCAGACAGTTGAATCATCAATAATTAAATATATTAATTAAAGTTTAATGTTAAAGCCGAACTGAACTCACCCTCACTTCGGCGTTTTTGAGAAAAGGCAAATCAGGAATAAAAATAGTCAGAATTTCGCTCCAGAATTTCAATCCAATCCATTTCGGTTGAAAAACCAAAAACCAACCGTCGTCGAAGCTTCTAAATCATTAACGTCACAATTGATTCAAACTTTGACCGGCAGGTGGCATTCTCTACTTCCCGGCGGGAAATTCAAATCCTTCGAGCGGCGACCCGGAGCGAAAAAAATTAAAGTTAATAAGAGTAATTTCATGAAGAGGATTGGCAATATTCTTCACTAAAAAAGCAATGATATCCTTGAATAATTAAAATGTTAAATTTTTTAGGTTTTTTTCATGTCGAGCCCCGAAGTGTTGGGTAAATCCTGGCCTCGGACGTTTTTTATTCAACTTAACCATTTTTCAATTTCAACTTCTCGGTAATTAATAATTAATGCATTTGAAGAAATAAATACGGGGTGATGCATCGAAAACAAATGTTTGGAAATGATTTAAGGATGAGAACCGCGAAGAAGACGTTTCGGAATCGCGATTTAAATAAAACCGCATAAATTTTTTTCCTTGTCAGTCACACCCTTTTGCAATATCTCATCACTAAATTTCAAAACGCAAAATTAAAATGCATTTATCGTTGAGTAAGGTCAATATTTATCCTGTAACTATGAGCAGTTCTCTTTGTTTTTGACCTCCCCGAATGCAGTTTCATAATTGCAATCGACTGTGCTCCTTAAAAAAAAAATCACCAATTAAAAAACAGCAATAAAATACATATTATTTTGATAATTTTTTGCGAAAGGTAATGAAAATGACTGAAGTTCGACGCCTAAAAATACATCATATGATTTTGATTGTTCATCAAATCGCTATTGAAAGAAAACCGGTTTAAAAAAAGTGAATATCAGGGTCAATTAGTGCTGGTAGAGACTTCGTGCAGCGATAAATATACAACTTGTCATAAAATCCATTTCAATGAGCTAATCGTCCGGTTCATCCCAAAGTCAGTCTCAAATTTCAATTAATTTTTAATAATACGTTTTTTGCTTCCGTTTATTTCGTTGCTGAAAAACCTAAATTGTTTATTTTCAGTACAAGTATTTATTTACCTTCTTGATCGGTACTTACTCTTCGCACCAAGATGCTTTTATGATTTGATTTTGGCCAAAATTTGTAGTAATAAGATAAAGAAGTGAAATTTGAGAAAAAGAACTTTTTCTTGAGAGAAGACAAAGGAATTTTTCAAAATCTGCCAATTTTGGTCATACATTTTACATCCTGTTTTCTCCGAGTTAAAATTCGATTTCCGTTATGACCTAAATAACGGCTAAAATTTTTTTTCCAATGACCGTTACCAATGTAACAATTAATTTCTCCTTAGACAAATCTTAAACAACAACAAATTCTTGTTAAATTATGTCTCCGAAAGTAAAATTCAAGCATGACATACAAGCATTCTTTGACTGTGTAACAAAGGTTTTTTTCTTGTTCTTATCAATCATTTCGAAGTTGACTTCCTTAAAGTAATAAATTATTCGTTATCATCTCAACAATCTTTTAATGATTATTAAACCCGTTAGAATAAATAAGAAGAAGCCAAGGTTTTAACACTGTCATCGCGGATGCTCTGTGGGAGATCAAATTGAAACACTTTTAATGACACCTTCGGTTGAGAATTAACATTTGCATGCCTTTTAAATCGTCACCAATAATTATATAAAAACTCCTTCGCTGTTAAATATTCATTTTGTATTTAGATTCAGTTCAATTTTCTTAATTTTCTTGCTGAAGGAAAACCAGTTGGAAAATGAAGTGATTTCTAATTTTAATAATCATTATCAATGGCCATTCTCAGTTTTGAAAATATTTCTCAACGGAATTTTTTTAATTAAAAAATAATCATTTCGATTGATTTCCAACAAATTTTTACAGATAAAAATTAACCGGTGCTAAACATATGCACGTCTTTTTCTGAAGATATCATTTTTCCAGCTCTTATTGTTTTAACGATCGCCGCCAATTGATGAACGTCATATTTGCAATACAGAGTCGTTACCGTCATCGAAGAATCATTTGTTAAAAACCTATTCTGGTTCCCTTCCTGCAAATCCGAGAAGTTATTAAACTACTTCTTATCACCTTGACTTGAATTGATATTTATTTTTATTATGGATTATTGTTTACCTGCATCAGATTGCAAATTTCCGAATAAAAATGTGGGAAAGTTGGCGTCTGATAGAAAATAACATGTCGAATCCCTTTCAGGTTTATTCTTCTAAAGAAATGAAATCGTTCGCTGTACAGCAGAAGCCTTGCTTCGTTATGGAAAAACATATCCCTCGCTCTTGCCACTTTCGCATCCTGAAATTTAAATTCTTGTTTGGAGATTTTCACGGCGAATGAATTGGAAAAACAAAAACCCACCTTTGAATATTCACAAATCTGAACAAAATTATAATCCTCTTTTTTCAAATAGTTTCTGATGCGAACATAATCAAAATATGAGGGAACGTAAATGAGCACTCCTGTTATGACGGGGTCCTTATACTGGGGAATTACTTTCTCGGTAAATAACCGAAATCTGGCGTCTAACGAATCCACTGCCGAGTCAGCTTTAAATTTCTGAAATATCTGTAAATGAAAAAGTATTCTGCAATGCACTGTCGAAGGCAGGTAAGTATTTGGGAATTGAACTCACGTGGGACAGAGGGACAATAACTCTACAAATGGTGCCGTCCTCCACCGGATTGATCACCCGAATTTTCCCGGCGTAATTAAAACATCGCCGATTGTAAATCGCATTGAGTTCGGACAGCTGAACCGAAGAGAAAATTAGGGTTTGCCTGTAGAATTTCGTCCATCCATTCAAGGCCCATGACCTGACTCTTGAAAAATCCGTCCCGTGACTTTCTTTTGGTTGCACGTGCAAATGCTCGAAAATGAGTAGCAAATGATCCCAGTTCTAAAAAATACAAAAAAAAGCTTCATTGCTATCACCTCCCTTAGTCACACCAAATAATTCCCCACACTCAAACAAAAAATGAACTCATACAATCATTCATTTTTATTACAGACTAACCTGCATCAAAAATATCTCAGCCTGGTCCAGAATTAAGAGTTCAACTGATGACAAAAAATCAAAATCTCTTTCCTTGTCACCCTCAGCTCCTATCACCATTCTCAACCCTAAGGGTGAGCCGATAATTATATCGGAGGAATAGAAATCAGTGTACAGCTGCAAATTGAAATTAAAATAATTTTTTAAAATTCTAACTTCCACTATCTTTTTATCAGTAACAGTCTGAATGCAGAATATAATGAAATATTCAACTGTCCATTGACATTGAATGTTCATATTCAGAGGTAATAGTCAACAGTGTTTCACAACAATATTCTACATATTGTTGAAATATAATTATAAAAAACTTACCTTAATACTTTTTTTAGTGAGGCTGAGTCCTATTCTAAAATTATCATCAATATTTCCTTTAAATAACTGTTCATAATCCTCAGGTTTTGGGTGTTTTTTTGGCATTATTAATTCTGATCCCTTAAATTCTTCAAAAAACCTACTTTTGTTTATAATATTTCCTTTATTATCACTTAATAATATAGAGCATATCATATTAACAATTCTGGAAAGAAATAGCAATGCTGATTTTTGTATTTATTTTACAGAGACTTAGAGAAGAATTATTTTTAACTCACCTAAAACAAGATTCCCTGAATGGAACAATAATTACAACTTTGGGTCTCACCAATCCCTGATCTCTAAACTCATCTGGAACTTGCTCCTTAGATTTCTTAAAAAGTCTGTCATTATGATGCAAAATTTTTAACCTGGTTTTAAGAATGTGGTTAACAAGATGCAAGCAATATATAAACCTAATTTCCTCTCCATTTTCTAAAGTCCTTTCACAATACAATAAATCTTGGTAATTATTTATAATTGAGAAGAGCTCTTTCTGAAACTCTGTTAAACCATCAACACTAACATTGGCATGCTTCTTATTTGTTTTTATGATATTTTTTGTGATTTGGGATTTCATACACAAACTGTCCCAATCAGTAGATTGGATCAAAACAGGAGGCTCATATTCTTTTGCATACTCAATTTCATCCTCAATTCCAACTTTATTAGTTTGATCAGGTTTGCTGCATTCTGAAGCAATGGGTATTTCAACTTTTAAATTATGTAAAATTGGCCAGTACAATTTTGAAGATTTAGTTTTCATGGGATAAGATGAGACACTTTCTAACAAAGATTCATCTAAATCATAATTTAAATGAACATGGAAAGGATCAACTGCATTGTTGATCTCAGACTTAATGCCATTTTCATTTTCTAATTTATCATCATCTTCATCTGAAAAAGTCTGATCTTCTGTTTCTTCCCTTTCTGTCTCATCTTCATTGAGTGTTTCATCTCTGGAAAAAAGAAACAGTAAAAACACTCTTAATTTAAGGAAGAATTTCTTAGTCTAATCTTACCTATTCAAAGATGAGTTATCAGGGGAGTCCTGATCGACTAAGTCATTTTTGGAAATATTATCTTCTTCAATTTCAGTATCTTCTTCAGAGGAGTCATCACTTTCAATTGCTACATTACTTGACAGAACACCTTCTTTTTTAAAACTAGACAGTAATAAAGTGTAAGAATCCTCTTCCACTGGTTCCTCCAATTCAGGTTCACTTTGCTGAACTGCTCTTTTACTTTCATTTTCAATCTTTAATTTATACTGTGCATATTGATCGGTGTGCTTAATATCCCTGTATTTTACTGACGTTTTATTTTTAGAATTTTTAAATTTTGCTTTTTTGTTAAAATTCCTATCTTTTCTTTTATGTTTTTGATGCTTTCCACGAGCCATGTGGACTAAAAATAACCTATATTTCTTGGAATTAAAACTAACTCTTCACTCTATGAAAATAAAAATTTAATATTTTAAATAGTTCAAATTAAGTCGTTAAGTATTAAAAAGATTTTCGTAAATTAGCAAAAAGAATATTAAAGCATGAAATAGAATCTCGAACGCCTTACGTTATTATTTACAATTGTAGTGGCACTAGTAAAATTATTGTCGTGGCACAAGAAAATTGAGTTATTAATTAATTAGTTTATCTTACAAGGCAGTGGCTTTTGTTTTCAATTCAAATTTTGTTTTCTTCCGATTCAGAATTACTTTTTTCTTCTATAATAGATTATGTCACAGCGTAAAAAGAATTAATTATTTGTGTAGCAAGAAAATGGAGACATATTATGTGGCGTTGTACAGTAGAAAATATTTGCATTTGAAAATATTAATTCGATAGAACATCGATTCTGATTAGCCGAATATGTATCGATCAAATTATTGTAGAAATTCCTAAAAGTAAATGATCACTTAAAAAACAATGCTGACTCACTGCTATGTATTTGGTTCAGCCATTCTCGGCGTAATAGTACTTTGGCCAAAAGTTTTATGGGTAATTTTACTTTGCCTAATTGCCCTAGCAGCGGTCATTTTTGCAGTGTCCGGAACCATCACCGCTCACATAATGCTTTCTATAAAGCATACAGTAACCCATGTTACTGTGCTCTCTTCATTTTCAAACTTTCATAAATATATATATCAAAGCCATAACGCTCACATTCAGAAACCAACGAAGAGACTTCCCGTTGTTTTTGGACGTTCTGTTGACATAGCACTACAGGATTTACTGGACTTAATTGTTCGTGATCTCATTTCACCTTGGCTGGAGGATCTAGCATTGTCTTCAAAGGAATTGCAGTTTGCAATTAAGTAAGTTTGCATTAATTATTTCCTCAATGGTAAGGATCATATTGATGTTTTAATAATTTTACAGAAAAGAAATTTGGCATGCTTTATGTAAATTAAATGAGCGATTAGTAAATGTGGATGAAACAAAATTAATAGCAGTTGAAATGGTTACCAAAGTGACTTCTCATTTTGAAAAAATAAGATTAGCACAATCTCCTGGGTAAGTGTGAGAATTTTTATTATCTTATGCACTTGGTGCTTTAATAATGCATTTGAGACATTTAATAATAATTTATTCTTATTTAGAAATGACAGTTCTGGACAGTTTTATTTATCACATCATTTGTTGAGTCCTGAAAAGGAATTAAATTACCTAAAAAAAGTCTCTGAGTTGATTCTTGTGTCACTTTTTTCAAAGTCATTAGTAAATCATTCATGCAATAAAAATTTGCTTATTGAGATTATGGCTTGCAAAGGTAAATTTTTTTATTCTAAAGGAATAATTATTTGGATATTCACTCATGCAATTGATATTTATTATTTTTTTTAGTTTTTCTTCCCAGTATCACTCTTCTAACTGATCCAGATTATATAAATCAAAAAATAATACAGTACATTGAGCAGGTAGTTCAGACTCAAAGTCTTCATCAAAATAGTTGTGCTCATGCTGAAAGCTTCCAAGATTTTATACACTTAATAAAAAGCAGTGAAGATGTTAACCACTTAAAACGTCTCAGGTTTGGACTTTACAATTTTGTTCAAATTCAGGGAAAATTTGTGCCATACCATGGGAAGACTGAAGCTTTAGGAAATTTTGTTTGTCAAACTAATATTCTGATAAGAATTGATTAAATAAATTATTGCAATAAATTAATGTCAGCAAATTTCAACAGGTATGGAATAATGACAGAAATAATGCAAGCAACCACAATACAGAACTTGAAAAAGGTGAAAGATACAGAAAAGGAAAAAGAGCATTTTGGTTCAAAAAAACTGAAAAAATACCTTGGGCAATTAAAATATGCAAAATTGCAATGTGAAAATCAGTTAAGAGATTTGGGTTGTCCTGGATTTCCTGTTGAATTGGATGACTCAGCAACAGCTGCAGTGGAAAAAAAAGTTTTACCTTTTGAAAAAGTTTTGGAAAGCCCTTATGGAAGGAAAATGTTGTATCAGTTTCTTGAAAATGGAGGCCAAGAAACGCTTTTAGCATACTGGACCGCCATTGAAGAACTCCGTGCAACTGATAAAAAAAACTGGCATCAGATTGGAGCTGAAATTTATTACACTTTTATCCACTCCCCAGCGGCTCCGATTAAGGTACATCAGTTGCTTGTTGAAGTTGTTAAATTTTGAATATCAGACTACATTAAATTATTTTTAAAGGTTGAAAAATCTGTGAGGCGGCGAATAGAAAGTTTTCTGCTGGGGAACTCCGGCCCGGAATCTTTTTATGAAATTCAAGACAACGTCGTGAACTTACTCAAAGAAAAAGTGTACCCAAATTTTATTTTAACGGATTTTTACACTCAGTTTTTGCAGCACATGGAAACGAATTATACAGGTATTAGTTAATGACCAGAATTTTCAACGGTTCAGTTGTCTTCTGCTATAATCTTTGTAATATTCCAGATTTAGGCAATGATAATCAGGCTCTGTCGCCTGATAAAAAGGAAGGATCTGGTTTGGAACAATCGGGTTACGCTAAAAACAAACTGAATCAATTACAAGAACGTCTAAATAATAAATCTCAGGCTCTGCAGGTTACAAACTTCTTACTGAGCATAACAAAATAAACGTGTTTAAATTTGGTTATTTAAGTGTTAAATTTTACCTTCTTCAGGCGCTTCGATTGTCACTAAAGCCGGAGTCAAGGGTACTTTCCGGATTAGAAAAAGAAGTGGAACATTTAGAAGGAGAAAAAAGGCAGTTGGAGGCTCACCTAACACGAACTGAAGCGTGGGAAGAGAATTTAGGGAAATGGCGGGCGGTGGTACAGTCAGCAGAAAGCCTCGACGATAAAGAAGGCCCACAATTTGTTTTAGTCGTTCACGTTTTGGAAGATGATAAAGACAACGATGCCATTTCAACAGGTTGACTTTTGAAACATTCGAAATTAATTTTCTAATGGCTATTTTTGAACGAATAAAAATGGTTTCCAGGTTGGGTGGTGTTGCGAAAGTTATCAGAATTCCATGAATTACACAGAAAATTAACTCAGGTGTGGAGCGGAGTCAAAAACCTGGAATTGCCATCCCAAAGCCACAAGTTTTTATTCGGGAAACAGTCTGACAAATGTAGTTTGGAGAAAGCAAAAGCTCAGATTCAGAAGTATTTAGAGGTAAGCAATGCGCTTACAAATAGACTGTCTTCTTCAGTTATTTCTTCACTGTTTCAAATCCATTTCAGTTTATTCTGCGGGATGAAAGACTGAACACCAGTGAGGCTCTCTACACTTTTCTCAGTCCCAGTTCGGAGCATTTAAAAATTTCAAATCCGGCGGGAATTTCATCTCCGAAGAAAAATAGATTTTCTTTGTCAACTTTATTCAAGAGCTCCAATCAACTCGGTAAAAGTTCTCATTTTTCTTTAAAAAAAAAAAAAAAAAATGTTGAAATCTTACCAAAAAATGTTTTTATTTGGAGCAGGAAACGGTGAAAGCAGTAGAGAAAGCGACGAAGAGGAGTATTCTCTTTTTGATGAAAGCGAAGTCAAATTAGGGGGAGGAGAAGGGAAGGACGCCATTGCGGAACCTCTATACGCCCTTTTGGGCGAAATATTCGATCTCCGCGGGGTTTTCCGTTGGGTTCGAAAGACTCTCATCACCTTTGTTCAAATAACCTACGGGAGAACGATCAGCAGACAGGTCGGAGAAACGGTGGCATGGTTATTTTCAGAGCAGATGGTTCATTCCTACATAACAACATTTATTCAGTCGTGGTGGCCAAACGGGGTTTTATCCGAGGAACAACAACCACGAACAAAAGAAGAAAAACTCAAAACTAGGTATTTCTCAGAGCGGGCTTGTAATTTTGAATGAGATTTTTAATTAGAGGCATAACCGTTCCAGGGCGGATGCCAGAAACCGGTTTGTAAATAACACTCCCGAGGTCCTTAACAATCTAGTCGGTCAGCAGAACGCGAGGAGGGGAGCCATTAAAATATTTGAAATACTACAAGACGTTCGCCTGAATAAGCAAATAGTTTACGTAAGTTTTGTATTCATTTCCATGATGATTCACTACAACCAATAGTTGACAATAATTTTATTGTTTTTTCTTTTTAGGAACTCTTCGAAGTGCTAATTTATGAGTTATTTCCTGAAATAAGAAAGAAAAATGGAGGAATGACTTCTGGGAAAAAGAAAAATTGAAAATAATTTCAAGTACGGAAAACAACGCACTAAATTAAATAAATAATATAATGTTAAAATAATTCTTTATTCAACAATATTAAAAGATTACTTTCCCTCTACAATGATCTTTAAACGGCTTGTTTAGCAGCTTTCAGAATTGGGTATCTCTCTCCATTACAGATTCCTCTAAAATCATCCATCGTTACGTCGACGATTGCAACTCCTCCCAAGCCTTTATTACGGGCGTAAGCGGCTTTGTTTGCAGCGGTTTCCGGTTCTTCATAACCGACCCAAATTCCTTCGCGTTCACTGTCGTCAGCACGGTAAGCATATGTACCTAAACAATTAATCAGTCCCCGTAATTATTTCAAATATTTTCACACTCGGCTTTGCACAAATCGAATTACCTAATTTTTTGGTTGGATCCGAAACTTTGCTTAGCAGTCCCTTCGTACCGTGGTTTTTGGGGTTCTGCAACAACGAGCAGACTTCCGGATATGATAGAATTCCCTTTTTGAGAGTTAAATGACCTTCTGAACCTTCTCCGTTGGCTTCAACTGGAGGCACTCCGGAGGTGCCGGAATCGGAAGTTAGTTTCCAGGATCTTCCGTGGGCGGGTATCCCGAGTACGATTTTGCTTGCTGAAGCAGAATCTTTTATTGTTGGACTTGTTCAAGGATGTCGGGATCATTAGAAAGGAAGCTAATTACCTGGCATGCTGTTGTTGAGAAACCACGACACCATATGATCAACCGAAAATTCGGGGTTTCTGTCAGGAGTCGAATATAATGGCGCGGGATAATCCGCAATTTCCGGTGCGATTTTCCTTTCGGGTGTTAGGAAATCAAACGCGAACAGGTGAATTCCGTCGACGAATTGAGAAATTTCCCTTGGATCGAAATAAACTGCAAGAGGGAATGAGTTTTTAGAATTCGGCATCGAATTTCGGCCAGTTTGAAATGCTTTTTTTTTCGTCATCACCGAAAACTCAATTACTGTTAGCCTAAGTGATGATTCATACGGGCAGGTTTCTGTCAAGAATGTGAGGAGTGATAAACATGGGCATTGAGCCAACAATAGAAATTAGAGGGAAACCATTTTGGAAAAAGAACAGTTCCGTACTGGAGTAATTTGTGTGCGGAATGACAGAGGCCGTTACGAGGTAGCCATCGGGCCTTAACGCCAGTTTCATCTGCTTTATCAGAGACGTGAATCCCGCCTTGTGCTCGTCCGCCTGAAGATCTTTACTGCCTTTGGCATAGCCGAAGGTTTTCTTAACTTTGTGCCAAATCGAACTCAATCTGTTCCGCTGTTTTATACGGACGAGTGGGAATTGCCAGGCCAAGTCAATGCCATCGAAGCCAAACTTCTCGATCGTGGCTCTCACCGAGGACACGAAAGCCCCCTGGTGATTTCCATCCCTCAGCTGTAAAAAATAACGTGGGAAGTGAGTCGTAGTGCTTCTGGGGAAAAAACAACTCCGAAAGAAGCACCTTTGGGGGATTCAAGGGCATCGGTGCATTCGCTTTTTTATTAAATATTGATTCTGGGAAAACTCTAATTGAAAACTATTGACAAGTGAAAACCTTGGGATATGCAAATTAATATAAATAAACAAACAGATAAACGTCTCGTCAATTAATCGTCCATTGTTGACGTTCATTTTGACAAATATAAAACTTTGACGGAAAGGGCAGAGAATATCGTCTTTGAGATCTATGAAGAACACTCTATGGTTTATTATTTCGCCGTTGTTCTATTGGACTAAAAAATATTTAAATTCAGATTAGTAAAAAACTTTTAAAACAGTTAAATATAACTAAAGTAAATTTTAAATAAATTAAAGTTAAAATAACTTACGTTAAATTAAAATAAATAAATAAAAATAAATTAAAAGTAAATACTATGATTGAAAAGATTGATAAAGATAACGTAACGTCAATTCTTTTTTTGCATTTCTAGCAGTCTGGATTTGTCTTACTTAATAATTATGTTTTCGAAAAGTGATTTACTTTGTCAATAGTTTTGTGACATGTGGTTCTACCACATGGAAAGGTTTAAATCAGTTGATCATTTGCGTTTTGTGCTTACCAGAGTCAAATATTTCTCTTTGTCTCCGTCCGTGTCGGCCCATCCCCCAACCGACAGCAATACGTGAAGCCCTGGAAATCTTTTTTTCAAAGCCGTAACCGCTTTGTAGTTTCCCCTTCCTTCTTCCAAATCCAAATCTGGGTCAATCGATTTGATTTTAAACTCGTTTTCGTCGATCTTTGCATAGCCGTAAACAATGTGGGTGCACGCGCTTAATGAATGCTCCAAATCGGCCACCAGAAATTTTCCCGATTCTGTAAAAATGAGTTTGGTGGAAAATGAGAAGGAAATAAAAAAAAATCAGGCTAAGAAAAAAAGCTCCGGTAAGAAGACGGAATGAGGAACATTTGAGAATGCAACGGAACAGAGCAAGAAATATTAGATAATCGGGAGTAGATCGCTAATCAATCTTCATTTCACGAGGGTTGGATTTTTGTTTTAACGAGGGCAAAATTCTCTTCGGGTTTTGCATTTCCAACAGTGACTTTTTCAGAGTTGGCGGGAGATTCCCGAAACTAACCTTCTCTGTAATAAGCCCTGCTGTCATAGTAGCAAACGACTTTGTTTGGAACACTCTGAGAAGAAACAAAGGCTGGGAAAACAGCCAATAGCCACACTTGAAGAACAGTCTCTAACATGTCAGATTTCAATCGCGAGGAAGTACAATAAACATGCAGAAGTGTCACTCAAAAGAAACGGACTACCCGAGAAAGCACCGCGTTCATATGGCCGCACAAACAAATTGAAGTGAGAACTTGTTTTGAGGCTAAATCTATGACAAGGCCAAACAAGAAAGGTGACCTTTGTTCGGGAGCGGTGTTCGCCTTTTGTATCCACTAACGTAAGCTTTTTGCCAGTGAGGAAGTTGCTTAATTAAATTATGTCTCACAGGCTGTGCTAATTTTTAACACGAAGACCGGCGTTTCTCAGGCAGTGCGAAATGACGCGGTTCGATCTTATGTATAAAGTGATTGATTGGTTTTAACTTTTCACTTTATTTTAATAATTACTCACATAATACAGAATCAAATAATACGGAAATGAAAAGAAGAACATAAGCGGTTTCACTTCATGTAAAATAATGCATGACGTTATGATAAAAAATTATTAGGTGGAGGCTATGCCTCTAGAGGGTTGTCGCCAGGGCAGATGTTAGACCACCCCTTATGGTTACACAGCCCTAGTTGGATCAGGGAACCGCCAGGGCTGGACACCGAAGGGGTGGATTTGGAAGAACAGCCCCTTGAGCGGTGCAGCTCATGTACGAAGCTGCTGCGATCCTGCGATTACCTCGGAGAAGGGTTATCAGTGCCACCGATTATGATAAAGCCGAAGAAATTTTGATAAAATCCATGGAGCAGCCCCATTTCTGCCACCCTAATTGACGCGCTGCAGGCCGAATATAGAAAAGTTAAAAATTGGGCAAGACCTGTCAAGATTCCAAAGAACAATGTCATAAACATATTAATAAAAAGGTTAAAGGAAGAACTCAGTATCAGGGTCTGCCAAAAACCCATAAAGTTGGAGAAACCTTTCAGAAAACCTGCCGTACTGACAATTTTTAATCGCGCGCAGAGGTGCAGTGGATAAAATGAAAATTAGTGACTATACTGTCACTGAAGTCAGATTAAAAACAGTGACATTGCTGGCAAAAACATTGGGTTATTGGAGCGCAGTATTATGTGAAATCAAGGCAGTGCTGAATTTATGCCCCCCCCCCCCCCCCTGCTGCTCTGGTTGAGCACAGATCTGCGTATACATTTTCTTTTTTCAAAATATTCGAATTTTTTCGAAATATTCAAATGCTGTCGGACTGATTCAGAAGCGGTTACTTTCTTTTAAGTCCGACCTGGCGAAATCAAAGGGAAAACCGTTGCTTTTGGCTAATAATTTTTTGTCATAATTCAAATTAAAAAAAAAAAGCGAATGGCGTCAAATCCATAACCGCGCTTCACTTTGAATAATCTTATAAAACATAACTCTCAAAATGCGTAAAAAAAAAAAACTGATAACAAAGTTCCAGCTGGTATTTTTATGTGCAATAATTAGGTGCAAACAAATGATTGCCCTGTTCAACAAAATACATTTCTGAAAGACTGTGACATTAAATGTGACCGTAACAGATCCAAAGTTATTTCATTTAAAACAGAATTTAAGTAAGCAAAAGTTACATTTTGTTAAAACTTTAATAATCGCAGCGAAGTTTTTGTCTAATTTTCTAATTAACCCCTTAATGTATAGTTTTCCCCCCCCCCCCCGCGACAAGCGGCCAAAAGAATTAATTATTCTTACGTAAAAAATCATAATTAGAACAATGAAATAAGTTTTTTTTCTTTGCTTTCACATCGTCATTTTCAATTCTCAATCATATTCGAGTAGGGAAAAATACAGAAACTGATAATACAAGTTAATACACCTTAAGAGGTTAAAAATCACATAAAGACAACTTGAAAATTGCTAACAGTCGCCATTATTTATTGAAGTATCACCAAATATTAATTTAATGTATCTCAAATTCCAAAGATTAAATGTAAATATCACTTTTGAGGAAATTTGTTTGAATTTTTTTTACTGTAAAAAGTTATTTTGCAAGTTCAAACTTAATTTACATCAGTTTGCAACTGCAGTTGAAGTTGAAAATTCTAAATTTGGTGGGAGGGAAAAGGAAAAGAATTACAAGTGTTACATATGACAATAACAGTGGAAATTATAAGGACTGTATGTTAGGCAGGAAGGGGAGTATGAAATAAGGAATGATAAATGCATAAACAAATGAGGCTGAACCCCACAATACACCATTCCTTTACAATAACATTAGTAACACAATTGCAAGAAATTGCATCTAATTTGTTCGCATCCACACATGGGGTCCATATTTATTTTCCTTAGGTCCTCTGCACTTGAATGTGAAATTTGCATGCTGGCATTTGCTCAACTTCAGCTGTAACCAGACATGTAATTCCAAGGTTGGCAAGGGCTCCCCTAACTAAACCACAAGTAAATGCTACAAACTAAAAACAAAAATCATTTTCAGTGAAAAACTTTAAAATTATATGAGTGATCAGTGGTTTTATGGGCTAACCTTTGGAGCAAATTCCAGGTACTGTTTCTGTGATGACAATCTTATTAAGTATCTAAAGGCATTGTCATGCAAGACATATACACCATGATGGTTGGTCCTAAGATTGTCTATTTGTTTTTTATAAACTGATGACCAGAAATCAGTGCACAAAAATTTCATTGTGTCTAACTCGTTTTTAAATGGAGGCCATTCTTTAGTAAGTCTAGAATAGAAACCAGTATGAAAAATAGAAAGAGCTGTTTTGTAAAACAATGTGAGAAATATAATCTCAAGAACTGTAGGAAATTGAACAGCACCCTTTTTCAGGGTGTTCCTTAATTTAGTGAATTCTGTCCCTACAACACAATGAAAATGCCAGTTTCCATTTCATGTTCAATGGAGTTCAAACAGTGACAATTTTTTCCAGGCAGAACAATAAGTTTTAGTTCTTATGAATTATTATAAACTTCACCGGTAATGGCAGAGAAGCACACTACCTTTCTATTATTCTGAAGCCTGTTATGTATCCCAAATATTCCAATGTTGATATTTCACCCTGTAATGGAATAAATTATTAATTCCTCTAATTAATTATTAATTTATTTTTTAATTTTGTTAGTTTTTAAAAAGCTTATGTTAGAGACCCGCCTTTTCTTCACAAGTATCAGAGACATATTTTATTAATTCCGCATGCAAAAACTCAACTAAACATTCATCGGCCATCTTTGAGTTGTTACTCTATGACCGTCCACATCTTTTTCCATCACATAGTAATCAACAGTAAATACGTCAAGGCCAGATTTTTGTTCTTATTTCAAGTTTGTAGTTTTTGCCATTTTTTGTTAAATTCACGTATTATTTACTTTTGAATATGGGTAAAAAGAAAGGTAATTCTGTTTTCATATATGTTATAAATATTATCACGCATTGAGTCTGGTGGAAGTCTAACACTGAAATCTGTTAGAAGACCTTTGTTGAGAATCTAAAAGCGCAGAAAAGTGATACTGTAGACGGTAATTCTTTAGTATTGCTACTTCTCGATTTGGAGGTTGTGAGTTATACCATATTGTAGGGGAGCGTATATAGGTAAAAAGTGAATCTGCGTTTCTTGTGCAAATTAGCCGTTTCAGAGATTTTAGACTTTAAATTTTACAAAAAATTTAAACAAAGCAATGATGCACAAGAAACGCAGTTTCACTTTTTACCTCCTTATCTTTCTCTATATTATGGTATAACTCACAACCTCCAAATCGAGAAGTAGCAATACTAAAGAATTACCATTTATTTCTTAGACCAATAATTTGGTCAAAAATGAAAATGATGTAATGTAAATTTGAAGTGTCGTATTGTTTTCCACCTGATATAGAAATATTAACGGAGGACGGAATGGCGGAGTGCCATTATTGGTTTGTGCCATTAATAGAGTGTTGCGCCTGGAAAGTCTGGCAAAACAATACAAAATTCCGCCTCCTTCACCTGCGAACACTTCGGTGAAATACTGTCAGTGGACTCGCCACCCACTACAGCACCTTACATGTTTACTCAGGCGCTATGCAAGGGAGCAAAATGTTCGCAAAAAGTCAAGTCAAGTCATAGAAATATTAACTTTCACTATCTAAATATTTATCAGATAAATTTATAGATTTTGTAATTTTTATAAGTGGTTATTTTATGAGTATTTTTTTGAGAACAACTTTTCCTAGACAACAAAAAATTCCCTAGGTTTACAAAAGAGGCTGTTAGTAGATTAAATTTTTTGTCAGGGTTTGAAGGGTGATTAAAATAATTTATATTTTATATTAACTTATAATCGATAACCTTGAAGTACAGTAGTCGTAGTTTTAAAATGTTCTATAATCCTGTTACACTAATATTGTCATTATTAGGTCGGAAAGAGTCCCGAACTGATCAACTGGGAACCCCAGTAGAGCATCCAACCACTAGTCGGGAACCGGGACCTCTGCAAGGCGCTGGCGATGGACGGGCTGCGCTACTCAGTCAGGAAAAGGATCCTCCTCAGTCCTCCAGTCCGCCGACCAGTCAGCAGCCAGGACCTTCACCAACTCACCAGCAGGGACCTCCTCAACAGAGACGTCCTCAACAGGGACCTCCTCAGGGTGCTTGGCGAACTCGTGGTCCGCCGACCAGTCAGCAGCCAGGACCTTCACCAACTCACCAGCAGGGACCTCCTCAACAGGGACCTCCTCAGGGTGCTTGGCGAACTCGTGGTCCGCCGACCAGTCAGCAGCCAGGACCTTCACCAACTCACCAGCAGGGACCTCCTCAACAGGGACCTCCTCAGGGTGCTTGGCGAACTCGTGGTCCGCCGACCAGTCAGCAGCCAGGACCTTCACCAACTCACCAGCAGGGACCTCCTCAACAGGGACCTCCTCAGGGTGCTTGGCGAACTCGTGGTCCGCCGACCAGTCAGCAGCCAGGACCTTCACCAACTCACCAGCAGGGACCTCCTCAACAGGGACCTCCTCAGGGTGCTTGGCGAACTCGTGGTCCACCGACCAGTCAGCAGCCAGGACCTTCACCAACTCACCAGCAGGGACCTCCTCAACAGGGACCTCCTCAGGGTGCTTGGCGAACTCGTGGTCCGCCGACCAGTCAGCAGCCAGGACCTTCACCAACTCACCAGCAGGGACCTCCTCAACAGAGACGTCCTCAACAGGGTCCTCCTCAACAGGGTCCTCCTCAACAGGGTCCTCCTCAACAGGGACCTCCTCAACAGGGACCTCCTCAGGGTGCTTGGCGAACTCGTGGTCCGCCGACCAGTCAGCAGCCAGGACCTTCACCAACTCACCAGCAGGGACCTCCTCAGGGAGGGGATGGACGAGCTCCGACACCCAGTCAACGGCAATCAATTCAGAAGCAAGATACCGGTAGGAAAGAAACAGGGCCAGGTGTACAGCACAGTACTTCTAGTTCCAGTGTAGGATCTTCGGTATCGTCAGAAGGGACATTAGAATTTTCTCCTAGAATAATTGACCCTAATAAGTCGGGCAGGAAAATCGTTGTTAAAGGGAACTTTTTCCGGTTAAATATAAAAGATCCGAAAACAGAAGTATATCAGTATGAGGTAACCATTGAGCCGGACAAACCACAGTCTTTGCAACGTCTAGTGTGGAAGACTTTTGCTGCGGCAAAGTTCCCTCAACGGTTAGCTGCATATCACAAAAAAATTGCCCTGAGCAAAGGTCCTCTAATAAATGGCACATCATGTTCAGCGACAATAACGGTTATTAACCCGGACAACCAGAGGGAGAAAGAATTTAATGTCACCATCACAGAAGTCAAAAGGACCACTTTGTCCTGTTTTGAGACTTTTAAGGAAGACTTAACAAGAGATAAATCTAGGATTGTATTGGCCCAATACGAATTAAATGCTTTGGACCTTATAATAAGCCACCACGCGAGGGAAAATTATATTGCCTCTCGCAAAAATTTCATGCCTCGTTCGTCAGTTAATCCAGGGAGCATTGAATTGTCGGACAAATTGGTCATGAAATCAGGATACTTCCAGTCCGCTGTTCTCGGTTGTGACTTGTACTTAAACTTCGATATCGCGTACAAGCCTTTTTATAAAAGTGCTTCTCTATTGCACATTCTCGATTCTTTCATAAATAAGCGTACTAATGACATAAACATTAATGAATTCAACCATTACATTAGAACGGCAAAAATAGAGTATGAACTGCCCCAGAATCCCTCGTCTCGAAGGATATACAGAGCGAATAAACTGGTCGACAGTGCCAGGAGGCAGACATTTAAAAGAGAAGACGGAACCGAAATGTCAGTTGCCAAATATTTCGCAGAAGAGAAAAAATGCAGTTTAAAATATCCCGAACTTCCACTTTTGTGGGTTGGACCTGTGCAAAAGGAAATTTACGTGCCCTTGGAGTTCTGCAAAATCCTCCCGGACCAGATTTACAATGGTGTGTGTGACCCTCTAGAGACGAGGAAAATGGTACAAGTTCAGGCCAAAATAAATGCCAAAGAACGGTTCATGAAAGTAAACGAAATGCTGAGAACAATTAATCTGAACAGTAACCCTTTAATGCGGGAATTCGGGATCAGCGTTACGCCCGAGATGGAGACCATCCATGCACGTGTTTTGGATCCCCCCGTATTGTTAACTAAGGAGCCCAACAAAGTCAACGATGGGTCTTGGAGAATTCGAAGTTTTCTCCAACCCGGTGTCATGAGAAAATGGTGTATAATAAATACGGATAGATACGTACGAAAAGAAAATCTGTTTAGACTGCAGGATCTCATCAAAAGTAAAGGCTCGTTTTACCGTATGCAAGTAGAAGATCCAACGAGAGATCCAATGGACGTCGAGCCCAGCTTCCCGGCTTTGAAAAAAGCATTTTCCCAGCTGAAAGACATGGACATTGTCTTCGTGGTAATCTCCGATATGAAGGGCGTCTACTCCCGGGTAAAGACCATCTGTGAGACACAGGAGGGAGTCCTTACCCAGTGCTTGAAAAGCAAAACCGTCTCTCAAGATCCTAGGATGCTGTCCACCACCGTGGAGAACATTCTCCTCAAGGTCAACCCCAAACTGGGAGGGAAGAATCATCGCTTGAGCGGAAATTCCGTGCTGGACCCGTACACAATGATTGTCGGGGCCGACGTGACCCACTCCAGCCCGGGAATGAAGATACCCTCAGTGGCAGCCGTCGCCGCAACTTGCGACCCCGACTTCTTCCAGTATGGCAGCATTTTCCGAGTCCAGCCGAAGGGAGAGATAATCATAGACTTGGAGGAGATAATGTCAATTCACTTGAGGCGGTTTTACCAAATCCGAAAGCAGTACCCAAAAATGATAATATTCTTCAGAGACGGAGTGTCCGAAGGGGAATTGTCCACAATTTTAAAAACGGAGCTCGCCGCCGTGAAAAGGGCTTGCTCTGCGGTCTGCCAAGCGAAAATCACCTTAGCCATCACACAGAAAAGGCACCACGCGAGGTTCTTCCCCACCAGGAGAGAGGACGAGGGGAGAAACTCTAACGTTCCCCCGGGAACTTGTGTCGACTCGGTCATCGTCAACCCCAGAGATTTAGACTTCTATCTGGTGGCCCACTCCTCCGCCCTGGGCACTGCTCGATCCACTAGGTACAGGCTCGTCTACGACGATAATAAGCTCACAGACGAAGATTTCCAGAAACTGGCCTTTTATTTGTGCCACATGGTGACCAGATGCAACAAAGCCGTGTCTTACCCGGCCCCGACTTACTATGCTCACCTGACCGCCTTCAGGGCCCGGGCTTACTTCGAGGGGCTCAACGTCTCAGCAAACGACGACATTCCTCGCATTCAGAAAAGAATGGAAGATAACATTTCCAGAAGATCTCCCATGTTTTTCGTGTAGTCGTCCACTTTTCCCTACTTTATTTATCCAGTTATTTGAAGCAAATCATTATCTCAGGAGTTGGGTGTTAAAAATACAGTTCATTTTTTATTTTTGAAAAGTGGGATTTTTCTTCGTCACTGAAATAAATTTTTATGTATTAAAATTGGGAATAATGCCTTAAAAAAGAAAAAAATTCAAGGTACATTTATAATGAAACCCCCCCCGGGCTTTATTATTCGCCTTTAAACAGAGTTTAAACTCTGCAGTCCAAATACGCAGTACATAAAGAGGAGGAAATAACGCGAAATAATAACTTTTCAGTTCGATGTATTATATTATATTAATATTAATTAAAACACATTATATCAGTATCTGAAAAACAGTATGAATATATATATAATGTTGTTATTTATGCTTGATTATAATTGTAGTAATAAACAGTGTAATAAATTTAATATCGTATCGGTGCGTGCATTCAACCGTTATTGGTTGCCATAGCAACAAGTTTCGTTTTCGTAGAATGAGCCGCTGCCAGTGATTTTTGTTAACGGTTTTGTGCGAGTCGTTAGGTTAACCGTTTTTTATTTAACTTTGAAACAGCGAATCAAATAAATGAAAATACGAACCACTGATCTTTTGGGATTGGATAAAAGGACCATTAGTGGAAATTGGTTTAGAGGTGCGATTTAACAAGGTAATATTTTGTATTAGGGATCCAAATCTGAGTCTTGAGATTTATTCGGTCTTGGTTTTAGGTCTAAATGACCTAAGGCGCAATTAAGATTTTGCCACTCTCTACAATAAACTCAGTTATTTAAAAAAAAAAAAAAACACTCAAGGTTTTATTTAAACTCTATTTTGAAAAAATTGACTCATAGTATAAAATATTATTCTTGTTCTATGAAGCATGGATGTATTGCACTTTTAAACTTAGAAATGGACAATAACCTTATTAAAACTAAAAAAACAAACAAATGGAAATTAATTTTTAGAACATTTATTCACGCTGTTTTTTGTGCATTTGTTATGGAATCGTTGTAATCTTGGGCTTAATTGGGATTATAGAAAAGTTTTAATTTTTTTACCAAAACAGGGCTCTGATGCAATTTTCTTTTTTGCAATCAGCAAAAATGCATTTTGCCTAATATACAGTTGAGTTAAAAAAATATTTTTGTTATCATAAGGCCTTATATTATAAAATGTGACACTCATCCACTCATAGTGGATGAGTGATTATATTTTAATTATAAACATATTATATTTAAAAGTAAGTTAAAAATAAGTAAAAGTGAGAACATTATTGTGTAAATAAGTATGGTAAAATAAAAAGTAGATAAAAATTTGCTTTATTCTTCTCAAATCTTTTTAACATTCCCAAGTAAAATTATTAGTATTCATAATAGAAATATGACAGGAAGAATAATTCCGAAAACATGTCAGGTAAATAATTTAGTCAATTGCATATGAAATTTATTAAATGCAGAGCAAATATGAACATTCTCAACTTTCAATCAACTGATTCAGGTACTGTTCTTCCAGGACTTGAAGCTTGCCAGGGATGATGAGTGAATGAAGAGGAGGTCCAATGTCCACTTCTGTCATTTCCATTAGGGAACAGTAAATGAGTTTTTGTGTGGGGGAACCCACTCTGGCCAAACCAATGCATTTTGTCTTTTCTGAATAACTGCTTTCTGGAATGGCTGAAAAATTGCACTCTGTTGTAAGAACATCTCCTATCAATGCAGTTTTCAAAGAGCTCATAGAAATTCCAAAAGGGAGAAACAATAATAATACAGAATAGAGGAATAAGTTGTGTAGATTTTGTAAAAACAGAATAGAAAACAGAATCATCTCTAAAACTATGGAACATAGAAAAAAATGGAGAAAGTTGGTTAAAAAAAAGAGGGCTTACCCAAATTATTTTCCATTTTATCCTTCAAAATCTGAAGAAGTTGACTGGCAGCTGTGTTGACTGACATAAACATTGGAGGCAGGTATTCTTTCTTTTTCTTTGTCAAACTCTCCAATGTAGGTTCTTTTACTTTAATGTCCAGCAGGCACAGAGTGTGGAGGTTTCTCGATCTGTTCCCTATGATTTTTTCATAAAAACTGTCAGGCTTCCATGAATCATTCCAAAATGGAATTGAAATTGTTTCACCTGAAAAACATGAAGGAATTATAACAAATAGAATTCTGTTTCACAGGCAGGCAGTGGAAAAATTGCAGAATGGGGTGGTTATTGAAAACTGTATTGCAAATACTGAAAGATGAAAATTTTGCCAACCACATCACCATAAGTTTTAAATTAGTTTAGTATGTGAGGACATATTTACCAAAAGAATACAGCTGCAAACCACAGCATCCCACAGCATTTAATATGGAGGCATTGTGGATTACTTGGTAAGGAATATTTTTTTCTTTTGCTCTTAAAACTATGTCAACATGGGTGGTGGCTCCAAATGGATCACCAACCACAAGGAAAGCAACATCATCTGTTTCAGCACCATCTAATATTTCATCAGAATTCTGCTCTACCATCTCTCTGTCAGCTAATTCAAGAGTTCTTCCATAGAACCTTTCCTAAAACAAATAAAATCAAGTTTATACAATAAATAATTGAAATGGGTTAAAAATCAAAATTCAATCTTGTGTCACATTAAACTTTCTTATTTCTCAAAAACTATCCCCATGTATATATTATAGTATTGTGATTGTATGTTTCTAAACCGATCATAAATCAAAATCACAACATATAGTTGCAAATTGGAATGGAATTTTCTAATTTAAAATAAATTTTCTCTTACTCATTTCTCTCATGAGATGACTCCACGTGAATCTATAAACAAACATTACCAGTTCATCTTTGCCAACGGTAAGAAGAGCCGTGTAACTTTCCAAAAAAACTCGATTGCATTTTTTTACTATTTCCAGGCCCTTGACGGTGATGTCTTTCGCATCTGATAAACCCAGTCCAATTACATAAAACATTTTTTACAAAAATTCACTTTAAACTTTTAAAACACCATTTCATAGAGTAACTTGCTTTAGAAAAAAGGCGCCAAAAACTTCTATTTACACGAAAATCGTTTGATTCAAATATTTTCAAAGAACGTCGAACTTTACAAATAAATTTCACATAACTTTATACGTCTCCACTTAATGTAAATTTACACGGAGTCGAACATTTATTTATAAATCAATGTGTGATGTGGACTTCTTACCGAAACGAATTATTCACTTAAAAGTAGCCAAATGGTATTAAATAGAGGCACATGCTAAGGAATTTAAAAAAACATATTTTTTAAAAACAACCTTTTTATTGGTTCTCTCTTGTTAATTTAACAAGAACTTACAGCCTAAGTTCTCATAAGTAATGGGAACGAAATTAAGGCAACCAATCCAAAAATTAAATCCGAGATGATTACATTTTAATGATCCGATTTTCCATAAATCCTATTTGATCTATTTCGCTCCTGATAACATCGCCTGGTTTCAGGAATTCGGGAGGATCCCGGCACATACCGACCCCTCCTGGCGTCCCTGTAAGAATCACGTCTCCAGGCAGGAGTGTTATGCATCTGAAAGTGAGAGTGACCAACGTTTGCAACTTTAAAAGGTAATTTCATTTTTCTCTAATGTTCGCATTGAAAGACTCACTTTGAAAATCTCGAAATAATTTTATCGATTTTATGAATTAAGTCGGACGTATTTGATTTTTGTTTCACGTCTTCATTGACTGTCGTTTTGATGTCCAAGTCGTAAACATTCTTAATTGATTCCTTCGTAACCACGGCTGGACCCAATGGACAAAACGTGTCCATTGACTTCCCCAGAAGAAACTGACCTCCATTCAGTGTCTTCTGCCAGTCTCGCGCCGATATGTCTTGGGCAATTGTGTACCCGAACACGTGGTCCATCGCCTGTGACTCTGGAATGTCGTAGCCTTTCTTTCCGATGACCACTGCCAGTTCCACTTCCCAGTCAACTTTCTGTAATGTTCATTTGAATATTATTGTAATTGTAATATTGAATCATTGTAATTAAGGTGATCACTCCTTAATTAGCCTTTTAAATAATCCAATAAGAATAAATTCCTTAACTTCTGCAAATCTTCACATTATTTATTATACTTATTTATTTAAACATTGTACAATAATAAATAAAATGCTTTGTGTAATCAACAAAACTTGAGCCAAACAATAAAAATAAAAGTGTAAAGTACTCACATCTGAGGCAACTGGATATTTGATGTTTTCAAAGGGACCTATGATGCAGCTGCTGTATTTAGAGAAAAAAATGGGCTCCTTAGGCAGGGGTATATTGTTTTCTTTGCAGTGTCCACCATAGTTCAAGCCCACACAGGCAATTTTATCCGGACATGTAATGGGAGACAGCAGTTTTACTTCATTTAATGGAATTTTTTTTACATCTTGTGCCAGAATGCTGGAAACAGGAAGAATAATGGTAAAGTCATTATCAACAACAAATGTCATCTCATAGATGCTTCATAAATGATCTTACTTGTTAATTTTATCCCAAAGAGGTTTCCCTGCATTTAGGAACTCAACAAGAGAATTGGGAATGTTGGAATCAGCAGCACACAAATCAACAATGTCTCCTCCAAGCACTGACTGAATCCCAAGTCTCTGAACTTGTCCCTTATGGCAAAATTGCACGAATCTCATATTTGAAATTGTTTTTTTCCTTTTTTTTTTTTTTCAAGTCCGGCCACAGGCAACAAAAGGCAAGTGTTCAAGTCTTTCAAAATGGCAGACTGCTCTCGGCGATAAGGAGTAGAATCAGAGAAGTGAGTATCTTTGACTGTTTGCCCGTCGAATCTTCTATGACATTATCAGGACAGGACCGCATTTATGTTGTTTAATCCGTAACTTTCAAAGCATCTCTAAAAAAAAAATCATCTAATTTTCAAAATATAATAGTGATTGATAATGTAACAAAAGTACGGCCGCCACCTTTCGAGCTTTTTGGGTGGAAAATTTAAGAGTCCGTTAGGCCATAAGAGTTTGGGCATCGCGCATTTACATAATTAAAATCTTTACGCGTGACAGGGCTTTTTACAGGTACTAAACTCAAAAAATCCCTTATCAAATGCTTATCAAAGACATTTTCCTCAGTTTCTATTTATGAAGTGACTGACAGCATGTGCAAAAAAAAATGTACTCTCTGTTGAATCTAGAGCGTTTCATCGACGAAATATTAAATTCGGTCCTGCAAAAGAACGTAGTTTATCTTTGTCCTTTACCTTGTGATTAGTCGACGTCGTTAGTGGCGGCAGTTACGTTGGCAGCAGTGGCTCCACAACTGGCGGAAATCGAAACTAAAGTTCACCATAAACAAGAGAGAAAAAATGGCAGATGGTAGCAGACGTCACAAAGGAAAAACCATTTCTACGATTTTTTTTGATTTAGACAATACGTTAATTCAGACGAGAAAAGGAGATAAAATCGCTTGCTTCAAGGTAAATTTTTATATATTAAAAATTTTGTAATTCAATTCAAAATAAATAACCGACATGTTTCTTACCTGATTCTAATATTTCAAGGTTAGTTTTCACTGTGAACCACTGTGAGTGCGCATCGCCTATTTCTAATTATAATTTTGCTTTCAGCGATATAACCCCCCGAAATGAACGATTTTTTGGTGTATGCCGACCTCTTTCGATAAAAATTTAAATCGAAAAAAGCGTTCGCTTCCAATGCGGAGAAAAATCAGTTAACTCAGTGTGTTTGTTCACTACAGTGCAGCTCATTCGCCACCGTTCATTCACGTTAATTATGCGTTCACGTTTGATTCGGTTAATCGGTGAACGGTTTTGACTCATTAACTAATTTCATTATCTTCGATTGGATTAAATAAGAATTAAACATGTCGGAAATTCCGGATTCAGTGAAGAAGTGCGTGGCTATTCTCCGGGCAGCTGCCAGCGACACGGAAAAGTTCGCCGCCTTGTTCATGGTCACGAAATTGGTCAAAGGCTCGGATTGCACGACGCAGAGCAAAAAAATGATCCTCGAAGCAATAGGGTTCAAGTTTTTGAAAAGACTTTTGCTGAGTCCCGATGTTGCAACAGATTGCCCGCCAACGGTTTATAAATCCGTTGCATTGTCCGTTCTGTCGAGCTTTTGTTCCGAACCGGAACTGGCCACTCATCCGGACATATTGACAAATGTTCCAGTTTTTCTTGAGATTATCCAGCAGGCTGATGATGATGATGAAGACCTGGATGACAATCTGATGGCCATCAATGAGGCATACTCTTGTTTGCATTTTATAGCAGCCACTGATGCAGGCCAGAAGGCATTGCTCGATGTTGGTGCTGTGACGAAAATGTGTGAAATTTACTCTCACCAGAGTTTCCAAACAGACAAAGCACTTAATATTCTCGTAATTCTCGTAAATCGTTTTGGGCCTTTTGCATGGGACAGCAATGTTAAATCATTTCATGCAATCATGTCAAAAATTGCTTTGGATTTTGAGACAGACCACAGTGAGAGGAAGTTTGAACTATGCAGTATTTTAAATGCCCTCTTATTCAGCTGCTGCAGAAATGAGGTGATGAGAACTGCAAATGAGGAATCCTGGCCAGGGAGCATTCACAAAGGCTTGAATGACATACTGAAGAGCAAAATTGGCAAGAACCAAAGAGATCCAGCACTGAAGCTGACATCAATCATGATTGAGTTGTGCGGAGTTGAGTGGACCCTCACAGACGAAGACAATCCGAGACAGTTTTTCTTGCTTTTGGTCCAGTTGTGTTCGGTTGAAGTGCGAATGCAGCTCGAAGATAAGCAGATGAAGCAGATAATGGCCAACGCTGACCTGATAACCGCCTGCTTCATCATTCTGGAATTGTCGATTGCGCACATCGCCCAAGACACCCTCGATTTAGAGCAGAAGGAAAAGCAAACGCTGTACACTGCTCTGAAAGGTGCCTTCAGTGCCGTCATATCGACTCTGACGAAAGTGTCCAAAGACTTTGCAAAAAACAAAGATTCCATGAGCTCGCAGGAAAAGGTGTTCATCACCGCGATGGTCAGGGTTTTGGGGGCCTGGTTGGCCCAAGAGACCACCGCCATGAGGAACGCCGTCTACGCCATTTTGCCTTTCATGCTCACTTTGGCGAACGACACCTTCTACGCGTGCAGGGACAGGAAAATTCGAGCCCGGAACACCGAAGAGCGTTCGAAAGCCGGCAACGACGTGGGCTCTCCGATGGAAGTCGATGCTGACCCCCTGGGAGAGGTGGACGTGTTAAGGCTGCTGCTTCCCGCCATCTGCCATCTGACTGTGGAGGAAAAAGCCCGAAAGATAATGCTCGACGTGAAAGAAGAGGAGGTTTTCTACGAATCGCTTGTTTTTCACTGGTCAAACGTGCAGATAAAACGACCGAAGATACCAAAGGCAGAGCGGCTTAAAATGAAAAGCATACCGGAGCCCGAGTACACTTTCGATCAGCTCGATCAGATGAAGGACTCGAGAACCGCCATGATAAGCCTGTGCAATATTTTCATGAACATAACCGTGCTCGAAGCCAAACTCGCCGAAGAAAGCCCCACCTTTGCGACTCTCCTCAAGTTCATATTCAACAACATAACCGATCTGAAAGACACCCCGGAAAACCTGGTCCTCAGCGGGAACCTCTCCATATTGGGCCTACTTCTTCTCAAGCAGCAGGCCAAAAGGATGAAGAAAAACGACTTCGCCATTTGCCGATTCATACAGACGACCATCCGATTCCTCTGGGACGCCTACTGCGTCGACGAGTCCGTCGATGCCACCTCACTCTCTGTCTCCATGAAGTACAAAGAGCACTGGTCCGAGCTCATGGAGCTCTGGTTCCTGGGGATGCAGACCATGAGCGCGGTCCTCGCCCTGATTCCATGGGTGTCGGAGTTCGCGATGGAGAGCGGATGGGCGGAGGGAATAATCGACATGCTCAACAACGTCAGGAAGGGCTCCCTCCCCTCCAACACAAAGTCCGCCTACGAAGACTTCCTCTGCAACCTCGTCGAGGCCAACAAGAGCGTGGTCAAAGTCCTCGAAGACCATGGCGCCCTCAATGTCTGCAGAACGCACCACTTCATGGAGTTGGGGAAAAAGCTCTTCGGGGACTGATCGGTTCCCACTTTTCAATTCGACCCCATTCATCAATAATCCCGTGTTTGCATGTGTTAAAACGCTTGTCGGAGCAATATAATTTACGTTTTAAATACAATTTGTCTTTGTTGGAGTCAGAGAAATCCTCACGGGGATAGACACCCTTCTGGAAAATTCGACCGGCTGCAGATACAGAAATTTGTAAAAGCATAATATTTCAAAACTGGCCGAGATTAAATTTACTGATGCTGTCGCGTTATTTTTAGAAATGATGTGGAATTGTTTATCTCCACTTCGCTGTGTGTCCCTCCCTCTCCCCGGAACACACACCAACGCGAGCCCCAAGCTGAACCAAAAACGGCTCTCCAAAATTCCCCTTTCCTTTGCTTATCCTCGTTTGTGTCCGGACTGTGCACAGTCATACATGACATTTGACAATTGTCGACAGAAGGAAGACTTTGTCGCGTTTGCGCATCAATTACATAATATCGCATGAAACGTCCATCGTTGGTCAACTTCATTATAAAATGAAGCGGTTCATTTCCCCATTTATTCGGGGGGGGGGCGGTTGATTAACATTTAAAATGTCGAATCAAGATGGCGGATTTTTAAGAGTTAATTTCTGGTGTGGTCGTGTGAAAAAAGCGAGAAACGAGGAGAAGAGGCAAAAGGGGGTTAATAAGAGCCGGCGAAGTGGGAGTGTTGATCTTTGTTGGGCTTTTGGTTTGATGCCAGAGGAAATAAAGTTGCTAGTTCTTTCAAAATTCATAAAAACGCGTTGGAATGAACCGATTTGTCATGTGCGGACTCCTTAAAATCCATTTTTAGATCTTTCTTCTGCCGCTTTATAATTTTTCCCAGAAATTGCCAGATCATCGGGACACGAGAAATTTTCAATATTCACCAGAGCCAACGTGACGAAAAGGGAGGGGAAAAGCGAAAAATGAAGTTTGTGGCTCTTTCCTGCACCAATTAAGATGTTTCTCTCGGTCCGGGGGGGGGTTGAACCAACGTTGACATTTCTTACACCTAAAAGAAGATTTCTTTGCCAGGTTCAGAGTATTTTGGTAAAAAAATACGGGTTCCCGAGCGAAACAGCACACAACGCCACCCAAAGCTTTCTGAAAAGTTTCCGAAAATGTCCCGAAAATCCGGAATTTCAATTGCACGACTGGAGACACATGCTGTGGAAAAAATGCCTCGGAGAAAATTATTCCGAAATATCAGGTAAGGACTGTGCTAAGGATTGGGGTTGCTTGAGAGACCGAATGGAGTAATGGCAGAGTTTAATTTGAGTGAGCGTGGGAACGGAGTGGGAGATAAATGGGTTAGTGTCTAATATTAGCGAGATGGGGCAACGGAAGGGTCACGCTAACTTATTTTCTCTTTCAGGTGAGATATACTCACAGTGGCTGAATCTCCGTTACAAGTACATAGCGCCTTCCGCCGAGGTGATCTCCCTCCTCGAATGCCTCAGAAGGAATTATTGGCTGTGCCTCATCACAAACGGCCCCTCAAACTCTCAGTGGGAGAAGATCAAACGCCTCCGACTGAGTCAGTACTTCGAACTCATCCTCGTCTCGGGAGACCTCAAGTGGGAAAAGCCCAACAAAAACATTTTCCTCATGGCCTGCAACCGCCTGGGCGTCGCTCCCGAGGAATGCCTCATGGTGGGAGACAAACTGGAGACGGATATCCGGGGCGGGATAGAGGCCGGCCTGGGGGGCACAGTGTGGGTCCTCCCGGGGGGAAAGCCTTGCTGGGAGTTGGACGCCGAGAAAAGATTGGGGCTCGTCCCCGACCGCGTTGTAGAAGACGTGACCGAGCTCAAGTGTGCGCTCACCTCGAGGGGTGATCCGGGCTATTTCGGCTTGGAGAGGGCTCAGTGGTGTCTGCGCGGGAGCGAAATGGATTTGGAAGACGGGAACAGCAACGGGAGCGACGGAAGCTGATGCTCGTTAATTGATTTTCCCATGTATTGCATTGTTTGAAATGTTTGAGAAGCGAAGGGTCCCCGTTGACATTATGATTACACTTCCGGAAATGAATGAGAACAAAGAGAGGCCACAGTCTTTGTTTTTTTTTTTTAATTTTATTGTCGCAAGCACGTAAGACTGCAAGTAATTAAAAAACCGTTTAATAATGGGGAGTGCTCTCCCACAGTTTAATATCCTACAAAATCTAGTCGTTACAGCATTGCCCATCGTAGAATTTCTTAACAGTGATAACGAACCAATATCTTGAAAGAGTCTTATTAAACGTGTGTGATCGCGGGGGAAATTATAAACTCTGTACTCTGATAAGTTCAATACAGTGCACGGAATGTGACACAGATACGGTGCTTAGAATAATACGTAAAGATATGTTTTTTTATTCTTTGAAAGAGAGCATCGCCAGTCGGGGCTCCCGACAGTTTAATGCCCCTTTTAGAGCTGTTGAGGATACGGAAGTTGATTGAAAGTACAGCGGTGGTCGGTAAGTCAGATGGAGAAGAGAGGTAGTATGTGAAAAGTTTAAATTGGTCGTTAATCTCTTCTTTTGACGCCATCTTGGTACTTCAGCTCCTCACCAGTTAAAACTGAAGAAAATCATCAAAGTTTTCGAAAAGCCACTAACAATTACGAATAAACCAATATTTTTCAGTAAAGGTTCCTTATTAAAAATGAATTAAATAATACAATTCGACCAACTTACGGTTCGACAGATTCAGATAAAAGTATAATTGTAAAGTCTGATCGTAGCGTTACTCACCAAAGTGGTTGTGTCTACTATTTGTCTTTCTCATGCATTGCGGTTTTCATTTCCGTGGTGAAAACGAGAGAAATTCATTACCCAAATCCCTGAATTCTTCCATTCCCACCTGACTTCCGAAACAACGAACGAAAAGAAAGTAAACGGTTTTCCAACCGTTGTGTTTTATGCTGTGGTCTGCTTTCGCGCCATAGACGTCAATATGCGAAAGCAGTGACCGTTGGTGTTGTTATTTGTTTGTAATTTTATAAATTTCTTATGGTTAATATTTAAAAATTTGTTGTAATGAAGGTCGACGTGAGAATCATTACGAAAAAAGACTACGAAAAAATGAAAAAAGATGGGGAGTCAACGATAAGTTATGGTTTTGAAGAAAGCCCTTTTGGCAAGTGTCTCATCGGCCTGCTTGGCGAGAGAATCTGTCACATTTCGTTCGTTAATGAGGACGAATCTGTTAATTTGAAAGCTTTGGAGTCAGATTGGCCCGGGGCGCGATTGGTCATCGACGAGAAGGCAACGCTCGAAGCAGCAAGAAATGCTTTTCTGGGAGGGTCAGCAACTGTCAAGGTTTTGCTGAAGGGAACTCTTTTCGAGGGCAAAGTTTGGCAGGCTCTCACGAGCATTCCCAGAGGCAGGACAGTGAGTTATGAGGACATTGCCATAATGTCCGGTCACAGCACTGCAGTGAGGGCAGCGGCGAATGCAGTTGCTAAAAATTCAGTTGCTTATTTGGTCCCCTGCCACAGAGTGATAAGAAAAGATGGGAGTCTCCACAAGTACCAGTGGGGTTCACATATCAAACAAAAAATTCTGGACTTGGAAAGGGATAATGACAGTTTGAAAACAAATAATAGGTGGAGCAATAAAAGGTTCAAAACAAAGCTGTGATACAATTATGTAAGAAACATTTAATTTGAAATCACAGTTGTTTACTACAACAGCAGGCTGTAATCAGTTTGTGCTCTCTACATGAATTTGCATGGAGGAAACTACAATCGGCAAACTTGCATTGATGTGGGAGTTTGTGCTCTGTAAGAAGAAACAAAATAAAATTTATTTATTTTTTTTTTTTGTATGAAATTTATCAAATTCCTCCAATGAAAAATCAGTATTTGTCTGCATGCAATCATTCAATTACAACTGAGTGTGAGTTGATGAGATAGAAATTCCAGGTCTGAGTAACTGTAAAATCAACATTAAGATGTTTTAGTTTAAGCCTTACATGTGATCAATTTTTTAAGTGATAAGTAAATAAAGGGTAGAGATGGTTATATTTTAGTATTTGAAAAACAAAATGGCATCTAAGCAATATGAAAAGAGTTATTTTTGTGCTGAAATATATATATATATATTTAAATGATGAATTGTTTCAATTACTTCAATGAATGCAAAACAGTTTTTTAAGTGATTACCATAGGGATTGAGACAACAGCAAGCATCATGTAGAAGTTTTTCACTGCAGTAACTGAATACTGATGAGTCACATAAAGGGCAGTCTAATCTGCTGGAAGGTGTCCCTCCTGAAAAAATACAAATTATTTTTAGATAAGTGTAAAATTTCGTTGGATTATGTTATTTTAATAAGAAAAATTATTTTATTAAATTTTTTTTTTATTAACACTTCCCCTAAAATATCCTGAATAAAGTAACCGAAGGAAAAAATTTAAGACTTAATTTTATGTCTATGGTTTGGATTGGACAGTGAAAGGGTTAATGGCCCCTTCGACGTGGGATTGATTACTTCTACGGTGTAAAAATCAGATGAGTTTCGTTATTCCCGCCCACTTAACCTGGCAAAATGAAGTGGAAATGTGACTCCGCTACGTCACTCACCGTTATTTTCAAAGTAGAATCCGTTGCTGATTCCGATCAACAAATCTAAAACGGTTTTCAGATTCTTCCTTTCTTCGACTGCGGCGGTCCCCGACAACAACAAAGCCAACAAAAGAGTTTTCCACGGGTACATAATTCAATTTACTTTCACGACGAAACCAATTTAATTTGGCCGCGAGCTCCTGCGACTACCGGTACCTCAAAACAACTGACCACTTTACGCATAAAATATTATTAATTCCGAGAAAATAAAAACTTGCTCGGGTTCATTATTGAGCCTAATATCGATGCGAATTTTTAAACCAACGACCGCTTCGTTCAGGTTTTTCAACTTGTGCTGATAAATTGTAACCCGTGGGTTTTCTTCCCTGAATTGACAGCAGACATAAGATTGGCTACGAAAGCAAAGATTGAAAGGAAAACGGGGAAAAATACCAACATTTTCGCCTGAGAATAGTAAATTTTTAATCAATAAAACCCGAATCGTTATATATAGTTCAGTTTGAGCCATTCTTTGTTTTTTCACCGGTAAACATACTTTCTCCGGTGATTTCCTCCTTCGGGCGGATGGAAATCGACGGACAAATGCAGACTTTAAAAAAAAGTAATCAATTCGAGTGAATTTCAATCACATAACATTTAATAATAACTCAACGTTACCACCATAAACGACGTCACCGGTAAATTTGACCGGTAAATTTTTTTACTAATAAAAAAAACTTGCGGGTTTGCATTTTCATCTCCCCACTCATATTTTTTAGCAATTATTTATATATAAATAAATATCGATGTAGAATCTGAGATAAGGGAAGAGTTTAAAGGTAAAAAAAAAAAAAAAACGACACATGTATTTCACTGAATAAAAGGCAAAAAATTTTATTATATATTAAACTTTCAATTAACAAACAATCCAACATTGTAAACTACTTATATTTTCAAAAAAGTTAAATAACGATCACAGAACAAACTCTCCCCGCCCGACTGTTTTCAATTTGATCTTTCTAAACAGCTCAAAGAAAAATTTTTACCAGAGTGAAATTCATTCTCCGGACACATAAAATTTCGTGTCTTTAGCTCCAAGAAAACGAGAAAGAATAAGGGGAGGACCAATTTTTGTACCTCTTTACTTTTTATTAATCGGCTCAAAAAGTCTCTCAAAGTTTGAATTGATCGATTACTCTTACAAAAAAAAAATGTTCCTTTTATGATGTGTTATCATATGGACTCATAAACAGTAAACTGCTTAAAAAGTGATTCACCCATTTCCCCTCGAGGGTGGGAAAGTGTAAAAATTTTTCTTCGGTTCCCCGTAAAAACTCTAAAAAAGAATGGAGCCTTTTTCATAAGTGCAAATGAAAGGCGAGAAAATAACGCCACTGCCCTGTGACAAATTAACGGAAAACTTTTTAAACAAAGGAAAGCGTCAAAGGTAACGATAACGAACTGGATTCTTTTAAAAAATGGTAAAAACGGCCAACTCAAATGGAGAAAATTTTTCTCTTTTCATTATACATTTACTCGGTCTCTTAAAACTATCAAATATATATATATATATTTGTATATGTTTATTGCATAATTTTAGTAATGATACCATAATAGTGTCAAATATAAATATTCTATCATAATAAAAACTAATTAATATTATCATTGTTACGAAAAGAACCTGTTAAGGATTTTTATATAAATCCTCTGTTAAAAGTGCACTCTCGCACACTGGCTCGAGGAAAATTACGTGGAGCCAGACTAAAAACTAATCAAAGATTCATTCTATAAATTCAATAATACTTTAAAAAACTAAATAATCTAAAACTGAGTCAAGCATTTTCTTTTAAGTGTTGGAAACCCTTCGCAGAGTTGCTCGCTCGTCTCCTCCCTCGCAAGCAGACCGCCATCTTCTTCTCCTCGACTGTCGACTGTCGCAGTTTGTGCGTTCGCGACGCTCTCTCCCGTCGTCTGCTTGGCGACTCCTAGCCGGGAATGCTCTTTGGAATGTCTTCGAAATGTCCTTCTAAAATTTGGTGTCAATCCCTTCGAATGGAAGCAACTCTGTTCGTTTTCGACCGGAGAATAATAACAACGCTGTCGAAAGTTGAATTTTAATTAATTTTAAAAGGTGAAATAAATAATTGGGGCGATCGCGAAAGGAGTCCTCAAAAAGCCCGGAAAACTAAAACGAAACCTCATCACGTGACGCCCGTTTCGAGACAATAAATAAGCACTTTTGATCACACGGGTGAAGCCTCTCCTCCGGATGCTTATTTCAGGAGCTCGTGGGCCCTCTGATTCGCCACCGCTATTCTCGTTTGGTTGGAAGTTCCCTGAAAACAACCGCCATTATGAGTCTCTGCACGAGCGACCGCTTTCCCCCGTTCCCCCCCGTTCCCCCCCGTACCTTCAGGTTGATCCTGTCTATCTGGCGGTTCTGATTCTCCAACTCGGAGCCCATATCCAAAGCCATGTTCCTCAGGTTCCCTATCATCGTGTTCACCTGGCCCATGTTCTCCTCCATCTCCTGCTCCCTCGCGTCGTTCGTGATCTTGGCGATGTAGCCCCCCTGGGGCCCCAGCCCGTTGCGCTCGTCCATCACTCGCTGCGGCTGATTGTTCACCACCTTCCCGTCGTCCGTCCCCTTCCAGGTTCCCTCGTCCTCTTTGAACGACGCCGACCTGAAAGACATTTCCTCGGTGACAGAGTCGCGGGGCGGACGCCCGATCGCGGCGGGGACTCACTTGTTGCAGGGCAGCACGCAAATCCCGCAGCACTTCTCCATCCCGGTCAGGTTTTTCTCCGCTTCTTTCATGTCGGCGTTAATCTGGTCCATGCCCTCCTCCACTCTGTCGAGTTGTTCTGAAGGAAAGCACACGACCGTTAGCAATCCCGAGGGCCGCCGAGGAAAGCGCTCACGGCACTACTTGGGACACCTTCGGGGGAACTCTCCCCACTCTTTCGATCTCATCTACGAACACAGCGGTGTGCGTGAGAGTGAAAAGCTACGAGACGTCATGCAGAGCGAGCCATCGCGAGGGGGAAGAGCATCGGGGGGGAGGGAATGTCGTCGTCGTGTGTCGACAGGTGCGTCCCCGGGAGTGGGGGAAGTGGTCTCATCCCGAGGGAGTGGGGGAGGCTCAGTGCTGAACGCCGCCTCGGGAGGTGCGATCTGAAAGCGGTCAAGCACGTAAATGAACGGACAAATGCGGGTGTCTTCTTCGGTCGGGAAAGGGTTGTCTGGTTCCACGTCGGATAAAAGCCGGGAACGAGTTGCCCTTACGAAGCAGAAGACTGGAGAGAAAAGAATTAGAGGGGTCCGGTCCATGAGAAGAACACTGAAACACTTAATGCAGAAAGATTAAGGACTCTTACCCCCTTGCTCGTCCAACATGACCAGGGATTTCATTCCAACCTCGTGACTCTATAAAAGCAACAGGGAGAATCTCCGTTATAATAATCATTTTAACTCTTTCACAAAATGCTACTAAACCCTGAGCAACCCCCATCTGCTCACCCCCTCATCCGCCGACTGTTCAGGCTCGGAGCCACAACAACACACGGTTACGACAGCGCTCCTTCCGCTCTCTCTGTGTCAAAATCGGCCCTCCAGTGTTGGCGATAAGCAAAGCTGACTAAGCAGGACGGCAATGACTCACCTCAGTCGCTAAGAGTTACCTCTCCTCGTTTGTTTTCCCGAGAACGCTAACCGCTTCTTATTAACAACGCAAGAGGATTTGAACTTGCCGCCATTTTTGCAATGAACTGTTGCCAACTTTGAAAAGAGAACAATTCGAACAATGGCCGCCGTGAAAGAGGCACGTTAAAAAACGGTAAGTTTCCCAAAACGTACAGCTCCGTTAAACATTTATTTATTTAAAATTTACAAAAAAAAAAAAACATACTGAAATAGAAAACAGTGCTAAAAATATATATTATATACAACTGTAAAATGAAATATAATTATATTTTATGAATAGATATTTAATATTTGTGATTGAAAATCAAATTTCCAGTTATTTCGGTTATTATCAGTCGGTTAAAAAAAAACCCAGTGTAGTATAAACGTCAGACGTGCTTCTCTTTGATTTTGAAACTACATATTGCAGTATAGATCGCCATAATTTACTGCAAATATGCCGGCAAATCCACGCGTCTTGCGTTAATTTAGTAATGGCCGACAAACGGTCACTCTCTCTCTCTCTCTCTCTCTCTCTCCGATGGCTGCCGAGCCTGAGGGAAACATCCGAATAGCTTAAACAAAAGGTGAGGGGACGGCGGGGAAGGTGAAAAGGGACACCGCAGAGAACTCGAACCAATGCCCACGACAAACATGCAAAAGGCGTCGAGTGTGCAGTACAACGGCTCACGGCCGAAGTGGAACCGTCCGGGAAAAGGGTTAATGGAGTGTGTGTGCGAAAGGACTCCCGAGTGAGTGCTCCTCTGCTCTCTTTTAATTAATAATATAAAAGGGGGGGGGGGAAAGAGCAGCGAAGGGGGGGGGGGAAGAAAAAAACTTTTTAATGAGGCTTTATTCGGGCCCGAGCGAAAGATGTAATTAATTTTGCAAAATTCGTTGGGAACAATTCGTTAATAACTTATTTATGGGTAATGTTCCCGACCACCTTCTACCATGGTTAATTCAAGCTGAAGATAACCGAGCTGCCCACACTTTTTTTTTTTTTTTTTTTTAAAGAAATATCCTTACCCCCTTGATGACTTAACATCTGCAATGTTTTACCTCCGGCTTCTTCACTCTAAATAATAAAAGACAAAATAAAACATAAAATAAATAATAAAAAAAAAAAATAAAACAAAAACAAATATAAATAAATATGCTATTTCCGGCACATATTTTCCTTTTCCGGTAACACTACCCCCTGTGTTTGGACAAGTATGAAAGGATTTCGGGGGGTGGGGGGGGGGGGGGAGAAAGCGACAGATGACGAAGGGAAGAGTGAGCTGCGTTTGCATGCGGTGATGTGAGTGCGGCGTGCCGATGGTGTTTCATCCACGACCAAAGCAAACGGTAAAAGTGAGAGAGAGAATGAGGAAGGGGGGGGGGGGGGGGAAAGGGAGAGAAATCCCTCCGATGGCGATGTCAAACCCCGAAAACCCGCGTAAGAAGAGAAAAGGCGAGAAAAAGGGGCGACTCACCTCCCTGGTCGTCCAGGGCCACCAACGTGCGGATCCCAGCTTCCTTACTCTGGTCAGCACAAACAGAAACGCGCAAAAACATTATACTCATTTGACAGCACTCCGATTTGGCTCGCGTGGCCGAAGAAGAAGAGAAGAAGACGAGGCCACTCCAGAGGATTCCCCAACGTTGTACCTGTTCCCCGAGAGCCAGCCAGTAAACGTTTGCATTTTCCACTCATTTTTCGCCACCCATCCTTAGAAAGTCTTCCACAACCGATGCCTTTCCAGTGGTTGACCATTGAGTGCAAAGCTCTCTCGGCAAATGTTCAATAAAAAAGTCTGTAATTATATCGCCAGTTTGGGCGGTTGGAGGCGTTTCATCAGGTCGGGTCACCGTAGACACAAAATCGTTTATGGAACCCCAATTGCTGAGATTGGTTCGAGAGGTGCAACATGTGACTTAGCTGAGGAGCATTTCCGAAATCTCCTCGGATCACACTGAGTGGTGCTGCGGTGCACATAGCTTTTTGTGGAACACTTATTCGCGTGATTACGTTTCGGCTTAAAGTCGAGACCTTTCGTGCACACCCCGTGTGCGCAACCCTTAACGAATTCGGCGGCAACCCCTCCCCCCGCCCCCTCCAAAAACAGTCAAGCTCCTCGGTGGCCACAAACACAACCAAGTCATGGGGAGACATAATCGGTGCAGTTGAGATACTCGTGACAGCTAACACAGACATACTTGGCTGGCTCAGGGAAAGGCTCTTTGTGATCACACAATATCGGGAACGCTCGTTCTTCTCCTCCCGAATCGGTCACGCACGCGTTCGACGGACGGACACTCATTTTTTTTTCTGACAACGTTTCGTCCGGTTCCTTCGTGGGACCGAAGGAAACGACGAAAGGTTATCGGGAAAACACGTTTTTAAAAAAAGGGCAATCGAGAAATGAGAAATTTCAGACAGAGGGAAGAATTCCTTTTTAATGTTCGGAAAATTTTATTAGTGATACAGAGCCCGTTCCCATTTGGGGGAAAGCTTTGGAAATCGGGCAAAAGCTTTGTGCTTTATAGAGGCTTTTAACTAACCGAGTTAGTAAAGTGAGACTCGTTCGGTATAATTTCCCCCCGAGAGAGTGTCACTAAGTTTGGGGCGTTATATTTCAAATTAGAGGATAAAACACACCGTTAAAAGAAATGTCGAATGAATATTTGTTTCGATATCGATATTAACAGGTATAACACGGGGGGAATGAATACAAAAAAAAAAAAACTGAAAAAAGATAAAGTCTTACCTCTTCGCATAGCGCCAACATTCGCCTCGTGCTTTCCAAAGACTGAAAATACACAAAACAAAGATTATAACGAACCCCCGTAAACCAATTCCACAAAAATCGGAACTTCCCAAAAGGGAATACTTTTCCCGAATGGGAACACCGATCCTTCGAGGGCTAATTAAACCCGGCAAAACTAAAAAACTAAGATGAATCGGTTCCTCTGTCTTTGACAGAGTCGGCAAAAATATTTTCACTCACCTCATCCGTCACTTGTTGAGCTTTGAGTTGAAGTTCTTGGAGTTCCGTTTTTGGCGGTCCCCCATTTTCGGGTCCGCTTGGTGGTACTTTAGCGGGCATCTTTTATTCTATGATATTTTACCTGTAACGACAACGATAAAAAATTAGGGTGATTACTTTTCCCCTCTTTTGAGAAAAGACAGATAAGAAACAATTTTGACTTTTTCAACGGTGAGGCTTTCATTTGAGGGGAAAAACGAAAACCTTTGTCATGGGTTGACCATTCAACAAGTTTTGGCAATTTATCAGAACTTTTTCCAAAAAGTTCTCAATTTTTCAAAACGGATAAAAAAGATTACACAACGGCGATTCCATTGTAATTCCCAAATAAATAATCGACACGACCGATGAGTTAGTGAAATTATGTAAAATAAACAATGTTGCATAAACCCGTGGAGAAGAGTTCCGAAGGGTTTAATCAGATTATCCCTCCGAAGGAACCCACATCAACGTGGTGACTCAATTTCAATTCCAGCGTGCCCCCCTTCAGCCGCCCCCCGAAGCCCCTCCCCGTCTAAAACGTAAAATCAATATCGTAGAGTGGCTCACGATCGCTCACAACTTCCAAAGCCCACAGATGAAACATCCTCACCATCCAGAAAATAAGTTAACTTAGGCAAAGGGCAGAGGCGAAGACGGCCTCACCGACGTTTAAGAACTACGTCATTTCTTTTTTCGGCTCCACTGAACAGAATAATGCTTCAGGTGCCACCCACACTCATCACACTTAACTCCCAACTATTATTCGGTATTCCACTCGATGTGAGAGTTGGGGGGGGGGGGGTATAATTTACCCACTCGTGTAAAAGTGGGGTTTCATTTTTTCGCCTTTTTCCGTTCTGACCTCACACTGAACGACTCTCTGGACTCATCGAGTGATTCGCAACATTCCACTGTATCCCACTCTCCCTCCTTCTTCCACTCAAAAAAAAAAAAAAAAGAAAACAGACCCGACTGCACAAAAACAATCTTTTCTCCATTAGGCGAACGGATTAAATCAGTGTGAATTTGAATAACAGTTACTCTGTTATCCGGTCGGAAAAAGAATCCGATTTCTGTCATTTGTGTTTAGTGGTGCAGATGTCAACAGTGGGGGGAAAGGTTGACAATGGAGAAAAGAAAGAAAAATTTTATTTATTTTTCACCGAATGGTGAACAGAAAAACACCGGTTTTGGGAGACAGAGATGACGAAATGTTTGAGGAGAAATTTTAAGACGAAAAACATCAGCTTTAAAAAAACAGTCAAAAGAAATTATTCTCTTCAAATTAAAAATATACATCATCACTTGAAACGAAGGATTATCACGTTGTTCCCTTCCCCGTTACAACCAATTTTCGATAAAATCAAATCCCTTTATCATATTACTAATTATGACGCCATTCTTATTCTCAAAGAAAACATTCACGCGAATCAATGAAATTTCCCCGTTTTGATATCAACTCGAAATTAATTAATCGATTCACCCTTTGTCCCGATGCACCATCACACAGAAACAACACTTGTTTCCCACCCTTGTAACGGGAACTAATTTTGACATCTTCGGCTCATCATTCATTTACGCCCGGAAAAATGTCGCATTTTTCAGAGAAAAATATAAAAAAAGGGCGTTGGATTCGCGACTGTCACCACTTTTGTGTGTATCAAATATCGAGATTTTGAACATATTCGCATGCGAAACGTGCACATTAAAACATACAAAGCAAACCTCCGATTGACAATTTCCCCGATTCGGGGAGGGGGGGAGGGGATTTTCACAGGAGTTCGTTCAACGACGAAAATCGACAACGCACAACCTCACAAAATAAAACAAAACCATTTATATTTGAAACGAACCCAGGACACTTAAAATAAGGTGTGCCGCGCTCGAAGCTACGACTGAAACCCCAACAGCAAACCCCGTCCCGGTCGCTTGTTTTCCCGTTCACTCCGTCCAAACACCACAGCACTGGGACTTGATGGCGTTCCCTTTTTTTTTTCCCCTTTCTTTCTTCGGACGTTTTCCCATCCGGGAATGATTCTTTTGCCCTGGATTTTCCCTCCTCATGCGGGCTATTGATTTCTCATGGTACCTTTAATTGGTGGGAGGGAGGGGAGTTTCATAAGAGGAGATGCGATGCGATGCGGTGTGTGTGTGTGTGCATCAGTGAGAAACGACAGCGATTTTTCTTCTTCTTGGGAGAGGATTTTGTATAAGAGGCATGCTCGAATTAATGCGGCATATGCGCCAGCGCCGAATGATTGGTCGCCGGGAATTGGCGCCAAATTCGAAAAACCAAACAAAGTCTTTAATCCCCGGCTTTATTTGAAACTGTATACGGGATTGAGAACAATGTTTTATTCCCGATTCCGGGAGTTATGGTCCACTGAAAGGCTGTTAATGGTCGACCCGGACAGCGGTCTATTTGAAATAATGACTCTCTCATAAAGGGGCAAACACTGTATTGTGCTTTGGGAAATTACAGACTGCTGAATTAAAACAAAGAAAGTTTTAATGGATGTTTTCCTTTTTGTGAAGCGCCATTACCGAAGATAATTTTTAATTACACACTCGTGAGAATCCCCTCTTTTCCCGTCGTTAAATATTGAAAACATTAAAACACCTTTACGTGCGAATTTCACCTTTTTAATTTTCTTTCGAGTTATTGATTGTTAAGAAAAACAACAACTGTCAGGTTTGAATCGGTTTATGAGTTAAAAACTTATAAAACCCCTTAGAGAACCTCTCATTAAGCTAATTTTTGATGATAAAAAACAAAGAGAAGGAAAAATTATACAAAAATATTTTAACCTTGATAGTAGATTCCTCAATACAATGGGCATAATAGAAGGAAAGTAAATATAAAAACAAATAGAAACCGAACGAGAAAAAAACAAACTCAGAATCAATAAAAGATTATAATAAAATTAATAGTAAACGTGAAAGAAAAAATAAATACTTAAAAGAACTGAGTCGAGCATGCAGAAGAATAATTGGAGGCATTCAAAGACATAAATGAATTCATTATGATTAATAAAAAAAAACGGTTTGAGAGAATACTGGAGAAGGAAGAAAAAAATCTGGTGACAAATATGTTCATTATAGATTTATTAATACTAAGAAAACACCCATTAACCCTTTGAGTACATTTGACGAGTCTGACTCGTCATCTGAATTTGTTAAGTACCTTTATATTTACCGAAATGTTTTGAAAAATACCACAAAATTATTATTATTCTTTATGAATATTTGTATTTTGTTACATTTATATATATATATTTTGTGATTGAAATGTTCTTTCAAAAATATATTTATATCACCAATATAAGAATATTCCAAATAAAACGCATTACTCTTACATATTAATCCATATAGCGATAAATTAAATCCGTTCTATATGAATATAAAAGTCTCCAAATAATTCAGTACTCAAAGGGTTAACAAAAACAGAACTGATATGGTTTAATTTGTTCTTTGGCGATCAGAAAATTATTACTTCGAATTAAGACCGTTAACGACGGGGCACCACCGACATTTAACGATGCCGTGCACCCTTTAATCAGTGTAAAACCCACTCTGTTCACTCGGTTCTTCAGGTTTTAAGCAGTGGTACCGGTGATTGAGAGGTCTTCTCACGAAAACATCCAGTCCGGAGACACAAATCCTCGCGTTGCTTTTAATCAGATGATTCCAATATGAGGATTCTTTGTCGGCGCCCTCGAAGTAGGAGCCCCAGGGCACAGAAGAGTTGAACTCTTGCTTCAATTCCAAAGAAACGGCAACGGAATCACAGCACTGGAGGTGAGCGGGCGCATATACATCCTGAATTAAGTTATCGCCGATGTATAAGCATTTGGGATTCTCCGCGTTTGTTTGCCTCGATATGAAAATCTTCAAATCTCGCCAGTTTCCCTGGCTGTAGATTGCGTTGGGGCGGAGATTTGCGCCCTCGACGGCTTCTTTCTGTCGTGCGTTTTCCACCCTTAGATAGGGGCGGGTGGCGCTAAAGAAGAAGGGTTTCCTCGCGTAGCAGAGAATAATATCGAAGTAATCTTGCCAGTTCTCTCCGAGGCAAAAGCTGCCGGTCAGCGAGGCGAAATCTATGAAGGAGCCCGTGAGAAGAAACGTGAATTTTTTCGATTTCAGTTCTTTCAACCAGTTCAACTTCTCGGGGCTCCATTTTTTATAATATAACTGAGGATTATTCTTGAGCTCGGAAAAAAATTCGCTTTCGCCACTGGCAAAAGAGCTGAAGTTGTACAGATGGTACAATCCGCCGAGCATATCAGGCCAAATGTTGTATTCATTGGAAGCTCCCCCCGTTTTCTCATCTAAGGAATCAACCACTCTCGCGAAGAGAAGGATGCAGGGCATGTCGAAGCAATCCAATGCCGCCCTTATCACTTTTTCATGTGGAGTGTTTATCACGGACAATGGATCCTTAACGAAATCGTTGAAAGCATCGAGGGTTTTATTAGGGCCATATCGTTCAATTGTTTCTTCATCGGTTAGAATGGCAGTGCCGTGAGTCGCCATTACAATTTCACCTTTATCGTTTATTTTCAATATGTTTCCCCTTTTTAAATCCATAAAGAGTCCCTTTTGCAAGAAGTGTTCCATTTCTTCGAAAGGTTTCGACAACAATTCACTCCCGTAGTTTTTCTCAGTAACCAAATACTTAAGCAGTAACTCGTACACAAGTTTATACATATTCTTGACGTTGTATTCGGCGATGGTGCAGTCCAAATCGAAGCCGATGCTGTCGTAATTCTCCAGTGAAAATCCCACCGAATCCATTTTGCTATCACTCTGAAACAGTTATACTACTCTGCAATTTCCCACTAAGAAAAAAAGCAACGAGCTGTGCAATGATTACTGTAATGCGCAAATCACTCAAATCTTTCCACCTTCAAAGTCGTTTCACTCTTTGTCAACAAAATGTCTTTTCAATTTTTAATTCTCACTGTCCCCATTTTAATTCACTGCGGCAAAAAAAAAAAAAACTGACTGTAATGAAGGTGACGGCTCAGAGCAGACAAATTCCTCACAGATTTATCTACTGCTGATGACTCGACGGTTACCACGAAGAAATGACTCTGGATTTTAAAGGGAAAGGTCGTTTTCCAGATAAAAAGACAGAAGAACAGAATAGGAAAAGGTTTGAAGATGGAAAGGGCAGCAAAAAGGCGCAGGAAAATCTTTTCACCGGGATTTACATAAAATTTAAGAGAGAATTTTATGAATGACGTTTGGAAAAGTGATTTGAGGCCGTAAAGATATTTCGTTCCACCTCAGAACATTCCGAAGGAGTTACGAATGCAATCAAGAAGATATGCCCTGTCGATCCTTTATTAATTTGTCATTACATATGAATGCTTTTTATGGGTATGACATTGCATTTCTCCTGCGTTTCCTTTCTTTCAACTTATTCCGGTTTCTCCGTTTTAATTTGGTAATTTTTAATCATTCAGACATATCTGAATGTCACCCCCAATTTTTTATCTTTTGACCGAACTGAACGAAAATATATTGTGTTTCTTTGTCGCTTAGGAGGGACATACTGATAAGCCTGACAGGGGTGATTGGGTATAACGCTTTCCTCGAAGGGAAAAAAATATTATTACCGCTCAAACGCGGAAAATATAATAATATGAAACGTCGCAGGATAAACTCTATGTGTGAGCAAAGACAAAAATAATTGTCACATGACCTTAAAAGTTGGATCAATGGAAAAGAATGAATGCAAACAACGGAAACGGGAATCTGGCGGCTGTGTTGGGAAGAGAAAGGTTTAAGGGAAAACGCGCATGTCGCTGATAGATGCATTCCCAACCCTTTGACACCATTTTGAAACAACTGTCAAGTTTTTTTTTTCTTTTTCAAAACCACTCTGATAATTTCAGTGCAAATGAATCCCAAAACTGTATAATTATGGTACTCTTTTAGAAAAAACCAATTTGTCCGATATGAAATACCCCTGTTTTATTTTTTTGAACAATAATTAACCGCCAATGAGTTTATGTACATAACATAACATAAAAGCATTGTGTTTGCTGATGTTTTTCCCCAAAAAGTTCTACACATAAAAACCAAAGCATCCCCATTTTTAAGAAAACAATCACTGAGTTTTACATTCAAAAAAGTGAATTCTACATAAGATGTTTATTATATCCACCAATAATTGCAAAAACGATTCAAATCCTCCATGCTAAAATGGTTCAAAGATGAGATAATAAAAAGAAACATGCATTGTTCTATCTGATTCTATTTCTTCTATCTTTTGAGGTAACTGCATGCTTTTATCTGTTACATTTAACCCCTTTAAATTGAAACACTTCAGATGATCACAAATTTCCTGAGATCTTTTGTTATTTGCCTGATTCCCATAATAACAATTACAACTAATTTTTACTACTTATTAATCCATTTAACAACTACTGGGTTTTACAAAAAAGATGATTTATTGGTTTGTAAAGTATATCCACAAAGATATGATTTATATTCAGTTAAATCACTTAAAAAATAAAACAAAAAATTTATCAAATTTTACTTTTATTGGAAAACATATAAATTTATGAATAATGATTGAAAGAATGCAAAGTTTTGTTGAGGGTATTAATGAAAAATTTTCAACCACAATTTAAGTAGTAAAATTGGGAACTCATATTAATAAAATACATGTAAACTAATAAAGTATTATGCTGGATGCAAGATCCAATCTTCAGAAATGAGGAATCTCATGTGATTCAAAGAATTTGCTTCAAATTTCGTCTTCAAACATTTGCCTAGCCTTAATTTAATTTCATCATTAGATTTTATTAAAGTTAGAATTCTATTATTCGGGACCCCATTCTAATTCCGAAAACATGCAATAACACATGCACAAAAAAAATATATAACACAATATTGATCAAATGTAAATTCATTAAAATCTCATTATTAATTAAAATTTTAATTAAAATATATGACCGGTTATTAATGACAATTTTTCTATAAATTTGTGCAATCGGTTAAATTTCAGATAAAAAAATCAATCGACTTGTTTTTGCTGACATTTCGTTGCTTAAATATGGAAGGACTAAAACTCAAAAACGCAATAAATAAATATTTTCGCGCTTACAGTGGAGATAAAAAAGAAAGCTAACCAAACTTACCTTTGATAAAGTTAAACAGAGAGAAACAATTAACCAAAGAAACAGTAAAGTAAAAACATTCAGAAATACGTTTTAACGATAATGGACACCATGATTTTTCGCACGAATATTTCAAGAGTCAGTGAAAATAAAATTCACAACGATTGAGCTTTTACATGATTTACTTTATTTTGGAAAGTGCGTTCGTAACTGGATTATATTCACGCCTTTCTCGCTCCAATACACATTCAGCTAATGATGACGAAAAATTAGTTAATTCGGCTCAAGTTATAAAAATTTTTATTACTTTTTACTTTAAATACAAAAATAATTTAATGTTATTAAGTTAGCTTCTCCGGTTTGTCGGTTATCATGATTTTCAATGGGACTACTTTTCGGTTGTCGTAAGCGACTAGCGTAGTCCCTCAGGAGATCCTGAGTATCTATACGCGCGAAAAAAAAACGGTTTTCGAACACTTCTCGGTGAGAAAATTTATTAATTCCTTCATAATCAATCTTAAGTGAAGTTAAAAATTTATTTTTAAAGTCACACTCCGCATTGTTTCGAAGAATAATTATACTGAATTATCACTAAACAATTGACATTCGGCGTTGAAAGAAAAAGAAATGCTTATCCAGCACAAACATAAAATGAGTCAAAGAGAAATTTTAGAATTAAAGAGCCAGTAAAGAAGCAATAGAAAATACGAATAGACAGGAGGAAAGAAATTTTAATGATTGGTTAAATAATTAAAACAAAATTACTCTGCCACTTTGGCCAGTTTAAAATTCTTTAATTAGCATTTCATAAAAAATCCCACGAAAATAATTTTCACATGATTCATTTAATGAAATTCTAAAAATAATACAAACTGATATATTGATTTAAACTTATTGTTTTCATCTGATCATAAACAAATATATCACGCAAACTTTTAATATTTAATTCCAACTAAAATTAGTAAGATCGTTAAAAGTTCCAAACGCACGCTCATCGTTTTGGAATATGAAATACTGATTAAGAAATTTCAGCTCATTTATGAAAACTTTGCCGATTCAGTCCACCATAAAAAAAAACTAATTACATAAAAGATTTTTTCTCGATAAGTCACGGAAGTTAAAATAAATTAAACCTAATTCTAAAAAACCCGAATAAGACTAAATGTAAGGGGGGGGGGGGGGGGGGGAAATAATACTGGTGATTTTAGTCTTGCAATAGTTTTTTGGCCGATGCTGACCCATTTTTAATTAAGGCATATTGCTGACTCAACGCTTTCATTACTTCGGAGTGTTTGGCGTTTGCTTTACTGCTCTTCACGCTGTGATAATTTTCCTTGACAAACATGGCGAACTTATTTGGAGTGGGAAGAGTTCTTGTCGCGTCAAATTCAGGGACTTCGCCCTTGCCTGAAAGTATAAATAAAAAGTTTTATTTTTAATTATCATTCTAAGACGAGGTAATTAGTGAAAAAAGTTTGAACTTTTTTAATATACTTGCCTTTTCTTTTTCGATTAATCAGAAGCTCAAAAGCTCCGTAGCAATGACCACATCGCTTTCTGTCCATATTAATTGATTTTGAATGCCTTTTGATAGAATAACCACAACTCGTGCATCTATAAATGTATTTCGATACGATCTCGTAGTTGTGGCATCTCTTAATAGTCGGCAGTTCTGGAAACCTCTTCATGGCCCTCGAGGCCCACTTCGTCCAAACATCTCCATGACCGTCCAATACCCCATCTATCATCCAAGAAGCCGCGTGACACAATTCGTGGATCATAGTGTCCCTCAGCCTGTCCGCTCGGTCAACGATCTTCGTGGAGAACTCTATCCTGGACAGTCTTATCACATCTCCAGTGGACTTGGTTATTCTCTTGTTGTAACAGTAGCCGGCTGTTCCTCTCAATTTAACGTTCCACGAAAAATTCAGGTCTTCAATAAGCTTCCCTTCAAACACTTCACTGTTGTACAGTTTATATAATTTTTTAACTAATTCATCCTTTTTCGATTTGAAGTTTACTTTATAATGCTGAGCATCTGGGTGACACCTAGAGGTGGGTGTTGACACCGACAACGAAGCTAAAAATGTTTTTTTTGGAGTTTTCGAAGGAACTTCCGAAGCCGACTTTTTGTCTGCGAAGTTCTTCGGGGTTTGCTTTTTAACGTTCACATCATTTAAAGATGCGGCGTTTGATTTTACGTTTTCCACAGAGGAAAGTCCTAAAGGCTGCACTCCATTACCTGCTTCACGTTTGCGCGTTTTTCGAACACTGTTCTCAGTTTTAGCTTTAGTTTGTTCGTCCCCACTAAAAGAACTATTTATATTAATGACTCCAACACCAGACAATATGGAATTGTCAAATTTATTTTCCTCATCGCTACTCTCTACGAAAGTTATTTTCTTAGAACTTAAAATATTTCTTCTAACAGAATGAAAAGCACCGATTTCAGTCTTTCTGGTTTCGGTTAACGGTGAAAAAAACTTTTTCGATTTCTTCTTCGGCTCCGTTTTTGATCTCTTTTGTGTACTTTTGACGGTTTCTCGTTTCCAATTCTCCCCATAAACGGCCTTTAATACTCCTTCCACTTCTGAATCAATGGAACTTTCTCCCTGTTTCTCATCTTTATCCTTCAGATTTGACTGATATTTCTTATTGAAAGAACTCCTGGGAGTGACACTGAGATTTGCAAATGGGGGTGTCCTGACAGTTTCTATGTCATTTTCATTCAACCACTGCTCAATATTTCTTAACTTTGATTTACTTAAATATGGTTCAACTGGAGTTTTTTTCAGAGTTGAAATTAATTTGTTCATTATGGAGTTGGCCTCTTTGGGGTTCTTGTCAGTACAAGGAGTTTTAAGTAGTCTATTTTCTTCCATTGGTGATGCATTGACTCCTGGATCAATAGTTTTCATAAAACCAAACCTAAAATTGAAGAAATTGCAGTTAGCTAAACTTTTTAATTGATGATGTCTTAGGAATTTTACTATTACTGATGCTTTGATAGATTTTGTGACAGATTAGGAAAATTCAATTTCTGAATGTTCTAATGCAAAAAAACTATTGAAAGGTTTTAGTAAAAAAATACTCCAAAATAGTTTCTTAACTTACTTCAAAGCATCACTAGTCTCCTTTGCACCACTGCTACTGCTTCTTCGATTTCTTGAACTGGACAATTTGGATTGCAGTGGAGTATTTGGAGAATTATTTAGCCTAGCAGAGTTAACCTTTCCTCGTTTTATGAAGTCATAATCACTTTCATATTTTATAATACTGCTTTCTATTATGTCAGTGTCATCTGTTGAGTCTAACAGAATCGTAGCTTCCTTTGAACAAGATTCTTCTCTTGACTGACTCTTCCTTATTCTCTTCCCCATATTTCATTTGTAAATATTCAAAAGTTTAGATTTACTGAAAACCCGGAGAACAGAAACATATATATCAAAATACACTAGTAATCAATTTTAATGAAAGATCGTAATGTAGGTGTAATAAATTACCAATATTTATAAAAACCCACAAAATGTTTTTTATATTTACGGATTCTACATGTAGGCACTATAAATATGTAAAGAACGGAGCTCCTCCTTCATTTAAACTAGTTCTTCTTGCTTGAGAGCACATATAAATTCGTTACAAACATTGTTTTCGTCTGTCTATTTACACGTTCATTTAACCCCGCCATTTTTAGTGAAAACTAATCCGGCAACGTCTTGTTGCCATTTTTTAAATCAAGAAGTAGTAAGATATATTTTGTATAAAACACTAAGAATTATTTTGGATTTTATTTATTTTCGTAATTACAAGAATGCATTAAACTTACCCTAAGTTGGATTAATCAAAGCTAAGCTGTAAACACATATTCAAGTAATCGTGCAAAATGAACCGTTTAAGTGATTACGTAACTATAAAAGTTTTGTTTTTTGCTAGAGCACGAGAATATATTGGGAAAAAAGAGGTCCCGCTTGAAGTACCTAGAATTATATCAGGAAAGAATCTTCTGGATCTGATTAGTGAAAAATTCAAATTGGATGAGTTAAAATGCAATGTAATCCTAGCATTAAATGAAAGTTGGATTGATTTAAATACTGATCTATGTTTAAACTATAATGATGAGGTAGCAGTTATTCCACCTTTAAGTGGAGGTAAAATGGCATGAATTTAAAAGTTCAAGTTTACAATTCAATTTAAAATTATGCATTTAAAACTGACAAGACAGACAGTCAAATGCAATGTTAAACAGGAACTTCAGTCGAGTAACTTTCTAACACTGATTTGCTAATGAGTGTTTTGTTGTTTTGTTCCTAGGATAATTGGTAAAAGAACCAAGTAGAGTAAAAAATTAACTAAGTAGCACAAATAGCTAAGATGGACTGTATAAAATTAACAGCTGATAGACTGAATATTGAATCCATTTACAATATGGCTTGCTCAGCAGAATTTGGTGCTGTTTCCATATTTGTTGGTACTACAAGAAATAATTTTGAAGGGAAAGTTGTAACCAAACTAGAATATGAAGCTTATGAAGGAATGGCTGTCAAATCACTGAAAAATATCTGTCATAATATCAGGAAGAAATTTGATGTTGGAAATATTGTAATTTTTCACAGGTAATGAAAAGTTTTTTGAAAATAGTGAATAATGTGGTATATTCATGAATTTTATTTTCTCAGGTTGGGTGATGTTCCTATTCAAGAAGCAAGTGTTGTTATTGCAATCTCTTCAGCTCACAGGAAACCAGCTTTAGAAGCAGTTCCCTATGCAATTGATGCTTTAAAAGCAGAAGTGCCTATATGGAAGAAAGAAATTTATGAAGAGGGAGATACTTCTTTATGGAAAGAAAATTCTGAATGTGAATGGTCAACAAATAAATAATAGTTTTAATGGTGCAGTAGATTTGAGCAAATATTCCACAAAGCATTTCCTTGTTTAAACAATAAAATAAATGTTGATTTTTGGAAATACAGATTTATATTTATTTTGAAAATATAAAACTAGGAATTTATTTTCTTTGTACAACAATTAAATATATATGATGTTAAATTTATTGTCATTGTTATCATGGAATTATTAACTCAATTTGTCTTGGCCCAATAATTGTTCAAAGGCTTTACATCCGTTATCAGTAAGCAGTGTTGCCAACCCTGTTTTCCAAAGAATAACCAACTTAATTTTTCATTTGAATTTATTGTCGTCCTCAATGTTATTTTTTATTTGTAAATCAGAATATTATATTATAATTTAATTAATGGTATGTAATAATAATTAAGTAGGAATGTTATAATTTCTTGGTTTTATTTAAATGTTAATAATAATTTTTTTTAAATCTCAGTATTCATCATAAGGTTCAGCGAAAACTACCATGAAAACAGGTAATTTCTTTAAATATATCATTAACTATGATATTTTACAGATATATTACAATAAACTCATGGAACCAAAATTAGATTTCTTCTTTAGCAGCTCGGGGAATTTTCGGGGAGCCGTTCATTTAATATTCTAGACTTAGAAACGATATATTAGTTTTATTACGAATGCGGTTTAATAACGATTATTAGTTTTGATAAAACAGAAAAGTTATATTAACATAAAATTTTGTAGAACGCGATGTAATTCCTTCGGAAAATAGGGAATTGATACAACTGTACGAAGAGGTCGTCGAGGCAGAACCAGGAAATGAAGTTTCACCGAATTTAATCCAAATAAATGCCAATTTACAAGAGGTAATTTTTTTGTTCTAACACACAGTAATTCTTATCTTAAACATTTTAAACAATCAATGACAGAATCAAAACGTCGAAATCTAAAGAAGGCTACAAAAATTCTGCTTTCAGATAAACAGGAGAATAAATTCATTTATTAATAGAAAACGTGAACAAATAAATGCCAGCAATATACATGATTTTTGTCCAGACAGGTCAGGAAATCCTGATGAAAGTACTTGTGCAAGAGTTTCTGCTGTCCTTGTCAGGAGAAAAGATTCCAGAAGCCACCTGAAAGGTAAAACATACATATAGAATTTGGCTGTTTTTAATATGATAAAAATGAAATTGAAAATACTTTCTCAGTTCACAGAGTTGAAAATTATGTGGGACCTCAGACTCATGGATTTGATTCAGGATCCTGCTCACCATCCCAGCAATTCTCTTTTGGAATGCCAAATTGTCCACCTGGTGCTGAGGAGCGGCTGGAAAATGTAGAACGCTATTTAAACATGAGTCAGAGCTCTAGAGATGTTTTCTCCAGATTAAAAGCTATTGAAGATAAAATTCTTTACCTGGAAAGCATTTCACCAGAATATTTTGGTTTTGATGTTAGTATAGTTTTCAAGTTTTAGTGATAAATTCATCATCAAAGAGAATTAAACTATATATTTGCTGCAGTTACCATTCATTTGCTTAAATTTTTAATATTTATGCTGGAGTTTCAATACTGTTTAATTTTATAGAGAAATTAATGAAGTGATTGAAATCATATGAAAAAATAAATGTTTAAAGACTGGTTTTAGTTGTAACTAAATTTGCATATTTAATTATTATAACAACAGAATAATTTTCAGAAATAGGTTTGCAAATCAATTTTTTGATCAGTTAATACCAAGTAATTTTTTTGTTTATTAGCTGGTTACAAATTTTGGCCAACAGCAAGAGATAATTTAATAATTCTTGTGTATTATTTTCAGAGAGAAGAGAGAACGACCCGAAAATTAGGAAATTTTCCTCCTAAAAGAACATATTCCTCTTCAGAATTGGATTTAAAAGTTCAACAGTTAGAAGCTAAATTACAGAAAAAATCTTTCAATAATGTTTAAATTTAAGATAAATTTATGAAAACGAAGTGGTGTAGCCAGTTAAATAATTGTCTGTGAGACGGTCAATTACGAATACGAATTTGGCAATTTAGATTAAGTTCATAATGTATATATTTTTCTAACAATAAAGTATGTCTAAATTTTACTTTTCACAATAAATATTTCAGATTCCTTTGTTTCTTAACAGTAAATTTGTTTTTTTTTTCTTAAATGGATTTGATATTTAATAAATTTCCAGCAACTTATTTTTTTTCCTCATTTTTATATTTTATTTTAGACATTGTATAAAATCGGTGTATTTGCAATCTAAAATGTTTACCCATGCCAGGAGTCGTTGAATTTTTTTTTATTGAAATTTAATCGCAATGATGAATTTGAACGGATGGCGCGGAAATTCGAGACTCGATCGAGGTCTCGAAAGTGTTATCGAAAACCTCTCTATCTCGAACGAAAACAAACAAATATCATGCCCGAATTGAACAGGAGGTGTTTAGGCAGACTAAAGATGGATAAGTTCAAAACGCATATTGTGAATTATTTGTATGGTAGAAGCGTTAATGGCCACGAAAACGATTCAAAACATTACACGAGAAAATTATTTGATTCAGCCAAAGATTTATACAAAAAAGATTTAACGGCACATTTTGGATGTGTTAACGCCATCGAATTTTCAGCTGATGGAAATCTTTTATTTTCTGGTGTGTTTTTATTAATTTCCTCTTTTCCGTATTTCACTATTAACCACTTTGTTTATGATAGGCGTAATTCACTTTAACAGACCAGGAATTTTATTTTCACTAAAATTTTAACAAATAAATATTGAAAATATGATGCGTAAATTTTGAGCGATATCAGTTTGATTTTTTTAAAAAAATGCATAATAATAGAAATCCATTAATATATGAATAAATTCGTTTTGGAATCGTAGGTGGGGATGACAGAAGAGTACTTATGTGGAATGTAAACGATGCGATCGTGTATTATACTGGAAAATTAGGAGACGGGGCGAAACCCTTCGAAATGAAGAGATGCCACTACTCAAATATATTTTGTCTTGCCGTTGATGATGAAAACAGAAGAGTTTTATCGGGAAGTAATGATGATCAAGTGATAGTCCACGATTATTCGACGTAAGTTTATTACCTCTTTGTTTTAGGTATGTCAGCAGTTGCTGATTAAAATAAAATTTCTTAATTAAAATTCAAATGTTTTTGTGTGGAAACAAATTTTGGAATTCTGGTTTGTGATGGATATTTGTGGAAAAAGTTATTTTAGAAGTAGAAATTACCAGAAAGTTGAGAGCTGTAAAAATTTCAGGATTTTTTAAAATTAAAATAATGATGGAAGTTCATCTTTTTTTTGGGGGTCTTTCAACAATAACATAAAAGTTTTAATTGAAATTGATTTGCCACTTAAATTAGTTGTCATCAAATGGAAGTTGGAAATGGTGAGAAAAGTTTGGGTTCTTTTCAGGGGAAATCTTGTGGATGTTTTTTTACATGACAGTCCAGTGTTTTCTCTATCACTTCATCCAGGCAATGGGAACATATTTGCAAGTGCTGCAGACAATGGAAGAATTTTAATATATGATATTAGGGAATCTAATGGAGGTGAGTTTATTTTGATAGATTCCCTGCATTGATGTCAGGAAATGATAATTATTTTGTTTTCATTTCAGATTTACTCTGTGTGGCAAAACTTAGAACTCCTTTTCATGGTGTAATGTTCAATCCTTGTGAACCATCTCTTATAGCAACTGCTAATTCCAAACTTGGAGTTCATTTGTGGGACCTGAGAAAACCAAAAGAGTAGGCTTTTCTTTGAAAAAAATAATTAAATGTGGTGTTTGAAATATTTAAAAAGTGACAGTGCTCCACTTTGCATAGTTTAAGTCTGTTTTACAGAATTATTTTTTTGTTAATTCAATGCTCATGTTTTTCTCTTTTTAGAATCCTTTTGAAATGCAGTGATGATGCAAGCATGGCAGTCAGATGGAACCATTCAGGAACTATTTTGCTTGCACTAAGAAATCTTTTGCCAATTGTTATTTATGATCCACTCCTGCCAGATAGAAAGTTAGAATTTGATGCAGGCACTTATTTTAATGCATGCACAATGAAGAGTTGCTCCTTTGCTGGTGACAGTGATGAGTATATTCTATCAGGTAATTCACTTTGTTAGTCCTGTTAATGATTAAAAATTTTTTTTTAGAAAATTCTTGATTCTCCCAAAAGAAGTTTAAGTAAACATTTGAGTTTGTGAGTGTGGGTGACATCTTATTGTTAAAATCTACTAATTTCATCAAATTAATCAATTGCTGACTTTGTTGGAGTAACATTGTATATATTATTGTTATTACATTAAAATAGGGATAACTGAGTGGTCATTAAGAGTCCATTTGACTTGTCAGCATTAAATAAGCTTATATTCTTACTATGGGGCTTCTCCCCCTGAGCACTTCGCGATCCAACCCCCGAGCTAAGACTTGAGAATTTCAATCTACCCCTTTACCTTAATAATGGATTACTTAACTACAAAAATAATGTTTCTTCTTTATTCAGCCATTGTTGTAGTCTTCTGTTGCTTCTCCTCTTTCTCTCCCTCTGTTAACCGTCTCTTTCTTTCGTCGCTCAGCCGTCCAAATTCTCTTCCATATCCTTCTTTCTTCACTATTCTCCCTTCTAAATGGTTCTCTCTTTGGTCAGCAATCTCTGAATGGGCGACTCAAACCTCCATCTCTTCTTCCCTCTGGACTTTCTTCCCGGAATTTTCACAAAACTACTAACGTAGAACCCACACTAAATAACTTCTATCAATTTTGTTTGCTTATAAACTTATTATCAACTTATCGGTGTCCACGGGAACATATTCCCAGACATGTTTTTCTGGAGATTTCTCAGCTTTTGCTTATCTTCGAAGAATGAGACATAGCGGCAGATAATTCTTTGGAAAAATGCGCGTCTTTTGGAAAAAGTCCGGTCGAAATCGGTTCGGTCGTTGCTTAGATCTTAGGTAACAAAGAACGGAGTGCACACACACACACACATTAGTATGATTGTATAGTTAAGAGAAATGGACTTAAATTGTTTTAGGTTCTGATGATTTCAATTTGTACATGTGGAAAATACCAGAAGTTTGGCCAGAAAGTAAATGGATTGGATCTGAACATTTAACTCTGAGTGGACACAGATCAATTGTGAATCAGGTGCGGTACAGTTCGAGCAAACAGCTCATCGCTACTTCTGGAGTTGAAAAGATTGTTAAGGTGAGTTTCCTCTGAAGGCTCAGTCCTTTGATTTGTATGGATATCATTAGCAAGTGAGGCAAAGTTATATTTCACTCAGAAAATATTCTTCCATAGGTTTAGTGTGAAAAACGGTTAATTTTTTTGCAGTTGTGGAGTCCGTTTCCAATGCCGTACTCGGAGGGGAGTCACGACAAGCCGACAGACACCCGTCACCGCGTCCTCTGTTCCTCCAGATCCTGCAGCAGGAGTCCAGGCTTCCTCACCCACGACTACAGCCAGGAGTCCGTCGAAGAAGACACCCGGATGATCCACTTCTTCGATAACCTCCTTCGGAACGAACTCGACGACGTCACCTTTCTGCCTCTCTCGCAGTCCTACCACCTGGACGTTTTCTCCCTGCCCAATAAGAAGAAGGAAACGAGAGTATACGAGAAGCTCATCAGGAAGAAGAAGAAACGGCTGTCGAGGATCCTTCTCGAGAAGGCCGACGAGAGCAAGTCGGTTTGTTCTCTCAGCAGAAGGGGCGGGACCCCCCGGAGCAAACCCCCGCTGCCCCCCGCGCCACCGCTCCCCGAGAGAAGACATTCTGACGTGTCAGCAGACGAGAGTGGCGTTAGCGATTGTTTGAATGCGAGTCAGGCGCGGGTGGAGGGTTCGAACGAGGGTTCTGCGGTGCAGTGCGCGAGTCGGTCGAGGCGTTCGCCCTCGCTGTCCTCCCCCAGCACCGCCTCGAACGCCCCCTCCTGCGCCAACTCCTCTAGTGATTCTCATTTAAGTTCAGAACAGTTGAGTTCCGACGTAGCTAGTTCTTCGGATCGGTCGAAAGTTTCCTTCAAGTTAGCCTTTTCGGATTCGAACGACTCCGATTCGAAATCAATTAAAAACGAATTAGCCAATTTGAAAGACTCCGGGATCAACTTGTCCGAAACGAGTGATTCGGAAGAGGTTCGGCCCTGTGCGGTGTTCAGGAGGAAGCGGTTCGGGAGCTCCAGGTGCTACAGGAGTTCCTTCAAGAGGAAAAGGAGGGAGTCCATGTCGAGCGAGTCGAGCGACTCGGAACCCAAGGGGAGCCCCGAGGGGAAGGCACCCATGGGTCAGGGGACGACGTCCTCGGTGGAGGAGAGGGTGGACGAGGTCGCGTGCAGCGACACCGAAAACGAATGCTCCGGCAACGAAGAACCCAGCGACAGTGTCGATTGTCTGGAAAGCAGGTTTTTCTAATGCAGCAGAAGTGAGGAAATGCCGTAATAACCGCAGATATCGGCCATGACAGATTTGTCAGTATTCCCGAACGATTAAGGAATCGACAGCGAAGCACAAAGTCAATCTTTTCTGTCGTCACATTAATGGGTGGTCGAAAAATGAAAGAAAAGGAGATTTCCTGTCAATTAATTATTTCCAATGCAATATTTCTCTCTATTCTGCGAGTCTGAAGTGAATAAAATCATAATAAACACTCGAGCCATAATTAGAGATTCATTTTCGAAGTCCATTGAGGGAAAAGTGTATTTCAAAGGAAATTTATTCCGTTGATTGACCAACCGTTGCGCTGATGTAAAAAAGATGAGTGAAAGTAGTGTACAGTTTTGGCGAACTTCCAATATTTTAATTAATTATTAAATATATAATGTAATATATTTATTTGTCTTTTGGATTTTTGCTTAATAAGCTTTTGCACACGTATTAAAAATCATGAAATATTTTTTATACCCAATTTTCATTTTCTTTCTTCTGTTTTTTTTCAATTTTCTTTCCTTCTCTCCTGTCAATTTTTTCTTCTTTACTTTCTTTTATTGGTATTTCGGTAATTTATGTCTTAAAATTTTCAGTTGTCTCTTTTCTTCCGTTTTTGTTACGTCTTTAATTTCGTTATTTATTGTTTATATTTTCGAAGGATTTGTAAAGTGGATCGGATAAAAACAATAAAGGGCTAATTAGACGAAGGGTTGGAGGGTAAAGAAAGAGGGGTAGGGTGGAGGCGCCACTAAAGGGGTGGTCGTGTGTGAGGAAATTTCCGCTTCCTGCGGGAGAATGTCGTCTGCGAGGGAGAAATCGGGGCAGTCGGATCCGAACGTTGAGACGGAGCGTTCGCCGTTCGTTCAGCCGTTCGCCTCCGCTCCAAATACGCGTCTTCGTTCCCAATTAAAGCATTTTCCCTTTTGAATAAATAAATATATTGAATCTTGTGCGGTGATTTACATAAGGACAAACATTACAATGTGATTAGGACGGTTTGAAAGGGAATTATTTCGGGAGTTGATGGAAAACAATTTCCTTCGCGAACTGTACTTATTCTGAATTTTGTTTATCTGTAACATCGTACAGAGAAATGGCGGATACTCAAAGGTGAGTAGTTGTCAAAGCTATTTTAAAACCACCCCTCCCGTTTTTTATTATTTAATTTACGCCGTTCTCAAAAACCAAAGTGTCCGCCCCAACGTTATTACACGTTCTGCAATTTGTACAATTTTTATACTGTGTAATTAGGCTCTTTGAATTTTTATTTATTTTTACCTGAGCACTAATTTAAAAAATAATTGCAGAAATTTGAATTGTGTAACCAAAACGAAAGTGTGTTCAAAATGTGAAAGAAATCGGTCCCAGGAGAAACGGGTCTTTGAAGACAGACATACAAACAGACAGACATACACGAAAACCAAGTTGAATAAAAACCGTTAAAAAATACAGCGTTGTCTTTTTCATTTGAGGTTTTTTCATACGATTTTTCAAATATTTTTGATTCCTAAAAATATGAAAAAAAAATGGAGAAAAAGAATCGAAAAAGAGAAAAATATAAGAAAGAAAATACATACGAAAGGAGAAAAGCAAAAAGTAATGGGAGAAAAAAAGCAAAAATAGTGTGTATTATTCCTAATCCGAAAAGATACGTCTGCTAAAATGGAAAAAATGTGAGAGATTTATGACTACTTATCACTGTTTACCGCAGTATACAAAAGTTGCTGATAGTCAGCGATAGAAAAAACATGCGGAGTTGATAAATATTTAAAAAAAAAAGGGGAACAAAATATCATACCGCGGCCATTTTGACCGTGCCGCCCTTTCTAATGTTATAAAACATGACTTTTCCACCTGTTAACCTTTTCATAGTCCTTTTGAAAGAAAACCTCCTTGAACTTTCTCCATCAACCACAAATTCCCTTTCGAAGGAGACGACCTTCACAATGGTGCACCCTTTTCCGCAGATGAAATGAAACAGGAGTTTCACACGGGTGGAGACGAAGATTGTTCATCCCCGAAGAAAGGAAGAGGGAAAATGGAGGAACCGAACCGCTGCGAGGTGGAAGTGGATTTGAGTCAGGTCAATCAGAACGAACGACCCACCGTAAGTAAAATCCTTTGGAAAAACACTTCTTTTTCCAGATGGAAAGATTTAATTTCAGGGTTCGTGGTTGTGCTGCTTGCCCTGTTATTGGCTCAAGAGGAACAGCAGTTTCCACAAGTTGTCCCTGACAGTGGTCACGCTGTTGGTCATGGTTCTTCTGGTGGCTTCCCCCGTTCTCTTCCTCATCAGCAGCATCCCCGGGGAAAAGACAAAAACCTGCGCCCACGAGGTGGTTCCCTGTTCCCCTTTTCCCCCGGGGATTCCCCTCATGACCGAGACTTGTTTCAGGGAGAAGAGTGTTCGGGAACTGAGCTCGAAAGAAAGGTTTGCGAGACTGAGGAGTGTTCGAAAGCCGGGAAAAGGATGCTGGCATCGATGTCATGGGAGGCGAATCCCTGTGAGGATTTCTACAAATTCGCGTGCGGGTTTTGGGAGCAGAAGGGGAGGAACGCTGAGATTTTGGATGAAATTCACTTTGAGCAGGAGCACTTCATCAATTTCGTTACTTTACAACGGCAGGTCGACCGAAACATTCAAGGTAATTTTTTTTTCCAGGACAAAAAAAGATTGTTACGGGAAGTCGAACCAAAGCTCGCGTGTTTTGTTTTAGAATTGCTGACGAACGCGATCAACTCAGAGCCTTTCCAAAAAGTTGGCATTTTCTACAAAAGCTGCACGCGGGAGGCAACCAAACACACTTCTCTCGAGCCAAGTAACCTCGTTATCTCTCTTCAGGGTGCTCCCCAATCTTTCAAAAATCCGAACAATAACTTTTTATTAAGTTCTCCCCTTTCCTCCCCTATTAAACTCCGACAGAACGTGTTCTTCCTTCAAAGACTGCAGTTCCGGTTTCTTTATAATTTCCCCTCGTTCATTTTTCCTTAAAAGCTCCCCTTTATCTCCATCCCTTAAAATGCACCTTCTCCCTCGTTATTCTCGGGGAAAACACGCTATCTTTGAACGGCGTCAAAGGGTGAACCCGAAAAATCGTGGGAATGAAAGTCCTGCTGGAACGAAGCCGAGACAGACGACGCCTCGGTGTTCTTTTCCCACCCTCTCCTCCCAACCCTCCCCATCTCCACCCCCCAACTAAAATTTTCACTTGGAGTTCTGATTTTGCCGAGTTTCACTTTTCAATTTCATTTCTCTTTGGCATTTGTCCGGGGGCTTAACTGAATTGGAAAAAGTCTGACGTTTGATGCTTTCTGACAGCAGTGCGCTGTTGCTGTCTCAGGGGTCGTTTGCCAGAAGACTGTCATATTTCCCAGTTTTTACTTTTTGCTCTTTTTATGTGAGGGGGCGTTCTGTTTAGGGGATGGGGGTGGTTTTGGTGGAATCGAAAAAGGAGTTCTCATACACTCCCATTTTCGTTGGAACAGAGCGATAAAATCTATTGATTATTCAAATAAGACACGAAGGGTGTTTAACCGGAAGGAGTTGGCCCATTGGGAACCGATAAATCCTAAAACGAATGGGATTTTTATGTATTACTTTAGAGGAAAGAGTGATTTGCCGGGGGATGAAGAGGGGATGCTTTAATTTCAGTGACGTCTTTACTGGACGAGCTGGGGGGTTATGTGGGCCCGAAAGAGTACCCCACAGGAGACCTCACCGATTTGGTGCTCAACCTCCTGAGACTGAACGGCGCCCCCCTCTTTGACATTTATTTGGACTCGGATTTGGATAATTCTTCCAAATGGGCGCCGTTTATTGATCTGCCCTCCGGCGGCGGATTCCGTTTTTCCTCCACACACTGGTGGCAACACACACACGAGGTGAGTTCCTTTCTTCCCCTTGAGGACTCACTTTCTTCAGTGCAAACACGTTCGACCCTTACAGTTCCTTCGCAGCAACCCGGCGTCTTTGGCCGAGGGGCGTTCGGGGGGACGAAAGGACGACAGCAAAGTCTACGAGTTCATCAAAGCCTCCATTGAGGAGAAACGTCTGCTTCTAATGGAGAAGATCATGAGAGTCTTCATGCCACAGAATATGTCCACCGAGGTGAGGGTGGCCGATATTCAGCTCACCCTCCACTTCGCCAACGTCCTCACGAAGGTAATCCCCTAAATGGTGAAGGGTTGTGAGGTCGAATGCTCACCCGACTGAGTTTTAGGTGTATCCGAGAGAGAAAGAAATAATAAAAAATTACCAGAGGGAGACGAATACGAAATTGACTGTGGGTGAGCTGGAGAGAAAACTGCCGTTTATCAGATGGCAGTATCTTCTGGAGAAATACCTCAAAATTGAAATTTCCCCAGAGGATGAGGTGTTCGTTTCGTCGCCTGATTACCTCGACAGTCTGCAGAGGATTCTTCATAGATTCGCTTTCAGGTGCGACATAAACATTCCTCCTTTTTACTTTTCTCCGCCCAATCCCTTTCATCTGCACCGACTTTGACTGCAGGGTTGTCCATAACGGTCTCTTGCTCATATTCGCCACCGATTCTCTCTACGAATTGGTCAACGCTTCCTCGACGCGTGATTGGCCGGCCTTTTGCAGCAAAGTGACCGTTAACACTTTCGCGGAGGCTGTCAGCATTCTCTACGTGAGACAGTTTGGACAGCGATATATTGAGGACCTTCGAGAAAGGGTAAATCTTTTTCTTCTTCATTCCTCCTCCCTTTTTACGCTTCTGGTTTTCATTCAAGATAAGAAGGGGTGGACAACGTTTTTCTTGGAGTTGGTATTGAATCAGTTTAAATAATTTTCAACTTTTGGGGTCGAAAACACAAAACACGACATGAATAGGTTCTAAACAACATGTAACTGATTGAGATGATTGTTAATTTTGCCAGAGGGGTCGCAGTTTGCTCATCCCTGAGATAAAGACTTCATTTCGAAATTATAATAAAGACATTTTATAAAAACTGGGGGATCGAAAGATAATAAAGATTTATTTGCTTGCGAAAAGCACTGAAAATGGGACGAGGATGACCATGAACTGTAAACCATAGACGGAAAATGTTCAATTGTTTGAATCCACCGCCGCCTCCGAGATAATTTTGAGGTCGTTCTTTAAAATTCCTCTGCGATAGTTTTAACCTCTATGGTATTTGTTCAGTTTCAAACTGTCCGTTGATGTGCTTCTTCCATTGTTGACCTTCTCTCTTTAGAACAACCGTTAGAATAACCGAAACATAAAACGTAGAAGCAAAAGCAAAATTTCCGTTTTTGCGAGATAATAATTTACTGAGAATAATTTTGATGAATTTTTGTTCCCCTTATTGTTTAATTTATGCAAGATGGAAATTTCAGGTGACCCGGGTGTTCAATTCTTTAAAGAATTCCTTCCAGAAAAGGATAGAAAAAGTCTCATGGTTGGACCAGCAGACGAGGGAGGCCGTTTTCAAGAAAGCGGCCGCCCTTCGCATCCAGTTCTTGAACTGGCCCAATTACTGGAACGCCAGTCATGCCAGCTCCCTCATGAACCACGTCCAGGTTCACCCCGCCCGTTTCTTCGACAATGTCATTCAAAGGTACCGTCAGCTGCGAAATGTCCCCCTCAGCCCCAACAGAGATCACTTCCAGGAGCAGCGCTGGGCCTACCCCTTCGTCGTCAACGCTTTCTACGTTCTCACCCTCAACACCATAAGTGAGTTCTCCTTCCTCCCGACCCCCCATCGCTCCCACACTCAATGGCAACCCATTCGTCTCGTTGCAGTTATCCCCCTCGCGCTGCTGACTCAGCCGTACTTCAGCCAAGACATTCCCTCCTACATCCCCTACTCTACAGTGGGACTGATAATCGCTCACGAAATGCTCCATGGCTTCGACTTGAAGGGGATTGGCTACGACTCGAGAGGAAACCCGAGGAGCATCTTGTCTCAGGATTCGAGAGCGAAATTCGAGGCGAGGATCGATTGTTTTGTAAAACAGTTTTCAGCCTCTTTCTGGCGAAAAGTGCATTTCCTCGGCAGTAACGTGGATGTTCAGGTACAGTCCCACTTCTCATCACTGTTATCGTTTATTATATATTGTTTTATTAGTGCACAGTATTTGATATTCTGTATTTTTTTATCGCAGTTCGACTGGAACATGACCAAGAATGAAAACATGGCCGACATCAACGGTCTTCAGCTGGCTCATCAGGCCTGGAAGGGCCTATCGGAAGCAGCAACAGAACCTGGGCTTCCAGGCGTCAGCCTCAACTCTCGGCAACTGTTCTTTTTGAACGCCGCTCAGGTAACCGCCATTTTCCCGCCCACTCTCTCTCTTTTACACTCTAATTTCTCGTATGCCCCACAGACTTACTGCACGATGCTCTCTCCTGCCGACTACATCTTCCTCGTCGAAGTGGACTTTCATACCCCGCAGCCCGAAAGGTAAGTGTGTTTGGCTACCGGAAACCGAAGGTCGAGTAAAGGGTTTTCTGTTTGTGTAGGGTGAACGGGATCATGATGAACTCTCCGGCGTTCGCGGAGGCGTATAAGTGTCCCCTAGGGTCGCCGATGAACCCCAGGAGAAAATGCTCGACGTGGTGAGGCGAGAGAGGACAGCAGGAGCAGACGACGCGGAAGAAGTCCGCAAGGAGGATAAAGGGGGCATCGAACCGCTTCCTCCAATTAGGAAATTTCACTTGTTTATGTTTACATTAGTTTTATAATAAAAAAAATGGAGCCGGTGAATATTTAGAATGAAAGCAGTTATTTTTATACATGTTTTGTACTTAATTTTAATGAGAACGTTTACCGTGAAAGGAGACACAAAATGTGATTCGAAAATAGAAATGAGAGCAGTGTTGTTGTCCTGCCCGCCGAGGGATTCGGGATGCGACGACGACGATCCTCTTTCGCAGGCGATGATGTCCGAAGAGTCCCTCCTTCTTCAGGCGAAGTCAAATGACTTCGAGAGGCTCAAGGAAAGGAGGCAGAGGGGCTTCCCGGATTCAGTGAAGGACTGCAAGAGGAAGCTCGTTGTCACCCTCAAAGTTAAGAACGCTGGCAAAGTAAGTAGTGGTCCTTTCCGTGCATTTGAGAGATGAGTTCATACTCATGGTGAACATTTTTGCGACAGATTCCCTGCGATGACCAGTACATCGTTGTCGACCACGTGTTTGATCCCTTGACTGGAGGAAGAGGTCGGCTGCTCTCCCCGGTGGTTCTCAAGCTTCGACAGGAGCAAATGGTTCAGTTGTACAGACTTCAGTTTCAAAGAGTGAGTTCACCTTCGTTGAGGGGGTTCCGAAGAAGCCCATTGTCGACTGGACTTTCTCCTCCGTTTCTCTTTTAGGTAGTTAATAGTGATCCATTCGAAGAACAAAAAGCGGCGGACAAGACGTGTTCCGTCGACCCCGAAAACCCCACTTGTGGCATCGCAATGTATGACGGCAAACCCATCCCCTTCAGTGAGGCAAGTCTCTCCCTCGGCCACCTCCCTCCTTAACGCTCCCTCACTCTCTAACTCCTTCCAGGGCTTTTGCTGCTCCGCTGACCCCCACGTGAACGCCAAACGTCAGCTATCTCCCATCTCCCACGGGGATTCACTCCTCTACCGCGATTCAAAGCTCATTTCCCAGGGAAACAGTCGCTTCGTCAGGGGGGGTGAAAAACCCAATCCCATAGTCAATCCGGAGCTGGTCAAACTCGAATCTGCCACTTCGGATGAGGACAAGAAGGGGGAGGGGAGTAACTGCGGTGGCATCACCAGCCCCATCAACTGGGATAAGCCGCCCAATTTCTTGCTCGAAAACGATCGGAAAATAGTCTGCGACAGGGGAGATTTCATGAACGAGTTATGTAAGATGGAAGAATACAAGGACAAAGCGGTGGCCGATGTACGCGTGGGGAACTTAGCGGGCGGGAGGGGCGGAGGAAACGCGAGAATAGCAGGGGGGATGGAGGAGACAGTTCTCGACAAACCGAGAGATATTTCTGGGCAAACGACCGAGAAGGCGCAGTTGAACAGTGTGAGCCCGGCGGAGATCGGACAAATGAATAATTTAGTGGTGCTGAAGGGCTCGATAAAAGCACTAGACACGGAACAGACGACACCGGGCGTCGGTTTGGCGGAGGACCACGGCCACGTGAAGGGGAGTCGAGGGAAACGCGAGAACCGGAAGGAGAACAAGAAGTTGACATTGGAAGAAAAACTAGAGCGATTCGCAAGTGAGAACAAACACTTGACGAAGCGCCGGAAAAGGCTGTTGGAGCTTTCGCGGAAACGGTTCCGGAAGGCGGGAGACCAATGCAGGGATGGACAGCAGTGCCAGCCCATGACGGCGACGGATTACATGCAGGACGACTACGTGAGGTCGCCCCCTCCTAAGTACTTCTTCTCGCACGACAGGTACATCATCGATCCTTTGGAGTCTCCCGAGGGAGTGATCAACTCCACCTGCCAACCCTCGGCCCCAAATATGTTCGATGACAACGAAGGCGAGAAAGATCAGTTCCGGCAATCGATGAGAAATCACATGTACAAGGGTATGGGGGAGGAGAACTTGCAGAAGGCGGGGGGTTACTATCACAAGCAGGGGAAAATGAAAATAAAAGACAAGTACCTGGTGGGAAAGATAGCGGGCAAGAAAGACAGAGTGTCGCATAACGAAGGGGGGAGGATAGAGAACAGTATGGGGAGGAGTAAAGTGATGGGGCCGGAGTTAAACGATCCTTTCAGACAGATGGCGTCTCTGAGAGGAGAAAAGAGATTCAGTTTGTACAAAGGATCGGGGGATCGGGGGTTGAAGGAAGACACGAAATCGATTTCGGGGGAGGACTTTTCAAGGCATGGAAAGGCTCGTGTCCACAGTAAGGGCCTGAAAGCGTTCCTTCATAAGGATTCCCACGAGAAGAAGCTGAGCAAGCCGAAGATAAGGAACTTTTTCATGGCGAGAAACCACGAAAGACAGAAGTTCAAATCAGGGCTGATCAGAGGGCAAAAGAAATTGGAAGAAGATAAGGAAATGTTTGCAGGGAAGAATTACAAGGAACTATTGAAAGAGAAAGAAAGAAAGAACGAGATAAAGGAGCATGATATGAAATCGAATGACGAAGAGCAAATGAACATGAAAGAGGAAGTAAATCCTGAAAATTTTGAAATGTCCCAAACCCCCGAAATGTTTGAAATATCCGAAAACCCCGGACAGTATCTGAGCTCAGAAAAACAAGAAATGATGGCAAATACCGAAAGTTCTGAAAAGTTCGATCCTTACGGCTCAACCACCAAGAAATACGATCTCGATCGGATGGAATACTCCTTCGATGACAAACTCAACAAGGAAGAATCCCCTCCCCAGACAGGTAACAGGTACGCCCAGAAGCCGAACCCCCCCGTCCACCCCACGGAGGAACTACCCGCCAACATCGACTTCAATGTCGAAATCATCCGCAACAGTTTCCCCGAAGTCTCCATGCACAGACACCACCCTCCCAACTCAGACCAACTCCTCAAGAACCGGTTGATGCCCGCTCCCGCCCCTGTCGAAAACCAACTCTTAGACGCCTACGGGAAACCCCCGAAGTCTCGACTCAACTTGTACTACAAGCCCTCGGAGAAGTACTACATCATAGAGAACGACCAGTTCAAACCCCAAGATGTCTACCTGATACAAAGTCCAAGCGGTTCTTTAGTGGAGAGGAAGAATCCCCAGTATTACATAAACGAGCGCCCGCTGCTGACCGATAGAGCGGAGTCCCTCTATAACGCTTTGCATCATAAGAAACCCCTGAGACGTTATTACGTACCTTTGGTGGAGTACACCGAGAAGGAATCTAACCGTCGACAGCGCCAAGTGCTGCCGCAAAGTCGCGAGGATAATCGGGGAAATAGGTACTCCGAGTCGTGGCGGAAATTCGAAGACGGGAAAATGACTGAGGGTGTTGAAAATGGGGAGCAGTCATTACGAGGAAAAAGCAGACGCAAAAGATCGACTTCGTACTCATTCGAACCTGTGAAAGGGTTCATGAAATCAGAGTTGGAGTCGGGAGGAGGCGATAATCACCCCCACGAATTGGAGGGGTGCATGGCGCGGCAGAGGGTGAAGAAGGGGTCCCAAGGGGAGTCGGGGGTTGACGGGGGGTGGGATATATCCCGTGAAAACCCGAGCGTCGAGGCAAAGAGTGCGGAAGGACTCGAGCGCAGGTTGGGTTTGCCGAGAAAGCGGGAGAAGAAGACGAGGAAGGGAAGCGACAAAGAAAGACTGGCGCAGTCGTACCTGAACGCAGCCAATTACGTTTTGGAGGAAATGAGGGGAATTCTGAAGGGGAAAAGAGAGGCGGAGGAGCTGAAAAACCAGAACTCCCAAGGGGGAGGGAGCCAAACGACGGATAAGGACTTAACCGGGGAGTACACTCAAGAAACCGCTCACTGTATGAGATTCGGCGATTTATGGTACAGTATGTATTCTATGAAGACACCGGTGGTGTCGCAGACAGTGGGGATTCAGTTATACGATAAGCACACTAAGCTCGATGGGACGACGCAATGGCGGGAACTGACAAAGGGAAAAATGATTAGGTGAGTATTGACTGTGTGCTGTTGAATTGGAGCAGTGTAACCCTTGCGTGACTGTTTCAGAATAGGGACGTTTTTACCGAAAGCAGAAGACGAACTGCCGAGCGTTTCCATGACCTACATAGGAGGGAAGATGAATAACATTAAAAACGCCATCGACCCCGAGAACTACCTGCTGCTCATCCCCTCTCACGTGTCCGACCCTTCCAAGATAAATTCTTACCCTCAGGTAGGTCAAAGGGTTGAAAAGGTCAACTCTCGGAGGGTGTCTCTATGAATGTTCCTTTGAAGCTGGAGGCGGGGCCGGAGGAGTACCTCCTGGTGGGCTCTAACGAGGTGTCCCTGGGCGGCGAGTGCAACATGATAGGAACGTCGTTCGAGGCGTTCGCTCGACAGCCCGACAGGTGCTCCCAGCGAAGGGGGAGCTGCCTCAAAAGGCAGCCCATCGACCTCTGGAGGGAGGACATGGTGAGCACGCGATGGTAACCCTAACGGATTGTCTCTAGGCCAATAATCACTTCAGGTTCTGATGTTTCAATTTTCAAGGAAGCTCGAATCAGAGGCAAGAGAGGGAAGTACTTTGTCGAAAACTTCGGCACCGTTCCTAACTCTCCCGTCAAGAGTTACACTAACCTCACAGGGGAGTTTCTCGCTCTCGAGTACTATGGAGATTACGCGAGCGTGATCGAAATAGAAGTCAAAGCGGACTCGAACGCGATCATCAGGAAAGGGTGAGTTTGCGGGCGGTGGAGGGTGTTAGGAGCTTCTTAAAGGACGAGGTCTTCGGCAGGTCGAGCGCCCAGATACCGCTGGTCTACGTCGACAGCACTTACCCGAAGAAGACCCGAATCATGATGTCGGTGATCAACGTCGGGTTGGCTGCCTCCTCTTTCCGGCCGCGGTTGGGGGATTGCCCCCCCGATTTGGACTCCTCATGGTGCCCTCTCGAAGGGCCGCTCGTCGTCATACCTCCCCACCAACGACACGACTTCAAGTTGGACCTTTCCGGGGTTTTGCCGAGCAGACGCTCGCACATGTCTGGTAAGTCCCCGCGGTAAGGGGAGAGATCGAGGGAGATCACGATCAAGACCACGGCCATTCCCTTTCAGTTCAAGTTTTGAATGAGCTCAACGAGAAAGTAGCCCAACGGAAAATACTGGTAAAGAGGGACGATCGATGCGTGTGTGCCTTCCATTGCAAGTGCACCTGCATGGATAATTTGATGGATGGAAAGCTCTGCCACAAGCTCAATGTGGAAGATTACAAGAAGGCGGGTTACATAGGGCAGTACCCCTTCCGAGGGGGCGCCGCCGCCTCGGCCTCAGAAAGTATTCTGGGGAATATTCACATAGTTTTTATCACTGCATTTTATGTATTGTTCTCACTGGGTGAGTTGTCATTTGGAGTAATCGTGGTCGGTGCGAGCACTCATGATGGTGTTTGATTGCAGGGGTGATGAAAGGAGTTATAGGACTGTTTTTTAGGCGGTTAGGGATTGCCGGGACCAGAGTTATAACGGGTCCGAGGCAGCTGTGTCAGTACTATGAAAGCGAACTGAAAGGCTGCTCCGTCCTGTTTGACGACTGCGGGTTTCCCGTTCATCCTACAACCTGCCAACCTGTTCAAATCGTTCCTTTGTAAGGATTACTTGAGCGAGTGGCGCCCTCCAACGGGACAAAAGTACACTAACAAACTTGCCTTTGATTTCAGATGGGTTGAATCAATCATAAATTTTTTATTTTTTTTCCTTTATCCTTTGAGAGGAATTTGGTTTTTGATTAGGTCACTCCCCTGCTGCAAAACGATTTTTGTCGAATGCGATATCTGCGCCCCACCAGACGAAGGCGTCGACTCCGATAATAAGTGTTCTCGTCCTCTGCTTGCGAAAATTCCCCAATCCACTTGTGTGCACTATAATCTGGTAAGGTTCGACTCGTTTTCGACGGCAGTTCTTTGTCGATTGGGATGCAAATCCGTGTTTCTCAACAGAACTATTTCCCGCGAGCAGGTTTCGCACGACGTCTGTTGAGGAACACATGTCGGTTAGACTCAGCCACGAACGGTTTCCCTCTGCAGGTATTCTTCTTTATGTATTTTTTCTTTCGTTCGCAGAACTAATCCCCGACAATTGGCTTTAAAGAATTTAATTCCCACTTCTTTTTATGTAGACTACAATTAATGGAAAGAAGGCGAAACAAGACGAATACCTTCCGTATCTACCGTATAAAGGTGATGATGATCCTCTAGAAGAAGATGATACTGAATTTGTGCTGCAGGAAATGAAAAAATACAGGAAAAAGTGACTTTTGCTGTAGGTTGTACAATATCAATATTTCTCAAGTAAAGAAATATAATTTGTTGACAGTTTTCAGAAGTTTAATGAAAAGTTAATTTTTATTTCGTTTAAAAATTTATTTATTTCAAAATCCAAAATTCAAAGTCTCACGAATTAATCACTACCTCGAAATGCACAAGAAATTTTCGATTACTTTTACATCGCCAGGTAAAGAAATCACATTTCAGTACGATGTTTAAAATTTCACTAACGACCTCTTCACTTTATGATTTAGTAACGGTAAATTTTCTTTAATTCTCTTATTAAAGCCAAGTCCTGAAATTCTAACAGTATTCTTGAAAATGAAAGTTTCATCCTAATTATCCTTTTATATTTGATAAAAGTCATAAAAGTTAAAAACGTGAATGTTCAGAGTTTCATTATGCCACTCATTGTTTTATTTAGGAATATTTTATCAATTTTATGTCCGACTTGTTAGCTCTGCAATCAAAATTTGAAAAAACCAAAAGTCAAATCTGCTGCCACGATAAAACATAATTTTCGGCGGGAAAAGGTAAATACTTTTACCAAATGACGTTGGCATTATTGGTTTATTTGTTTTAAAACGATCAAATATGGCCGAAGTGAGATTTGTCACAAGGGAGTGGCTAATAAATTTTTATTCTAACATTATAAATGCAAGTGATGTATGATATGTTTTGAAAAATAAATTTCGCAGTCGTTCACCGAGTCAGAAAATGTCCACTGCAGTATTAGCACTTATAGCTGTGATATTATGCATTTTATTTAGGATTTTAAATGTCAACAGTCAGCCCCAAAAACCGGTGGTCATATGTAAAGACAGTTCTCTCTTAGAGGCAATATTAAAAATATCGCCGCTTTTTAATGAACCGTGAGTATTTTTAAGTGTTACACTCAGTCATTTCTGAGATTTATGTCAAACTTAACGCGAAAGAATAAAACTAACTTTCAATGAAATACGAAAATGTTTCAGGTACATTCCACCTCGACTTTGGGGTTTCAATGGGCACGTGCAAACTATCCTTCATAGCCTTTTAGGAAGGTTGAGATGTCCTTGGCCCATAGGCGAAAGGACCTTTCTTTACCTTCCAGATAACTCCACTTTAACTTATGATTTATATCAGCCGTTAGGAGCATCATTTGACGGTGAGTAACCCATTGGCAATGTTGAAAAATTAATTTATGGAGAGTTTTAAAACAGATAAAGTCTGAGTCACTCTCCTCAATTAAAGGAAAACTGTGTGATGGTTTTATCTTTACAGATGATGTCACAATAGCAGTTTGCCCGGGCATAGCCAACACCTCAGAAAGTGTGTATATCAGAGCTTTTGTGCACTACGCACAATGCCATGGCTATCGCTGTGCTGTGCTCAACCATTTAGGTGCTCTCTCAACAGTCAGATTGACATCTCCTCGAATTTTTTCCTATGGTACACTTAAACTTTTGCAGGAGTGTAAAATCTCAGCATTTTTTTAAACTCTCTCATACTTTCAGGACACACAGATGACTTCCACATAATGCTTTTAGACATAATAAAAAGATATCCTCAAACAAAGATCATAGCAATCGGTTTTAGCTTAGGAGGTAATATCGTAACGAAATATTTGGGTGAGAGAAAAGAACATCCGAAGAACCTAATCTCCGGTGTGTCTGTGTGTCAGGGTTATAACGCAATAGAGTGAGTAAGAGTTGTGAGTGTTCTCTAATGTGATTGCAAGACTGAGAGTAAAACCCTTACAGGGCGACCAAATGGCTTCTCAACTGGACCAATTTTCGACGATTGTATTTCTTCGTTCTGACGGAAGCCATGAAAACAATCATATTGAAACACAGATACATATTATTGAATGAGGAGAGCAGGAAAAAGTATGGGCTCAATGAAAGGGAAATCAGCTTCGCGGCGACTCTTCCAGAATTGGATGATGTTTTCACCAGGTATGGGAAATTGATTCAAACCTCAATGAAACTATTCTCAATTGCATAATTTCCATTGCAGGAAAATATATCAATTCAAAAGTGTTCAGGAAATGTATCATTGGAGCAGTAGCGTTAACTATTTAAGCAGTATAAAGCTTCCTATAGTTTTTGTTAATGCCAAAGACGATCCTTTAGTTCCGGAACAATTGTTAGAACCCGTCGAAAAGTTCTGCAGTGAGTTCATTTTGCGGTTCTGTTTCGAAATGTGTTTCGTAAAATGATTTTATGCGTTTAATTGATAGATTCAAGGGAAAAAGCAGCGTTTATTTTGCTGTCACACGGCGGACATCTTGGTTTCCACGAAGGTGGCCTCATTTCGACGAACCCCGTTTCCTGGCTGGACAGGGCTTTGATCGCCCTCGTCGGCGCATTAATTCTCACTCATTCCGACCCTGACGACAAACTGAGGAAACCGGTATAGGGCAATCGTGGACCAATCGCTCTTCATTTTGTGAGGCGTCGTCAGTAAATGAGACAATTCCAAGACGAAAGGGTTGTTTAGTTCCTACTGTTTTTCCACTAAACGGATTTTGTAAGGAATAAACTGTCCAATATTTTGATAAGCAATTTTAAAGCCGAAATATTTAAATTTCGTGTTATCGCATAATAGAAATGATATCATTTTCAGTATTATTTTTTTATCATCGAATTTTGCAATTACATTTTAAATCTCAATCATATCAAATGTTTGATACAACGCGTCATTACGAAACTCGATTGAAAATCAGAAAGAATTATATTATTTAAAATGAAATAACAATTGTCCGCATTTTATATTAAGAATATACTTATTTTATTATATTACTTTTTGATTTTTTTTTAAACAAATAATTAACAAAATAAAAACTAAACTGAAAATAGTCAACAGGTCATAAGTCTAAACAAAACGTGTGTTCGAAGAACTTCGCGTTACAATGTCTGCTCTTGCCCATCGAACACAGTGCACTCCGATCACAGTTTCCTTTGTCTAATAACCATTCTCGGTCATAAACCTAAGCAATTACTCTAAGAGCACCCGAAAACGCTGACAACCATCTGTTTGCTTTCCGATGTCGCATCCTTCGGCCAATAACCATTTCACGGGATGGAATTTCAGGCTCTTTTGATTATTTCATCCGATTCGATCACCAATTTACGTCATTTAATGACAGCACACGCAAGGCATCAAGTGCCAACCCACGCTAGGTCTCTTCTTTCGGGAAAATCCCAGTTAAAGGAGGTTGTTTCAGGAGACGCTAAGTTATTGTCAGCAATAACGGTTAAATTACTCCGGAAGAGAAAAGTCGGGATACGTGGATGGGTAAAAAAAGCGGAGAGTTTTTTTAAAAGAGTCTTTAAGTCGGTTGAGATTTCATCTTCGTCTGATTGCCACTCGCAGTGCTGCCAACTCAACCTTCCATTGCAAAAGGACACTGACAAGTCTCCGGGCAGACATTGAAAAGTTGTACCGAGAGTTACTGCGCGAGTATCTTAACACCGTTCCCGTTTTTCGAAGACGAACCGTCCTTCATTGTGATATCTGAGCTTTGGCTTTCGACTTCATTGCCCTGGAAAAGCGAAATAGAAATGGAGTCTTTTGGGAGTGACCAAAAAAACGAAAATGAGAATTAATAATCAACCAACGGAAATTCTCTGCCTCTTTTTCTCCAGGTATTTGGCCAGCGGGGGAACGAAGAGGTCAGGATGAGATGGTCCTTGTGAGTGTCCCAGCAGACTCGCGATCCAACTGAACAGAAGACCTGAACACACTGCCATTGAGAACGAAAGCACCACGAACCACTGATAGGATATTCTGTACAAGGGGAAATAATCTGCGAATAGCAAAGTAATAATTGTCATTTCATTAAAGGAGAAAGGTTTGCGGTTAATAAAGAAAATTACCCGAGGGTGATGGATTCGGAGTGGTCGAGTTCTTGAACTCCGTCACATGGATGTCGTCATACCCCTCGCAGCCTTCTTCTGAGGACCATGTGGGCAGGAGTGGCATGGGAGGTCTGGGACCCCCGAAACCCAGCCAGAAGCCGAAACACAAGCTGATTATTAGCCCGGACAAAGCGCCCTAAAAACAGCAGACGTGTTACTTCCTCTTCCGGTTGCTGGTTAACGACACTTTCACTCACCGCTTCGTTGGCCATTGGAAAAAACATTCCTAGAGTGAAGGTGCCCAGGAGGGGGCCTCCCATCACCCCAAATATCGACAGCGCTGCCTGCAGCACCGCCCCCAAGTACTCGGCGACGAAAGCTATTGCTAAACAGGTACCACCGTATATGAGGCACATTACTTTGGTCCAGATCGCGGCCGTGGACTCCTCCATTCCGTGACCTCTTATGCGCTTACTGGCAGGCTGGAAAAAAATCCATTTTTTACATGGGTTTCGAGTGGTTTTCCGGTAGTGTGGCTGCTGAGCCGACTCACTTCCACGCTCAGGACGACGCGTTAGCAAACAGTACGTTGGAGACGAATAAAAAAAATAAAATACCGCATGTACGGAATTCTGCGTGAAAAACACTCAATTGTGATGTACCACTTCATCCGCATTTATACAGAGACCCCTTCTCTATATCATGTATATGTGCACCTTAATATAATCCTCGATGGTGACGGCCGAGAGAGAGTTCAAAGTGCTTGAAACGGTGCTGAGAGAACCGCTGAAAACGCCGGCCACGAACAGACCGCTCAGCCCGGGGATCCCACTCATCGTGTCGAGGACATATCGCGGCATGAGTTGGTCGATGGAGGAGATTCTTTTCGTCAACACAGGATCGCACTGGTAGTATTTAGAAAATATGCAAAGTCCGGCGAAGCAAGTGGACAAGCTGAGCCCGCTCAGGATTGGCCAGTTCAGATACAGAGACTTTTGAGCAGTTTTCAGATCCCTGAAACAGATGCAGTCACTTCCAAAAGCTGACAGGCACAGCTCCTTCTCCTGCCCTTGAGAAAAACCAAACCAAAGTGGCTCTTTGGGAGAGGGAAAGTAAATTATTTACTTGCAACTAAGGTATCGTTGCACCTGTGCCTGATTGACCGCGTAGATAGATAAGAAAGTAAAACCTCCTCCTATTAAAAGACTCCACCAGGTGTGTCTGACCGTTGGGTCCGGATTAAAGTTCCAAAATTCGAGTCTTCCGTGGTCCGCTGCGATTTGCCAAACGTTTTTGAATCCGGTCGCGCTCACGGCAGTTACGATCACGCTGATCACGGCGGCGAACATCAGAACGGACTGAAAGGAAACGGAAATCAATCGCTGTTGGCCTCGGGGGCGGATAAGCGAGAGACATACCTGAAACACGTCGGTTATGAGCACTGCCTTCATGCCTCCCAGGCCGGCGTAGAAGGTGCAGACGATGCCCATGATCAGAATGGCCCATATATGTCCCACTCCGGTGACCGCTTCTAAGGCGAGAGAAGGCGCGAAAACGACAATGCCCATATACAATACCATTTGCAAAGTAAACGCAAGGGAGGCCACAAGTCGCGTGGTTATTCCGAAACGTCTTTCCAGGTACTGAAATCATTTCGGGACATAAACGTCACAATCGTGGCGAGTCTCAATCCGCGGCCCATCGGAATGTTCTCTGTTGTTCCATCTCGGCTGTTGAATTATGAGCCCTCAGAAGGGCCACTTCGGCCCATGTCTTACCTCGTACGCACTGGTGGTTTTCAGTTTGAAAAAGACAGGCATGTATAAATAAACCGCGATAGGAGTGAATACTCCGTACGCCACGTTGATGACCATGAATTGCGTGCCGAACGAGTATATCTCGGAGGAAAGGCCCAGAATGGTAATGGAAGACATGAAGGTTGCCATCAGGCTGAACGCCACCGGCCAAAGGTTGGCGTCGCCGTTGGCCAGCAGAAATTCCTGCGAAAAGAAGGAACATATTTGATGGCAAGTAAACCTCGTGGGCGGTCATGCTTAAATGACAGCATAATTATGCAACTTATAAAAAAGGCAATCCCCCAACTCTGTGAATGCGTAATCACTCTGCCAAAGGAAAAGCACGAATATCCTCTCGAAAGCAGCCAGCAACAACTTAAGATAAAAGATAATCCGCATTCTTTAACGATGCCCATAAAATATTCAAACAACGAATTTAGACCCGGGGCAAAATACACTTTTTTGCCCATTGCCGAAATCATGTTCGAATAAAAAAGCCGAAACTTTGACCTCATGCCCTGTTAAAAGTCTTCCATACTTACTTTTGTCGTTTTCTGTTTCCCTCCCGTGCATCTGTAGTAAATGCCGATGGCCGAGGAAATGATCAGCATAAGAAAGCAAACACAATAGTCCACCCAACCGAAAGCCATGTTAATGGAAATGGGATTTTTGACTTCCGGTTCCAATTCAAAAGTATTCGATGCACCGAAGAGATCCTCAAACGAACTGATTTATCTGTAATCAGCAAAACCAAATTCAATGTTAATGTCAGCAAAACGGTTCAGTGTGATTCCTACCGAGACTTATTCGAGAAGGCACAATTTCAATAAATAATCTTTGTTCATTTCCTCCATTACGGATGGGATTTTCTTCCCATACAAAAAACTCATGTAATTCAGCAAATATTTTACAACAATCGACAATGTGAATGTTGACATTCTCCAAATTCTGGTGTTTCACTCAAACATCTATAATAACCCTTTTGTGGAATAATTTTTAAAATGATTGGAATTTCCATATGATGGATCTCGTCACACTGTATGCGTAGGGAATGATATACAAATTTTTATTATATTCTGTGGCGTGTTCCTTTGCTTATTACGCATAAAGGTAAAGAATTCAGCATTTTCTCCATCGTATAAACACGTTGCGGACGGATGACGACATATCGTTATTCTTATTTCGCAGTTGTAGGCCGTTTACGAGATTTATCCAACTTCAACGTAATTGTCAGCGGCGGTTTTTCGTAAATTCTTTTACGGATTATTATTTACAAATATCCGATGGGCATTCAGTATTTTAGATCTTTAACTAAGCTCCCACACAAATACTGGAGTATTATTTTACTGGTTTTTCTATCGCCGAGCGGAAACACCGAGTTGTTCAACTGATTTTTCTAAAGTATAAATAATAGTATTTTGTGAACCATCCATCGGGAACCAAACACACGCCTGAAAAAAATCGTGAAAATGTTTGACAAGCCCATCAGAAAAATTAAAACCCCACTACGATGTATTTGACCCATCTATCACGCCGTCACCTTCAACGGCGTGCTTGCCAGGTAATTATCACCAAGTTTTATTTAACATCGGATTTCATCTGTTTCCCTGTCTGTCTGTCCTTACGTATATAAATGATCACGTCTCGTCTGTTTCCCTCAAATATTTCCTCCCCAACGACAATATATTTCTCTGAAATCATAACGACAATATATCCCGTTTAACGGAAAATGAAAAAACAGTCCGCCATTTTGAATTCTCTGTAACCGAATTCTGAGGCGGCCGTTGGTAACAGCAATGCGATGTTATTGCGCTAAATTTTCATATAACCGCAGAAAAAGAAAAAGCTGTGAAAAAATTTACATCTAATTATAAGAGATTAACGGTGCGTACGTCACATCTATTCGTAATCGCAGGAATTCCGGAAAATACTGTTGTGTAGAACTAATGACATATTCACAAAATAACCCCTTTCCAGAGACCAAAATACTTAAGAACGTTCGCATGTAAGTATTCTGATCATCAGCCACTGAACAATAGTTGTAAAGTAATAAATGCACCTGATAAAATATTAGCAAAAGTTTTTAGAGATTAAAATAGATAAGACTATACTTTGAGTAATTACGACTCGGGAGTAATGATGTGCATGTTGAGTTTCCCCAAGTTAAAAAAACTGCGTTTCAGAAAAATATGAAACCATATTAATTTTAATGCAGCACATTTTTGTCTTCTCTTAATTCTCCAACTATTTATTTAATGATTATGTTCTTGATTCAATAAAATAAAATCATGGCGCATTTTAGGTCACTGCATGTGATTTATTGCAGTTGGAATAAAATAAGAACCTACAGCAGAGATTAACTGTCAAATATTTCATCTGAGCTTTCCAGAAAAAAAAGGACTTCATCACATGGAATAATAAAATGAAAATGGTATAATTTTTTAATTACTTTGAAGTTTCTTTCAAACAGTTGATAGAGTTTCAAGAAATAACTGAGGAAAACAAAAAATTTAATTTTAGCAACTTTTTCACAAAACTAATTAAAAATTGAAAAGCTCAACCATAGTTTGTGGAAACCTTTAATAACCTTCAAATGGTCATCAGGATTAAAATTATAAATCAGTGAAAAACTATTTTCCACATTCCATTCACATATGATGAGCAAAATAATGACAAATCAATTTATTTTAAAATCACATTTAAAACATTTATGTTCACTTCACAAATTCATATATTTTTCCCACCCCTGAAGTAAAGGAAAAAAATTTACTCTCAATTTTTCTCTGAACTGAAAATACTGCTGTCACACATGCAATTGTGATAACCTCAAATAACAATTTCATTCAACAATAAAATTAAACAAAACAAAAATCACAATGTGCTCCCCTTCACCTTTTGAAACCTCCATTAACAAAATTCAAATGCAGTACATCATTACACTCAATCAAACACATGGAAAATAAGCCTTAATTTGAACTGACATTCATCAGCAAAATAGATTTTAACTGAAAAATTCCTTCGCATTCATTCATTAAAACCACGAGGATTTACACAGATACAATGCCAAGTAGGTCAAAAAATCGAACTTGATTTTTTAAATTTTCCCAAAAAAATAACTCGATTCGTGGATTTATTTCAGAATAACGAATGGCCAAATTCGAGTTCTTACCAAATCAGGCCGATTTTCATCAAAAAAAAAAAAAAAAAACTTGCGTGCGGAGCTCCACTAAAAAACTGAATGGGTACTTACGAATAAATCCGAACAATGCATCACGGACTTCCACTTTCAAGGATCTTTGATAAACGAACAAATATTCGCGGGAGCTTCTAATTCTTATAACACCTCATTATAAAGAAAAAATATCCTCAATATTATCACTCGATATTTTTTCACTAACCGAGTGACATTTTGTTCGATATAATTTCAGCTCAAGTGCCGTGCAAATCTCCGACAGGCGCCATTTCAACACGATTTCGAACCACGACCGCAATCAACTCGAACTCGGTGTTCCCCCTTCATGTTTTTTATTTTCGAATTAAAATATCGCCGCGCAATATCTCCCACTTCCATCTCAAAAGAATTCAATCAATCCGTGGAATCGAACGCGCGAATCGTTCCGAAGAAATTCGATTCGCCGGAAATCGAATTTCGAAGGTTCGTTAAAAAACGGTTTCGAATGAGCGATGACTTCGCTTTTCGAGGCTTTTTCTCATTAAAATTAAACATGTGGAGGTCGTATCTGAGAAACGATGGCTTCTTTGATTTTTTAACGAACGATTCGATATCTCTAAGTTTATAATTTGGTAAACAATGGTCGGACTGTGTTTTGTTTACTGAAGGTGAGCTCCAATAAAATATATTCGTTATGCGCACTGCAATGAATTATTTCACGGATTGTGTCTGTTCGCATTTGCCTGAATACCTTATTAATTTTTTTCACGTGTCCTTTCACATTGCCATATTTTGGTAATCCGTCTAAGGTCAATGCTAATTAGATGTACGGAGAATATTAATTAGTGCGTTCCGCATAATAACGAACTTTTTAATTGTACTCAAAAATATAATAAGAGCTTTGCATTTTCCTCCTTTGCCCGCTTTCCACGAAGTCTCATTCAGCTTATTTCCTACATTTACTTGTTTTTATTGATTTATTTGTTGCTTTTTAACGGGATTCATTTTTAAACATTTTCAGTTGGTTATTTTAATGTGAAACACTCAAAATTTTTCTCACAATGGTTTTCAATGGATGCTGGCTTCAGGAACAAATTTGTAATAAGGTGAATAAATTAAATTTTAATTTAATATGAGAGGTAAGAAAGGGATGTAATAAACATAATTTAAATGTCTCCAAACTCTTGACTCATTTGTAAAATCTAAAGTTTTGAAAGTCAAAATTTTTTTTTTTGGTTTTATCTGATAGGAAGAAGAATGGAGATTCGATGAGGTTTATGATGAAGTTGATTCAGATGAAAAGCTATCAGAAGAACACTTAAGTGATCAATTTGAAGATGAAACCAACTTGAATTCTTTAAATTGTATGGCAATGAAAAATTCTTGCAAGGCTGAAGGTAATTGTTTTAATTTGACTCGAACAGTAAAGGCCTTTTTTGTTTGCGATTCTGTGCTCTTCTGTGTCAGCACTTTCAAATGCTGTATGTTTCTTGCAAAATAGAAAAGCTTTCTTGAATTTTTATAAGATATTGCTTAATTGAAAACTGGGTTCAAAAAATTATTTTCTCTTAACTCAGGCACAGCTTTCGTAAAGATGTTTTCACTGAAGTTTTTTCAAATACTGTGTATAAAAAGTTAGTATATTATAGTAGTTAAAAAGTTAGTATAGCTAATAACAGTAATTTTTGTCTCTTGAGTCTGTGAAAAGTGTGATCTTTGATACTAAGGTGTTACTTCTCTTTGGAAATGCAATTAATTTAACATACCAGTGTATACTTAACTTCTAATAATTACTATTTGAGTTATTACTCAATTATATTATTATATGATTATCATTTGAATGCACCAAATTGATTGTTTCAAATCCCTGATAATGTGTTTTTCAATCAGCAAGAAACAATTATAATATTATGATTCACAGTTCCCTTTAGCAATTAGTTGAGGCATATAAATAAACTGTCAATTGTCAGAGAAGTCATTATTGGCCTTCCTGATATTTAAAAGAAAAACATATATCAGTTTTTTTGATTTAGGCCTGAATTATCTAAAACATCTCCAAATAGATAAGAAAACATGCGTAATATGAATGAAAAACAAGAAAGAATTCAATTGAACTTGAAAGATAATCAATAGGAAAACAATTTATTGTTGGAATAATGTTATCAATGAAATAACGACGTAATTACGTTTACTGTTAAGATTTTTTGTAAATCTCCCTAAGAGATTGTTCATTTGTGGGGTGGCAGAAAAATAAATAATTATTTTTAATTTGGCGGTTTCAGACGGTGACATAATGGACGTCGACAGAGAAATAAAAAATATGTTGGAGTCGATAAAAAATCTTCAGACGACGTTGTCGGAGGATGCGAAAGTCCGCGATATATTCAGAGTGGAGACGACCGGAGAGCAGAAAATGGGACGACAGGAGGACATAAAAGCGTCTTTTGATGAGATAGAAAAGTTAGACGCCATATTGAGAGTGAAAGCAGCCGAAGAAAGAGTGAGTGTAGCGGAAGAGTTTTTAGATACTGCGTTGTTTGACATTTGAGTTTGTTTTGATATTTGTTTTATAGAAAGCCAAACTGTGCAGGATTCAATTGGAAGAAGAATCGCGGGAGATATTGATCAAACTTCCATGCGCCCGATCGTCGAATGTGATTAAAGAGAATTTGGAGGAATTCATAAGACTTTTAAATGATTTGGGGGAATCAGAGAGTGGTGAGGCGATTATTTCAAATTCGTATCGCAATTATTTCCGGGAAGAACTTGTCGCGAAGTGGTTAAGCCATTTTGAACAAAACCGATAATGTCAGTTATACCAACAGTATTTTTATTATTGCGTAAACTTCAATTTTTTATAATATGTTTTCATGAAAACCAAATGTTGAGGTGGGATCAGTTTGCTTTTTCCCCCTCATTTCCCCGAAAACTTCTTCGAGAATTGACTTTTTGTAATAATCTGCCAGGGGTTTATCGGAATGTTTTGATGTATTAGACGAGTCATTAATAACTTCCGCCTTTTTTACACTTTTGTTAATTATTTAGTTTTCATACGAAGTGTTTTTTTACCCTCTGCCCTTTAAGATCGTTTCTCTAAATTAATTTCAGTTATTGGCGTCTGTCGCCAAAACATTACGTGACGAATAAGTATTTTTCAAAGATTATGACACAAGAAAATTAACGAAAGCGTCGTTCGTAGAACAGAAACAAAACTCGTTATCATGGCAACTTAAAGATTAGTTAATTACAACAGACTCGATTCAACTACCGAAGAAGTTAAATCAATGACTCTAACCTAATACAGAGAATATTAGGAATGTTTTAAGATTTACAATTGAAATGTAACACTATTAATAAATTCGGAGTCATTATGAATATATGACGTCACTTCAACTATTAACTATTAGAAGTAAAAAGGGGAAAATCTCAAAAAGTCTTATTTGATTCCGGTATTAAATGAGTTAATATTTACCTCACAAACGTTGTGAATCGGGAAGTAATTGCATGGTGTTCACATTCAACCCTCTCAGAAACTGCACCTCAACTGTGCAGCCAAGACTCGCCTGATTGGAACGCTTTGTCCTTTCTCTATCGCCAGCAGCGACCTTTGATGCAATTTAAAGGCTTTCATATCACCGCTATCGAATTTCTAAATAATATGGGCGGGGAAAACTTGTGGGTTTTACGAGCTCGAGATTGTTTTCATTGCCACTCGGGTGCAATGGGACACTAACGGTGACTGCGATGATACATACAAAAGAGGAAAGCTCTCAGAATTAAAATATACCGAATGAATGGTGTAATCGGTAAAAACATGTGAAAGTTATAGTAATTATATTACGATTATAAAAAGCTTATTTTCTGATATTTGCAGATTCATCCGCGTGTCAAATCCAAAACCGAGTGGACGGAGGAGGAGATAAGGAGAAAAGCAAGAACAACAGCAGAGGAGAAAAGAAAAGAGAAAATAAAGACGGTGAGGAGAAGAAGGCAAAGCATTTTAAGTTCGTCGAAAAAAACATTCAGGTGAGAAATCAGAAAAAAAAAAGCGTTTGTATTGCTCACATAAAAGCGAACTTTAACTTCAGCTGGCGAAATGCGGTCGAGGAACTCTCTCTCTCACGGATGAGGAAAAGCAGAGAATCGAAGAGCTTTTGGGCGATTCGGAGGGAGCGGATCGTCATTCAAAAGATGTCCAAAACTCCGCGAAAGATTTTTATGCGATCGACGACGAAACCAAATCCGCCCTCAACAAAATCGATCAACAATTAGAGGTACTGTTCAGTTTCCTCAGGAGTAGTTAGACTTTGATAATGAGTAGACGGCTGGTAGCAGGTACTACGATATAAAAGAGTGCTTACCCGGGTGAATAAGTTGTTTAAAAATAATTAAACTCCTTTCAGGCGGTTGTGAAAGCTCAGAATGCGGAGCGATTCGGAAGTAAGTCGAGCCTTTTGGAAAAACTCCCAAAAGAAAAAGACGTCTGCGAGAAAACCGATAACAGCACGGAGAAAGAAAAGGGAGGAGAGCAGAAAAAGACGAAGAAGAACAATCGGTTGGCAGAAATAAATAAATTACTAAACGCCGTGAATTCGGTCACCCATGAGGTAAGCCGTCCACCCTCAGAATCCTTACGAAGGTTGACAATTGTCCGTTTGTGTTTTTAGGAAATAACACCCCTGAGCGAAGAAGAAATAGAAAATTTGTTGGAGCAGTCAAAGCGGAGTTTGGATGAGGAGGAAACGCGGGAGAGTTCGTCGACAGAGAGAGGCAAAAGATCAGAGGATGTAATATCGGAGTTAGTCGCGAATGCGAAATTGTTGATGCCCAAATTTAAATATAGGTTCGTTGACACTTAAGGTTTTTCGTATTGTAATTATTTTTACTCTCCGCACAAAACCAATTGTGATTGATCATTGTTGTGGGAGTTTTTCAGTTTCTCGAGATGCACTAAGAACAGTCACAGGCATTCTGCTCAGCATTCGGTTGACCTTTTGTGGCGACGAAGTAAATAAAACTCTCCTCGGCTTCTTTCAAAGCCTGAAGTTCCTGCTTTTTGGCTCTCTTGAAAAAATTCCATTTGACCAATCCGGTGATGATCAAACAAAGAATGAACCCTCCGGTCAAAACCGAAAGGGCGACGACCTGACCGTTCACCCGCATTTCGCTCTTCTGCTTGTAAATGCTCACCGCGGCGCTTCTCTCAACCGCCCTCGGCTCTCCCTCGAAGAATTCCCACAACCTCAGCACTCCCACCGTTGACACGTAAGCGATGTCCTTTTCACTCGTCAAAGAATCTGCAAATTCACCCCCGGGATGAGAATAAAGTTGACCGCCTTCGGGGTTCTACAAGCGGTCATTACCGATGGCGGTCACGTTGAGCGAAAGGTTAATTTTAAAGTAGGAAGACAACCCCTCCGGGATGCCTCGGGTGAAAAATATTTTGAGAATCCTGCAACGACTTTCAGGGGTGGAGCAGTTGACGAAGAGCGTTCGGTTGGTCGGAGGGCAGTTTTTGTCCGCTTCCGGTGAAAAACTCGCTTCTTCCAGACCGTCTCTCAATGAGGGCGTCTGCATAGAACCGAAAGGCAAACGATGAGTTGTTGGGTTCCATCCCCCCATTTCTCACCCTCCACTCACCTCAGAACCCTCCGACAACTGCATCCAATCCGCCATCTCCGTCTCGAAGCTGACCAACTCCATTTTGTAATAATACGGAATGTATATCGTCAATTCCGCGTCTTTCAATGGTGACACACCGATTTTTTGAAGCTGAAATGATCGGAAAGGGGTGAGAGGGAGAATTCGGGAGAAAGAAAGGGTCGAACTCACTTCGTAATAGTGTGTCACGTTGAGGGTTTGCTCACTCAGCAGTTTTTCCGTTATATAAGTGGAGGTGAGTGAAGTGGAGGCGAAGAAGTCCACCTGAGAGTGCGATTTGACTGTCAGCGAGAGTCTGCATCTGTTGTCGTTGAAATTGGACTCGAGACTCGAAGTGAAGATTTCCACCATTATGTTTAGGGGAGTCGGTTTGTCGATCTCTTGGAGAGAGTCCAAATCGATTTGAAAGGAGAAATTTGTCTGCAAAAAAAGGATGCAAAGACGTGAGAGAAAAGACCAAAGGAGAGACGGGTTATGCTTACTTTGTAGGTTTCTTCCAGGAGGGCTTCTGCGTCGAGCCAGAATGTCTTCCTGGGGGAACTCGATGGACTCCCCGATTTATCATCGTAGTGCATCAATTTCAAGTCGGACCAAATTTTGATCCTCGTGTGATAGGCCGGTTCCCCGCGGTTTTTCGCTTCCACCGACAGGACGAGAGGACCACTCGAGCCGAGAATATACACTCCATCGCTGAAAAAGCACAGACTGACACCACTGCCGATCCGCGCACGAAAGACTCACCGGTCAACACTCACGCGGAATTCGGGAGCGCACAGGAAAGCTTCAAATCGGAACGACAGGTGAGATCCGAACCGCAGATCCCCGCAAATGCGATTTCCTTGGAGTGTTCCCCTTTGCTCCCGACGGGACACGTCTTGGAGAAACCATCCCTCGCCTTGGATCGCTCCCCTCTCACCATTACAACGCTTCCCTTACCGTCTATACAACCCCGTATTTCGTTCTTTAGGGTGACCTGCACCGGAGAGTAATTCTTCCCGGAGAGCTGCACCAGAGGAAAACCTGTCAGAATGGGAAAAGAGAAAGGATCCCGAAGGAATACCCACATCCAGAAGCACTGAATGGAGTTCGCAGGTGATTTGGTTCCTAATGAGTCGAATGGAGTCTCTGTGAGCGGAGGTTTTCGGGTCGAGCTTTGCTCTTCCGTAAGCGGGGTCGATGTCTATGGTCCTGATGATGTCTATGGTAAAGAAGAGTTAGTCTGTGGTGCAGAGCGGACATGTCGGCTCAACTCACCCACGTGATCGGGTGCATCCGGCCCCGAATACCTCGAACAAACGGTGATGTTGAAATGGGACGCCCTTCTGTCGATGAGGCTCATGTTTTCCGTTTTGATGTTGGGGTGGAGGGAAACGACGGGGCGGGATCTGAGCAAGACAACATGTCCCGAGAGGTAAGACCCGACGGCGATATCTGCAACAATTTCCCAATTTATGATATCGGTTTCCGTTGAGTATACTTTTATACCTCTGTATTTATTCCCGTCGACATCCACAGCCTCCGATATGCTCACACCGAAGCCTCGCAGATGCGGATGGATGTCCTGGCCACGTATCTTCTGGCTGTACTCCGTCCGCAGCCCTTTCGAGTACCCCCTGTAGATATACACCGCCCCTCGCTGCTCCTCGTAGGGCGCACCCACCGCCACGTCCTCGTACCCGTCCTTGTCCAGGTCCTTCAGGGAGGACACGCACGTCCCGAACCTCCCTTCGCTCGCCTGACCGCTGATCGCCTGCGAGGGCACCATGAAGTTCCCCTGCGGACACGGCCGACTCAGCAAGAGAACCACCCCCGACCGCCCCTCTACTTACCCTTCCCGTCCCGAGGTACACATAAATCCTCCCTTCGTCCGGGCCTTTGCTGGAGAAGAGAGGGGCCCCGACGATGAGGTCGTCGTAGGAGTCGCTGTTGACATCGGCCACGGCCAGTGAGGCCCCAAAGTACTCCCCGAATGTGTCCCCCGCGAAATTCGACTGCAGGCGGATATCCCCGGATAAGTCCTACATTGAAAACACCCTTGAGTATTCTTCTCAACCCTAACGTGTCTTTAATACTACCTTAAACTGAAAAATGAAGACTTCCCCGTGGTAGTTTGCAGAACGTGGGGCCCCCGTGACGTACCACCGCTCCCTGTCCTTGAAGAACCTCCCGACGGCGACAGAATAACCTGCAAACACGTGGAATCAGCGACAATCAAAAATGGCGTCGATGAGGACATACCTAAATAAGTGTATCGGTTCTTCCGGGCGATTTCCGAACTGGCGAAGTGACCGACGATCGGGGCGAGGGCCGCCCCGTAGTGGATGACACTCCCGATCCAGTGGGTGACCCCCGGGGCCCCGATCACCACCTCCGAGGGCCCTTCCGTCAACTTGACGGAGAGCCCCGCCTGCCCGAGGCCCCAATGGTACGTCGAGAGGTCCACCACGTAGGGTTTCGGTGTGTATATCTTGTCTGAAAAAAGGGAAGTCCTGAAGGGGTGGCGCCGTGTGGGGGCAGAATGGGGCCTAACCTTTGTTCACCAGTGGAAGAAGCTTCTGAACGGGAGACTCGAACGCGTCGAAGAGGTCCTGAAGGTAACAGATCCCCGTCATAAGGTACGTAACGTCGATGTTTTCCGGATTCTTCAGGTTTGCGTTTATCCAACGGTGTCCGCACACCTAAATTATTATTTTTCTATTGAACCATTACAGAAGAGTAACAATCATAACTTACGACTGATCTCTCATGAGCGCCCGTGTCGACGACGTCCATTGACGCCCCTATCCACGCCTCGTCTCTCTTCTCCCTGTACTCGAACACCCCCTGTCCCCCGAAGGGACTCTCCTCCAGAGGGAACCTCCGGCAGGGGCCGTGCGAGTGGCACCTGTACACCTCGCCGCCGCCCCGTGGGGCCCCGATCTGGACGGCCCTGCGGAGAAAGGCCCCGATGAGGCATCCCTTGAGTGACGTCACGGCGGAGGAGGCTCACCATGAGTTGTTGAGGGCGGAGGCCCTCGGCCGGATGGAGACGGAGAGGCCGAAGTAGGCGCTGTGGGGGCTGTCGGGGGGGGCGTAGATGACCACGTGGGACGTCTCGATGTTGTGGCTGTCGGCGTGGACGAAGAAGAAGTGCAGGAGAAGCAGCAGATGAGGAGTCGTCATGGCAGTTGTGTGGCGACGAATTGAGTGAGTGGAAATTATTTGGGGATGTGAGGGGTCCTCCAAAAGTGCTGTTGGATTTTATTAAATTATCTCCATAATATTCCACTGAGGTTTACAATTTTTAACAGTAAAATCATTCTTTAATGTGAAGATTCAAATGCTTTCATAACTTCTGACTTGAAAGAATTGTATGAATTCTAAAATAAATTACTGAATGCGTTCATTGCTCCATCGACAATGGATGAGGTGTCGAATGAGAGCCCGTGCGGTTTGTTCGTTTCCTTAAGAACCCGCAGGAAATTGTGCGGGTTTCCTGTCGGGATAATCGGCCAACCGCCATTTGGGGTCACCAAAGAGACAAACTGTGCAGTTCTGTCCTCGGCATTTCCGTTAAAAAGACTTTTCGAAGTTAAACGTTATGAGAGAAAATCGGGTGTAACTTTTGTTTCCGACTGAGTATATTGGGTCTTTTGTCATGGGTTACTTCTAAGGGTTATGGGTTAATTCATTGGGATTTGTTTTTTAGACAATATGTCAACATGGATAATTTAATAATAAAAGCGAAATTCTAAAATTTTTTTTTAATGTGTTAAAACTAACCTCTTTATCCCTGAAAGCTCCTGAATTCCGATACTCAGAAACGATGAGAGATATTGCAAAAATAATAAAATTTGCAAAAGGATAGTTAACAAAGGAAAGTAAAAAATGTGTCCTTAACTAAATTCGCGATTTTTTCATCCTTAAAAATATCGGATATGCAACTTGTACGCGTTTCACGAAGAGGAATTGCCTATCCGAAAGTTTCCAGGAGAGAATTATTCATTTGTGAATTGCGAATTATTATGAATTGCGTTTCGAATTTTGGAAAATCTATTTTTAGAATTATATTTTTTGAAATCTTTAAGATTTGATTCGTTGAGGGCGGGTCCGAAAATGGACGTCGACAAAGGAAATGAAAAATTCAAAACTCCGTTCTTTTACTAAAATTATATTTAAAACAATTTCTACAGCACATTAATTCCTTAAAATTGCTTCGGTAAATTTCACAATAAAATTTAAATTATTCATTAGAAAACCTCCTGCTCGAACGCAATGACAAAAAAAAAACAAAAAAATAGCATCACGATCACATTTACACGAATCACTCGACTCCACAAATTCACCTTATTTATTTATTTTTACTATATCTGAGATCTCGAAATTCATTTACGAAAGGCTTCGTCCCCTCAGAGCCGCTCCCGCCGGGGCCCCCTGGGGCCCCTTCCCTCGGGGGGCCCCGACGAGACTCCAACGCTCCCTGACGGTGTCGGTGGCAGTGGCTCAGCGATATGTATTCGCCAATACATAGAAATGCGTCTCAACTAAAACGCGGACGTTTATATAAAAATACCAACTTAAACAAATTAAAAGAACTTAACTTTTATCGGGCTAAAATTAATTAACTTAACAAAATATTATGATTGCGTCGAATGGGGGAAAATGGCCGTCGCGGTCCCCCCAAAATGCCCGCGAGCATTTCAATTCGTTGTGCCGCGGCTTAACCCTAATTATATTTAATTAACTCGTAATTAATTACATTGACAATTGACTAGCCTATCGTGTTACAAAGGCACCTCTGACTTATTCGTTGCTCGGTCCCGACCGCTGGCGCTCCCCTTCGGCGGAGGCCGGAACTAGGAGGGAGCGCCACTCGCGACAGCTTCGGCTGCGGGGGGGAAGACCTGCCGTCGCGCTCTCGGTTCCCGAGCCTGTGCTTTCGAATCATATGCGTTTAGAATGAGCTAAAGTTGTCAACGGGAAAACAGGGAGACTTTGGTTTCGCGCCGAAAACGTTTCCTTTGGGAGAGAAATCATATTAAGTACTACAACCACAGTGTTTGGAATGTTCTGGACGATTCGGAAAGGAAAAAATTCAGTCTTTCTGTTAAGGTTCTGAACCGTTGTTGGCACCGATCGGGGCGGTCCCCCCAACTGACTGCGCCCCTCAGGACGGATATTGGAGGACAACTGCAGGACCCTGCCTCATTTCCTCTCAGCACCAGGACTCGGACGCGGGCCCCGCGTAGTGGTCGCTTTCGTTGTCGCTCGGCTGCTCCCCGTACATGTCCGCCAACTTCCGGAAGCGGGGGCCGAAGTTGGAGAGGTAGTCGAAGTCGAGGTCCTCCTCGTCGGTGCCCGACGCCAGCGAGGAGAGGGACCCTATGCTGTTCCCATCCCCCTCGTACATGTAATGGCGGACGTCGTCGAAGGGGTTGGTCTCGGGGTCGTTGTCGACCATCCGCTTCTTCCCGTCGAGCAACCCGCAGATGTCGGGCACTTCGTCTGGTCCTGAAAGAGAGAGAGAGAGTGAGTGGGGGTCGCGGGGACTGGGGCCGAAGGGGGCGGGACTCACCCCTCGCTTGCAGGCAGTCTTTCATCGGCATCTTCTCGGCCATGGGCTGACCGTCGCCGTCGTACATCAGCCGGAGGACGTTCAGGTCGTAGCCGGTCATGTCGCCCTCGCCGCCGCCCTCGTCCTCGTAGTTGATTATGTTCTCCCTGATGTCGTCTGCGTCTTTGTAGAGATCGTCCGTTTTCCTCCTCTGTACGACGACGGCCAAAAGGAGAACTGGAAGAGAGAGAGAGAGTGAGTGAGAGAGGGGACGCGGGAGGAGCGTAGTCGAGAGGGCGGTGTACTCACGTAAGAGTATGGCTATGCAAACCAATATGGCGACGATGAAGTTAGTGTCGATGCCGAAGGAGTAGGCGGTGGCCAAGCCTTTGCTGCAGCCGATGTCGACGTTCTTGTGCAGGCCAGGCATGCCCAGGTTGTAAGTCTGGAAACAAGAGAGGGGATGAGCGGGGGAGGGAAGGGCGGGACACAAAAGAGAGAGAGAGAGAGAGAATACCTTTCCGTTGAAGGTGAGATTGCTGATGCATCCGGAGAATCCCGTCACAGTCGGTCTGTGGTTCCACTTCATGGCGTAGGAGATGCCCTTGAGGTCCACCGCCGTCCCTCCCACCTGAAGAGGCCCGTTCACGTTCAGGTACTCGTTCTTCCCGTGCGGCGCCGTCAGACTCAGGCAGAACGACTTCCGGCAGTTGTCCACTTGCAGCTCTATGCTCTGCGGGGTAAATTTCATCCCTCGTCACTCGTCCAACCTCCTCCCCACTCTCCTCCCCTCCGATCACTTACCACGTTGGTCCAGATGATGTCGATGTGGTGGGGGGCGCCGTCGTTGAGTTTGATCTCGGTGTGGTTCACCTGAACGGTGCCCGAGCCGTAGTCCACGAGGAGACGGGGATAACCGTTCTGCAGCTCCAAAGCCATGAAGTCTGAAACAGGAGGAGGGTGAGCGGCGACGGGGGAGACTGGAGGGGAGGGGAAGAAGAGCAAAACGCACCTGTGATTCCCAAGGGACTGTTCCTTCTGACGGGGCCCAGGTAGAAGATGAGACCGTCGGCTCTCTCGGGCCTCACGTCCAGGGAGAGGCGGGACTCCTCGCAGGCGGCGAAGGGCGGGTAGAGGGCCCATCCGTCCCCGTAGAACCCGATGCTGATGAGCTCGCACCTGGGGCCGTCGAATCCGTCCGCGCAAACGCATCTGTCCAACGAAGAGACAAAGACAATACAATCATGCCATCCGGCGAGGGGAGGAATGACCGGAAGGAAGCGTACCTGTCGTCGAGGGGCGTTCCCCCGTTGAGGCAGACGAGCCGTTCGGAAATGGCGCAGGTGCAGAGGGGGTCGACGACAGCGCCGACGCCGACGAAGGAGCTCGTGTTGGTGTGGACGGCGTGGGGGATTTTGCTCTTGTTCAGGAAGTTCACGCAGGAAGTCTCGCAGTAGGCCTTCTCGACCAAACACTCGTCGATGTTCACCATGATGATTTCCAGGTCGAGCTCGTTCTCCAGCTGAAACAGAGTGAAATAATGAAAAAGAGAGAACGGATAAAATGGAGGGGGGGGGAAAGAATAGGCTCACCTGTTCCTGGTACATCGACGCCATGTGGTTGAGCTTCTCCGGATGATAATAATGGGAATTGTGTGCGGAGAAGCGAACGTCCAACAGCGAACGGTTCGCGTTGTGGTGGGAATGCAGAACGGTGAACACGTCCACGTCGTCCGCGCTTACGTTTAGAATCTTCGCCAGCCGATTCCTCAGCAGATCCCTTTTGCTGAACCCATTCTGAAACGCGACCATCGTTAGAATCTTTTCGAGGGGGGGGGGGGCGCGGGGGTCCGAACTCACCTTCGGGGTGACGAAATCCTCGTCGGACGTCCCCGCGAACCTGATCGATCCGGAGTTGTCGACGGCTTCCTCGGGGATCTCCTTGACGGTGACGTTGACGACGGCGTCGACGGAGTGTCTGTTCACGTAGCTGGACTCCTCCGTGACGACGAACTTGAGGACGAAGGAGGCGTTGTTGGTGCCGTGGTTCATCGTGATCATCCCGGTGTTCTGGTCGAGGGAGAAGTTGGGGTGCTTCGCCTCCGCCCAGGTGAACGTCTTGTCGGGGAGGTCCCAGTCGTCGGGGTCCTCCACGTAGACGCGACCTATCTGCGTGTCCGGCGACTCCCCCTTGTAGTTGTACACGAAGATGGTGCTCTCCCCCTTCTTCATCGCGTTGTCGTTCTCGTCGGCGACTATCAGGGTGAGGGTGCTCGTCCCGGTCTGGGAGGGGTAGCCCGAGTCGGAGATGGCGATGGGGATGAAGTACTGCTTCTGGTCCTCCCTGTCGAGGGTCTTCAGGGCCTCCAGGGTGGACCCGGCGATGGCGAACTTGGTCTTGATGTCCTCGGAGGCGGTCGGGTCGATCTGGAAGGTGAAGGGAGGGCCGTTCTCCTCGCTGTCGAGGTCCTTGGCCGCGAGGGTGGACACGGTGCCCGGGGGTTGGTTCTCCCTCCAGTAGACGGGGTTGATCTGTCGAAAGAGACCGATTGTACATTCACCTTTTCCCTTTTCCCTATTTTCAGTTTACCAACCTTTGAATCCAGAAACGGGGCGTTGTCGTTTATGTCCGTGAGGACTATGATCACTTCTGTGCTCTCCCTCAGGCTGGTCTTGCTGTTCCCGTCCTCGTCCGAAGCCGCTATGATCACCTGCCAGATCGGGAACCCGTTCGGGGGATCCCTGTCCAGTGGCTTTATCAGGCTGAGGCACCCGTTCTTATCTATCGAGAGCAGCTTCTTCTGGTCCTCCTTCACTACGAAGTAGACTATGTGCTGGGGGGCGTTCCTGTCGGGGATGTCCGGGTCGTACGCCGTTATGTTGGTGATGCACCCGGGGATGAGGACCTCCTCCGATATGGTGATGTTGTTCACGTAGTCGTAGAAGACCGGCGGGTTGTCGTTCACGTTCTCGATCTCTATCTCGACGTAGGCGTTGTCCGCGTACGCCCCGTCGTAGGCCCTCACGGAGAGGTTGTACCTGGTGATGTTCTCGTAGTCCAGGGGGTTCTTGATCTTGATCTTGCCGGTGTTCTCCTGGATGAAGAAGGCGTCGTAGGTGTTCCCCCCGATTATGTGGTACGTGACGGAGGAGGAGGTGTCGTTGTCGAGGGCCTTCACTTGGGCGACGAGGGAGTATATGTTCGCGTCCTCCCTTATCCCCGTCGCTCTGTATATCTTCTGCGTGAACCGGGGCGGGTTGTCGTTCTTGTCCGCGATTTCGATCCTGAACACCTGCTCCCCCTTGTTGTGCTTCCCCGTCGAGTACAGCGCCGAGGGAGAGTTGTCCGTCGCTATCACCTTCACGTTGTAGAAGTCCTTCTGCTCTCTGTCGAACACCACCAGGGTGGTGATGTTCCCCGTGTTCGGGTCTATCGAGAACAGGTTCGTGTGATCCGCGAGCACGTACGTCACCTGAAACGCGACGCAACCCTTTCATGCCGTCCTCTCCCTTCGCCCTCCCCCACCCTCCAACCCCTCACTCACCTGATTGTGGGCGGATGTCCCGTCGGCGTCGATGGCCCGGACCTGCATCACCGGCGTTCCCGCGGGCTCCTTCTCCAGCACCGACCCGGAGAAGACTTCCGTGAACGCGGGAATGTTATCGTTCACGTCTTCCACGTGGATTATGATCTGCGTCTCCGCGGCGAGGTTGTACTTGTTCTGCACGCGGACGGTGAGGATGTACTCCGTGACGCTCTCGTAGTCCAAATAACCGCCCAGTTTGATGTGGGCTTCGTTCCCGTCGACGGCCAGGACGAACGTGTTTCCCTTGTTCGTCTGCTCCGTTCGTCCCGACACCAACTCGAACAGCAATTCGTTCTCCTCTGGGATGTTCGACCTGCGGACATATTGATTCCGTTAAAAGGGTCAAAATGACCGCTACATTAAATTCTACTTTTCCTATATTAACTCAGATAAATTTTCCGATAACAAATAATGGATTTATATTACTTAAATCATTCACTCTCTCCACTGACCCCATTATTTTTCTTTTCTACAAAGCCCGAGGGGTCAAAATGACTCCTATTGTTTCCTCTATTACATCAAATTCGCAATAATGAGTGCATATTATCGAACGATTGTTCTGGATTTGTCCCCATTACTTTCTTTTCCCCCTTTTTAATGTCACCCCGGGGGTAAAAATGACAGCTGTCGGCACTCACTCGGCTGTTATGACGACTATCGGCGTCTGAAAGTCCGAACTGTTTTCGTTGATGCTGATGACGGGGTAGCGGATGTCCGTGAAGGTGGGGGCCTTCTTGTGGGACTCCACGACGGTGATCTCCAGGTCGATGGTCGCGCTCAGGGGCTTGTCCCCCCTGTCGGTCGCCTTCGCGGTCATCCTGAACTTGTAATTGGGATCTCTCTGCGGGGCCAAATCGAATTAATTAGCCGGCGATTCGGGGACTTCCGTCATCCCGCGTCGGGGGTTGGGGGGCGTGCGGGGGCTCACTCCCTCTTCCCCCCCTCCGCTCCTTCGGGAGATTTAAGATCCGAGCGAATTACTTAATTAAAATTGGGAAGTGTTGAGGAGGAAGTAAATTATTTACTCGAACGGGAAAGTTTCGATTCGGGAGCTCTTGAGAGGTTCTCCCTCCATCGCAACCCCTCCTCGACCACTTAGCGGGTCGATTGTTATTCCCAAACGGCGAATTTCTATCCGGACTCATTAGCACGGGGAGTGCTCAATCTCTTCAAAAAAAAAAAAAAAACACGTTCGTTTTTATTAAAGCGAAAAAATTCTTTCCCCTTCCTTTGAACTTTTTAATTTTTTTAATTTAACTAATTACTAATGTCGGTCCGAAGAAGAGGAAAAAAAAGTTGCCGACACGCAACCAATTACGCGAGTCAATCGCAACGTCTCCCCGCGAAAAAAAAAAAAACTACGTTTTCACTACAAAACCGCTCGGATTTTCATTTCCCGTATCTGCCGGTCGGAGGGGTGGTGGCTTTTTACAGGTGCGGGAAGGGGTGTGCTCCAAAGTGACACATCGCGTGCGGGCAGTGTGACCGAATGCAAATCTGGAGTGCGCCGCTATCGGGAAAGCAGTTCCCCATCTTCCTCGACCTGGACCCGAAGGAGAGCGTCGTCTGCTTTCCCGATGAGCGAACGCGGGTGTGCGTGAGTGCAGAAAGTGAGGGGGGGGGGGGCACTTACGCTGTGGACTCTTAGCATCCTCGGTATGGACTGAACAAAGAAAACGGTTCGGTTATTTCCATCGGGGCGAGCAGTGTGCCTCGGGGGAGGGGCGGGGAAACGGACCGGAAGTGCTTACGTTAATGTTTTTGTCCAGGTAAATGTATCCGCTGGTGTTGTCTATCCTGAAGTAGCCCTCGTCGTCCGGGGATTTCGCCTCGAGTTCGTAGTAGACGAGGCTGTTGTTTCCGTTGTCGATGTCTGTGGCGGAGATTCTCATGACTTCGTGGCCCACGAGGAGGTCTTGAGGCACCGATTCCAAGTAATTCTAAAACATTAAAACACGGCTCAGAATGACTGGGTTTCTTTCCCAAAGTTCTTTCCCATCAAACCCTATACATACTATAATACTATATATAATAATACTTTTTTTATAGCCCGGAAGCGCCTAAAAGGCTTTCATCAGGCATTTATAATAATACTATGTAATACTATATAATAAATAATACTATATATTATATATATTTAGTATTATATTATATAGTTAGGTTATATAATTATATATAATTATATACTATATGTACTATATAAATAATTATACTACATAAAACTACATATAATAATACTAAATAATAGTAATTGTCGATTTATTCAAATCAAACCTCACGTTTAAATAAATTTTAAAAAAAATACTAATAAGTAATGTGATAATTAGTATAATTATAAATGTTACCGTAAAATTATCAATTATGACAATATAACGGAATTTATTTGTTAATAAATAATTATATAATATATAATAACTTCCAGGAGATGCCTCTTTAAAAACAAATGTATAAATAAACAAACCCGTATGAGATGCAGTGGCACATCACCGGTATTTTACTATACTTTATTATATAAACTGTAACATTATACCAATATAATTACTTAATATTTTACTTATATAAAATTATACTAATGTTATTATACTAATTTTGATATTTTACCACTTCAACCCTTTTAACCTCGTGGTTGTTATGTTAATATTATTTATTTTATTTATTAAATTTTGATTTATTTATAATTACCTGGATTTAACGTCTCACATATTTGACAACTTTATATAGTATAACAATTTAAAAAAAAGAATAAAAAAAGTATAGTTGAAGACCACTGATGGGCCACTCATTAGGAAAATTGTACTGCAGTCATCAACTCTAATCCCTAATGTGTGCAAAGTAGAACAATATATTTTATTATATATTATTATTAATATGTGTAAAGTCTTTTTTAAAAAAATAATATTAACTGTTTGAATTAACCGTTTGTATTGGGCACATTTTTTACAAATACAGTGAATAATATTTGTACGATTTCCGCATGCGATTTTTGCAAAATACACAACAATTATTGTTCTTTTCCTTTCAAGCAAATATAAAAAAAAACATATACGAATTGTTTATGAAATTAAACCGACTGTGTTCGTGTGCTACATAGATATTTAGACATCGGAAAACTATATAATTAAATTTTCCGGATAATATTATTATATCTACGATGCAAAACGACTCGAATTTAGTTGGGACGTTTTTGAAACGCCCGTTCGCAATACAAATTCATGCAAAGGAACGCAAAAACGAACGCAAAATGTTTCTTTTTTTTTCATCCGTAAGTGTACGGTAATCACGTGAAAGTACAATAAACAAACTCATGCGGAAATATCTAAATCGGCAGGCGATTAAGACGGGCAAAGCACAAACCTTCCAAACGTATCCTCGGAAAACCTGAATTCAAAAACAGAACAGAATCAACGAATTTGTCCGCTGGCGGAAACGGAAGGGGCAAACTTTCGAAAGGGGGTCACTCCCCGCCGGAGGAGCCATTAGGACGTGTTGAGGGGGGGGGGGGGGCGGGGGGGAGAATATTTACGGAATAATTTATTGGGGGGTGTCGAAGCCGAGGAGATGCCGGTGCAAAATATTGCACCGAACCGTCCAATTCCGGAGGGACCTCGAAAATGGATGGAAAGAAGAAAGAAAAAAAAATTCTGTTTCCAGAATCGAGAAAGAAATATGCAGAAGAATAAAACGGGTCTTCATATCTGCTTTCTTTTCTTTCTTTTTTTCCCCCCCTTTTACCCCCCGATTAAAACCCAAACAAAGGGTTCGTTGCAGTGAAAAAAAAAAGGATTAGATCGGATTTGAACCTCGGGACTTTTCATAATTTTTCCACCGCTCTTTAATTACGCCCGGGGAAAGAAAACTTCACTCACCGCCTTGTCGAAGAAGGGCGAATTGTCGTTGATGTCTTCGATGGTGACTTTGATGAGGCAAACGTCGTCCAGTTGGGGGTGTCCGTTGTCGGTGGCCCTCACGTTCAGGTACACTTCTTTCTCCCTCGTCGGCTCGTCTCTGTCGAATACCTGAAACCACCCCCGACTCGTCATCATCCCGCCGACATTTTCATCCCCCCCCCCTTTTACCCCGACCATCACCCGACACTCACGTATTGCGTTCTGATGATGCCGGTGTCCGGTTCGATGGAGAACTTGAGGCGTTCGCCCGGGGAGGAGACGAACGTGTACGTGATTTTGCCGCCGTTCTCGGGCGGGTCTTTGTCGACGGCCTTAACCTGGAAGACGAAGGTACCCACGGGTTCTTCTTCCTTCACCGAGGGCTGGTACTTGGAGCAGTTGACGAACTGCGGCTTGTGATTGTCCTGGACCGTCAGCTTTGGCTCCAGCAGGAACTGGTTGGGCTGGAACGAGCGGGTGTCTTCAGTTCTCCGCGGAGGGGTTGAAATCTCCCCGGGGATGCTTACCCTATAGGAAACGTCATCCAGAGGGAAGGAATTCGAACTCCTGGTCATCATGTGCTTCGAGTGACGGAGCTTCGTGTTGGCGCTTCTCGCGTACCTGCTGCTGACTCCGTAGTGGAACAATTCATCTGAAACGGGAGGACATCGGATTGAAGGGACGGCGTCGTATAATTGACACTTCCGTTCGATGAAAAAGTGTTGATGGCGGAAAAAGAAAAACAAAAGAAAATGAATAATTCATGAGGCAGACCGTCTTCTCATTTAATTTCCAAATTTTCTAATCTTAAATTTCTTCTGATGGCTGATTCGATTTTGAAATGTTCAAGGGAGTTTCTTCCCTTATCGCGGTCCCGAGAGCCCCATCACAATCGCGGGGAAAAACTTCCTCGCCCTCCCCCTCCCCCCGTCGGCTCTTTCCAACCCTCCGTCCGCGCACGCCCGACACAGGGGGTGCTCGAGGGACAGGTGGGCAGGGGCCGAGGCCCTGACCGATGGGCGAGGCGGGACAACAGCGAGGGAAAAAGAAATTCCGAAATGAACCAGATGAGACCAAACTCGGTGGTGTTTTTGTTTCGACTTCGGTCCCCGGAAATTCGTGTAGCCCCTGCCCACTCATCCCCCATTTTCTCTCCCCCTCGATGAAAGCTCTCCGATAATGATTTCGCCCGGGGGATAATTTATGCTTCCTCCGATATCGCAAGCTGACCCTTCGAGGCTACAAATCTTCAAATTTCGGAGAGATGGTCAGGTAATTCATCCCTCTCTCCCCCGGAATCCGTCCGTTCCTTATCTCCCTCGCGGAGTAGGGGGTGACGCACCCTCCGGCTTTCTTCCACATCCCCCGTAAATTCATAAACTCTTCCACTTTCCTTCTGTCCGAGAATTAATTAATTAACAAATTGACCCGGACACAGATCGGCGCTGATGAATTTGTCCATCAAAGGTCTTCGGGGTCAGATAAGGTTCCGGTGAGTTTTCATTCGGAGGGGGAATTTTGGGGGGGGGGGGAGGGTAAGCGGGGAAAGCAGAGTCGGGAATGGCTCGCACGTGAGCGAAAAAAAACTCACCCCGAGCGCGGAGTCATTCGCAGCCTCTCTTTTCCATTCCGACAATCACGACGTTAACAAGAGCTATAAAATAAATGAACCGACGGGGGTGAGGGGGGGAACTACCCCCGAATGCAAATACACCGGCAGACATAAGTGGAAGTGATGGCTATGAGTAATAACGATGACAATAAAAAAATTGGATTCTGTTGAGGTAACGCTTTATTTCCCCGCTTCACCCCAACCACCCCTCCGTTTCCGCTCCCCTCTCCCCCTCATTAACTGTAATGGAATTCTCCATACCTGAACGTTTTTACTAGGCAGTGGCGAATCCAGCGATTCGCTTGAGAAAAAGGGGGATACTCTCTGTCACCCCCCCCGATATTTCCCTCCCTTCCCTATGGATTTTCCCGATCCTGCTTTCGACTTCTTCAAAGAAACTTCCGTGATCATTCTTTTTGCGTACTTTCATTTCATCATCCCCCCGCCTCGCGGAACCCTCCCTCTTCATTGTTAGTTCCAAAACAATAAACATTTCATCTGGAAGTTTCCTTTTTGTCCCCCAAATTGTTCCCTTCCGCTCCGACCTTTTTAACAGTTTTCCCATCTGCAATTCGCATTCCGACCCCCGTTCCTCCCCCACCCCCGACACATCCCACAACATCTCCACGAGGGAAAGATAGCGGAAAAGGAACAATCTCCGCTCTGAGAAACCGAAAGGAATGAGCAAATAAAAACCAACGGGGGTGGGAGAGCGGCCGGAGGGAGGCAAAACCCAGACGAGACGAGGGAGGTCACCGCGTCTCTTCGAAGATCAACCCCCCCCCCTTTTCACAAAAGAACCAACCCCCTCCCCCTTCTCTCCAGGTAGGCCATCATTTGACCCTCCGAACATCACAGCCGAATGAAAAATGCACGCGGGACAAGCTTTTATTTAGAATACGGGGGGTGGGCATCGCCACCCCCCTCGGAAGAATCGGCTTTTCGGGGGGTGTTTTCGGGAACACGTGCGCGTGCGCAGACTTTTTATCGCCGCCCCGTAAAACCCATCTTCGCATAAAAGGAAAAACATAACGTCAACAACACGTAACGAGATTGTTGTTGGATAAATAAAACACTTTTATACGTGGTAAGGGTGGCCATTAAACCGAGAAGGTTTCCTCGTCTGAGCCGCCTTCGTCGCCAGGGCTTTGCAAGCAGCACCCGTCCGCGAAAGGTGAGGGTGGGTTGCAACCCCCCACGGTGCTCGGGGTTCCCCCGCGGAGAAGAGGGATGATGGATGGAGGGAGGGAGGGAGAGGGTGCGTCTGTCATACTGCGCGCGGGGTTGATGTTCGTGAGGGAGATGATGCGGACACCCCCTCCCCCCGGGAGGCCGGGGATGAGGAGGAAAAGGGTCGGAAAAATGGAAGAGACAAAATGAAGGGCGAGGGGGTGTTTAGAGGGTGAGAAGTACTGCAGTTGGTAAAAGTTTGCATTTGAAAAGAATAAAAGTTTTTCTTAGGGGGACTTTGAAATTTCGAAAAAAATCCACAAAAATTTTTTCTTTGTTTTTACGACGCGGGGTGAAGGAAAGGGGAAGCCAGGGGTTGCAACTTTCATCCCTCGTTTTCCCAGACTATTCTCTCCGCGCGTTAGCTAAGCCTAACGCGGCCGAACCACCGCCCTCCGACTGGGATTGGGCTTTCAACGTCCGCACGCGGTTTCCAGGGGGGTGAGTTTTGCGTGGGGAGCATCGGGGGGGGATAAGTGTCTCATTGTGCGTTTGGCCGGAGATAAAGAAAAGTGCCGCGGGGTTGTTCTTAATTCAAGAGAGAGCCCTTCCGTTTATAAATTAGGAAATTCGAATTTGAAAGCCCGGGGCCATTTTTTTTCTCCGTATTTCGCCATTAAAAAAGCCATTTCGGAAACGGCACGCTTTGAGAAAAAAAGAAAAAATTAATCTGCGGAAGGCTTTCACCTTTCCGTAATCCTTTGAAAAACCTTTTATTTTGTTATTTTCTTTCGGGAAAACTTTCCTTCCATTATTTATTAGGCTCGGGGTTTTTAAACTTGGGGGAAATCGGATCAATCCAGTTCCAATGAGGGCAATTTTTCATCCCCGGGGGACCCGGGGAGGGGTAATTGCCCATGAAAACCCCTACACAACCCCTCTGATTTTTATTTCATCACTATATAAATTATCATTTGTGAAATTTATGTACCTTCCCGCAATGCGGATTCGAACAGGTTATCGGAGGCGCCACAGGACGCTCTCGCTCGTCCAACCCCCCGCGGAAGATGCACAAACTACCCCAACTGTGGCCGGAGAGGCAAAAAATAAAACCCCGCCACGAGGACGAGCCGCTCCGTCCAAAATCCTCCCCCCCCCCGCCCTCTAATTTAATCAAAACTTTTCAATAAAAGCTCAATCCTCTTTCTTTCCCTCAACTTCCCTCTCTCTCTCTCCCTCCCTCAACCCCCGCCCCCGGAAATGCATTCTCCTAACAAAGCACGACGGAACCCTCCCGGGGGATCGCAGACAACCTCTCCCCGACAGATTCGATTTCGCTCCGCATCGCTGCAGGAACGAGCCCGTCTCCTCCCCCAGCGACAGCGGTTGACCCGACGAAAGAACCTCCATTTTTAAGAATATTAAAAAGCATAAATCTCCGAGATCCTCCCTCCCGGGGGGAGGGGGAGGGGGAGGGGGAGGGGGATGCAACAGCTGGACGTTTGGGAAGTCGCGCGGAAGTAGTCGATCGGAAGACGGCAGCGTGTGAAAGCAGAAAGAATTAATCTTTTGCTGCTGCTGTTGCTGCAGCAGCGCGAGAGCCCTTATTAGAGAGCGACGGTCTAAGTGGTGTTGTGAGTGATTAATACGGAAAGGAAGAAACGAATGGTGTCGCGTTGTTGTTCGGCCGACGGGGGCGGTAGGGGATGAAGCCACCCCCTTATTTCTCTAATTTCGAATGATTAATGTTGAGAGCTCCGCGGCTGCAGATGCGTTTGTAAGAAAAGGCGAGAGGTTGCGGTGCCTTTCCGCGGGGAAGGTGTGACTCGGAGAGGCTTTTAGTAATTTCGCCTTGGGGGGTGGGAGGGGATCCACTTCCGGTCTGTTTCGGAAGGGGGGAGGAAGAGCCTCAGGTGGTCCTTCGCGACGGGGGGAGTCTCCCGTGGGCGGTGATGTGGTTGCCCCCCCCGACGGTAATGCATTACATTAACTCCGGCTTTAATTTAATCATCACTTTTTTTTTTTTTGATATATGTATTCGCATTGAGTTCGCGTAAAGAAAACACCGTTCGAACACACCGTAACGTTTTTATTAATACTAATTAATTGATGTGAAGTCTGAATAACAAATTATTCCTTAAAAATGTCGACGGTTCGGAATGGTTTTTAAAAAGGGCTCCGACGCGATGTGAAACTCACAAAGGCCGGGGAGCTTTTAAGGGTTCCGCGTGATTGAGATGCCCTCGGGACTTTTCATCCCCTGAGCAACGCAATTCTGACATCGGATTAGAAAACCATCCCCCTCGGAAGGAACACCGGATCGATCTCTCACTTTCTGCGATATTTATTATTTCAATTGTGCCCGCTAATAAATTCCACTTTCATTCCACCCCCCGGACGGGGGGGACGGGGTTCCGCCCCCGATCACCCATCACTACCCTGACCGCCGCCCCCCGACCCGGACCGAGTTCCCTCCCCGAGGATTTATTCCAGGGCTCCCCGGTTGCTCCCTTTCTCAAATTACCATTTCGAGAGAGCAGTGAAATTAATAAGGTCAAACAGGATGACCTCTCTCCCGGGGGGAATGTGAATTCGTGATCGTCGGTGGACACCCTCACGGGGGCGCGGCGATCGGGGGTGAGAAGGGGGAGAGAAAAGGAGTGGGACTAATGCTCGACGTCTATGCGTCTTCATTTTCGGAGAATACAAAATAAATCGACGGGGGTTGAATTTCCCAAGAAAAATCCTGCTTAACAAGGGAGCCCCCCTCCCCAACGGCCCCCCTTTTATTTATTTAATTTCGTTTTCCTTACTTTATGTCTTTCCCTAAATGGCTTTGAATTTATGGTCTTCCCTTTGTTTCGTTTGCTGCCCTCACCGTATTTCCGGTCGCTTTCACTTTCCCTTCGCACTCGTTCTCCCGACGAGTCTTTCGCCTGTGGAAAAGTGTCGCCCCCCCCCCCCCGAAGGACTCATTTATTCGAAGATATACGTATTTGAACAGGGGGGGCCGGACACGCAATTGAATTGACTGCGACAATCGAGGAAATAAACCCGATAAAATCGGAGCCGAAAATATAAATCGATCCTCGAAATGAAATTCACGCTAACTTTCAATAAGAGAGAGAGAGAGAGAGAGCGCGCAAGAAATAAAATAGTCATTTCGGGGGGAGGCCGCCATTCAGGCCGAGTGGTCACGGGAATGGAAACCCACCCCCGATAAAGAGAAACTGCATTGACCGACTCTGGAAAATGGCCGCCGATCACCGGATCCAATTTACGGGGGAAAAGAAACCCACCACGGCCGACAGCAAACAACGGTTCTTCTGCTCCGATTCAATCGACGATATGGATTAAATAGGGGTGCTGGGGGTGAGGGATGGGGGGGGGACGCAGGAAACAATGGCAGACATGCACTGACTCTGATTCCGAATCCGGAGAGAGGACTTAAAGAGGGTAGTTTATTTCCACCCCGTCGTCGTCTCATCTCCATTTCCATTGAAAGTAACTTGTGCACATCATGACAGCGAAGTTGACAAGCTTCATCTTATTTCTTTCCCCCCCTTTTAAAGTTTTTTTGATTAGGTTGCAAATTCTGAGAGGGAAAATTGCCAAGTTTTTCCTTATTGCGTCGTCGTGGGGGGAGGGGAGGAATTGCGGGGGAGGGGGGGGGGAGAGAGAGAAGAGTTTCCGGTTTAGGCAAATTCACTTCGGCGCTCTGTGTTTTTGTTTGGGGAAAGGCTTTCACGAGCTTTTTTTGCATTCGTTTATCTGAAGGTCGAGAGCACTTCCCCGAAAGGAAGAAAGAAACCGTTCGGGGTGCCATCCGAGGGGGAGGAGAAAGAAATAAAGGGGTGAGACGCGGTAATGATTCATTCGTTTGATGATTCGCCTCGGGAGCCCCGTCGAAGGGGGCGGACCGTCGCTGAATAGGGTGATTAGTGCGGAGAGGGCGAAGAAAATGGGTTAATTAGAATGCAACGAAATGAGGACGCGGGAAGGGAGGAGGGGGGCGGCACGTCAATGCCTTGCCCTCCGACAGCACGTCTGGGAATTCCGCAGACCCCCCCGCAATAAAACATCCCCCACTTAGGGGATGAGAATGGTGACAAATAATACGAGCAGGGCGGGGGTGACGAGCACGGCTGATGGGAATTTAATTTTTAAGAAGCGGAACAATTGGGGAAACCTCCCCATTAAAGCGCGTGACGTAATCATTAGCTGGGGGAGGGTAGGGGGTTGCGTTTGGCCTTTTCCGGTTGGGATTAATTTCCTTTGAACCTCAGCAAGCAATCCGCGGAGAGATAAGACAAAGGCTCCCGAATTTGAAGTCGTCGCCCGGAAAATTCCGTTTCGGGTCGAAGACGACGGCGCGGGGGGGGGGTGAGGGGGATGAAAAACGAAAAGAAGGATGAGAGAAATGAAAGAAGCCTTCAAGGTTATGAAATGAAAATAAATTAAGCTATTAATTTTTTACACAATTTATTAAAGGTTATTTGCACGGAGGTAATTAAATTTCGCCCGGGTTTATTGGGTTGAATACGAAAATGTCGGAGGGGGTAGACGGAAAGGGGAGGAGATTATGGCTTTTGGGGTGGCGGGGAAGGAGGTGGGGGGGAGCGCGCTCGGGCGAAAGTTATGAGGCAGGTGGTGTGAAAGGAGGTGCGCCATTGTCGAGGGGTGGAAATGGGGAAAAACAGTTTCTGCGCGAGGGGGGGGGGGGGCAGCGAAAACATTTGCCTTTTCCGCAGACTGCAGGGGGAAACATTTCGTCCGGGGCGCCGTTTGAAAAAATGGTAATGGCAACGATGAAAAGGCGGGTTTAGTGCATACTAAATTGAGAAAAAGGATTAAGAAGGCGGAAGAGGGCAGGGATAAAAATGCACGGGTTATCATTATCATTTTTATTTTCTATACAAAAAACCGGAAAACGTCCAACAGGAAACGAAGAGAGAGAGATAGAGAGAGAGAAAGTCGGACCAAATTATAAATATACGTATTTGAGAGGGTTGAAAACAGACGCATGGAAAAAGAGAGAGAGAGAAAGAGAAAGGGGAGAGAATTCATTTCCGAAGAAGGGAGAGAGGGCGGCGAAGGGGGCGGGAAGAAACGGGAACCGAAATAAAAGAATGAACCCAAAAAGGCACGCAAAAGAATCGGCTGCACATTTCCCGGATAATTACGGGAAATTATGAAGGGCTTAATATTGGTTGTTATTATTTGTTACTTTGTCGTATAATTTTACATTTTTTTTTTTGTCACGGAACGCTCCCTATCGATTATTCTCTCGCCTTAGCATCCTTCCCCCAGACGCCCCCTTTCACCCTCTCTCTCTCTCCTCTTTCTCTCTCTCTCAAAAGAAAAATGAAAAAGAAGTAATGAAATTCCGGATTTCGGGTGCCCGCCCAACAAACGCGAAAAAAAGAGGAAATAATACCTTTGAAACATTGCTCCACGTCATGCATGTGTGTGTTAGAGGAGAAAGTGGCAGATGTCAGGGGGCGAGGGGCGAGGAGGGGTAGGGGGAGGGGGGAGGGGTGGAAAAACGATTTTTTGTTGCGCCGGAAATAAACTTTAAAAAGCCGTCGACCGGGAAATAAAAAAGTAAATAATTGAATGTATTGAAAGCACTTTAAGCCTTCCCAAACGGGAGCTTTCACCAATTCTACCTGTGCACAGGTATAAAAGCTCGCGTGGGAAAGTGCTTTAGGCGCGTCTCCATGCTCTCTCCCGAGCATTGTTATTCCGTCAGCACGCGTGAGACCCCCGGAGGACCTTTCCCCCCCCCCCTCCCCCGACTGCACACCCAACCCCACCACCTCCTTTTTCCGATTTCCCCGTCTAAGAGCACTTCCTGGACGACCGCTCGTCGAGCGCATTCTAATGAAAAGATGGAGGGAAATGACTGGACCGGTCCGAAATCACTGTTTTCGTTCAAGTAGACAATGCGGTAACATCCTTCCGTTCGAGAATCTCGATAATCTCGAACGGAAGGAAACCGCTCGAATTTACGCATCGTAACCGTTATATTTTTTCGTTAAAATGATTTCTTCGTGTTATTTCCGTTCCTTCTCTTTTTGTCTTCCCCTTAACTACACTAAAAGGAGAAACCATCGGGGAAGTTTTCAAGTGTTATTTTTTGTTTACTTCCGAACGGAAACTCCCGCAACACAATGTTTCACTAACCGGGGAAGAAAGCCAAACTTTTATGTGCTTTCTTGCTACAAACTTAAAAAGTCATTAAAAAAAAAAACATTTAAAAATCATAATTAGTACGCTTAACGGTCAACGGTGGCGGGAGGAGGGGGGAGGGAGAGAGAGACGAACGTCGGGGGGAGAACGTCAAATAAACTCAATGCGTTCGGGAAAACATTTCGCGTATCATTTCATTGGGGCAACTGTCAAAAGGCAGCAAAATAAAAATTCACGACATTCGGAATCCCTTTGCTTCGGAGAGAAAATTCCGTTTCTGCTTCTCAGTTCAATAACCAGAAAGTTCCTTTCAAAGTCTTTGGCTCTCCCCTTCGTCCCATCCCTCCCCCCCCCTCTCGAGCCCGATTCTTTCCCAAATCCTAAGACTCCGGGGTGTTTCCTCCCTTCGCCAGTGCTTTCCCACGGGCACAAACATGGCCAGATATCAAGCTGCAGAGTTTTTACGCGGCAGAGGGCGAAGCTGCCGGCGCGACCCCTCGGCTTATTTGTCGCCCCCGGGGTTCGCTCACTCCACCCCCGAGGAATTACATTCTCTCGCTTCAACCCCCGCACGTGACTTTAGCCTCACCTCCCCATCCCCTCGGCGCTGCTCGCGGGGATATTCTCACGCCATCAGCTGTTTCGGGGTGAATCCCGAATTGAGATTTTCCCGGAGGAGCTGTGGATCCTGGCTGGAGAGGGAGGGAAGCAAAACCTCCGTCTGCGACGGGGTCTGGTTTAGTTCCGGCACTGGGAAGGGGAGGAACTGCGAGAGAGAGAGGGCGCGGGCCAAATGTTTCACTTGAGGTCTTGAGCAAGTCGGGGGGGTGATTCGAAGGGCGGCGGGGAGAGTGGAAGGAACTCATTTTGAGCCGCCTTTAGGCTGTTAACTCAAACTCTTTTGCTTGCACAGCAAATATAATTAGAGTGGAGTCTCGTTAACGCGTGTATTTTTGCAGAAGCCGGCCCGGAGTACAGTAGGGGAGAGAGTTATTAATTTGGGGTGGAGGGCGATGCAAATGAGTTTCGGTTACGGTTCTTCCACCGCTGTGAGACGGGGGAGGGGAGGGGGGAATCCCCCCGACGACTGACTAAGCAAACAAGTGATGAAAAGAACCCGCGAGTTTCCGTTGGTTTTTGCGGTTGCAACGAAGAAGTCGACACTCCGGTGGTGTTATTAGCTGTTGACACGAAGGAGAGAGGGGGGAAAGGAAAGATCGAATTCGAATTCAGGAAGGTGTTCCGAAAACAGAAAATGCAAATTCCATCATATTCTGGCTCGTGACTTGCAACGCCAAACTTCGTAATAAAAATAAAAAAAAAAAAAATGAATAATGATAACACGGATCGCTTCTTCGGGACGTCACGGAAAGAGAACAATTCCAGTCCGACAGCCGATTGCCCGGATCCGAGTTTCGCCCCCGGGAGGAATAGCGAGTTTCCTCCCCTGCGGTGGAGGGGGTGGAAAGTCCGGCCAAATCCCCGAAGGAAAACTTAGGAAAAACCAAGCGGAGTTATTATGTTACGGCCAAGATAAAAACTTGTTGCATTTTACAATTTATATTATTACCAGAAGCGGAGTTAAAAGGTCTAAATAGTTCGAAGCTTTTTGTTTCGTCAGACCATCCCCTTCGCCTCCCCCGCACTTATTTGTTTTAACTTTTGCCGGGGGGGTGTTCGTTCTCTTTCCCGTTTTTCCCGCTCCGGGAGATATGAAACAAAGGGGCGTTCCCAAGCGAAGACACTGTTTAGAGAGTTGCATTGTGGGAGGTTTTATTGTAGCGAAGGCGGAAGGGAAAGCAAACAGAAGAGGGATGGGGAGGGGGGGGGATGCACGGGGGTGAAAGCAATTTGAGTATTGAAGGAAAGGTGGCGAAATAACAGACGCGGAACGGGGCGGAGATGCGATATCACATAAATAAAGGATAAACGCGGAGAGTATTTATTTTTCAAATCAATTAATTAATTTATGGTAATTTTTCAGTATAACTGGAAAATAAATTATAAAGCCGAAATACATCAAACTGTAAAATTATATCCCGTACGTGTCACTTCTAACCGGCAATTTTGAACAATAAAATAATGGTCATTACATTAAATCGATTCTAAATTTTTTTTTCATTATTTATGCGGTCGGCGATGGATATCGATTTTTCCTAATGCGGTATATTTATAGTTTGGGGGGTGCTTTCGACTCATTCCCTCCGCGAACATCCCCGTTCTCCCGCCATCCGAGATCTCCTTCGTTTCCCACGACCCTATTTCCGTCAAAAGCCAAATCCCTTTCCGGGAACCACTCGCCCGGAAAAGGTTTTTACCCCTGACCGCCCCCTGCGGTTCCACTCCTCCCTCATCAATCCTCCCCCGGGCAATATTCGGCTTCGACCCCCCGGGGGGCCACCCCAAAATGTCTCCAGCGGAATCAAACTCCTTGGCTCCCTCACCCCCCCGCTTTTTTTTATCTCATTCCCATTCTTCTCCCCGTTGACCCCCTTTTTTTTTTTAAGAAAAGAGCAGCTTTTATGTAAGGCGGCTCTTCCCGGGCGGAAACAGGAAAAGCCCCTTTCAGCTAATTTCTATTATTCCGCAGCGCCCACCGCCCCTCCACTCGTCACATCCCCTTTCCGAACGACTGCAAGAATTTAATATTTGCATCCCGAGAAACTCAAGACTTTATCCCGGGAGAGTCTGGGGGCCAGCAGACGACGGCTGGATCTTTTATTTGCAGTAACAACAACAGCAGAAAAGGCCGATTATTATTTTTTTTTCTTTTTCTTCTTCAGAGGAATGTAACGTGATCTTTCTGAATCCTCCCGCCCCCGTGGCCCTCCGCCCCCGTCCTAACGAGCGAGAGTTAAGCCTCGTTAAGAGAACGGCAGGGGAATGAATCTTCACGGCTGGGACCGGATTAAGATTTATCAAGGAAGCCTTCCTCCGCCTCTGACCCCGCTCCCCTCGCCCCCATCAATTTAAATTAAAATCACGTCCCGGCTCTTCGGAGGGGGATCCTCCGAAGGCAGACGGGCTGAGTGAGTCGGGGCGACGCCTTTCAAGAGCCCGATCTCCGGCTGTTGAATGGGTCGCCCCCGCCCCCCTCGCCCGCCTTCTCAAAAAAGGCGGTGACACCCCTTCGATCCGTCCCTGAGTTTCAATTGAAGACTTCTAATTAAGGGTTAATTACGTATGAAAATCTGAAGCTCGGGTGACAAAACTGTCTCTTTTTAACGCTTGCCCGGATACAACCCCACTGTTTGCAAAATCGAACATCCGCACCCCTCCGCCCCGTTCGACCCGTTGAAATCGTACCCCGTTTCGACCAACGGGGCGGGTTTGTCGTTACAACCCTGCCGGGGGAATCCGTTCCCGCGTTTGGAGATTTGATTCTCCCCATTTGAGGATTCTTTTCGACATATTAGAGGACGCGCTCTCACCCTCCCTCCCGCCCTCCCCGTTCACCCCTCTTGCAACACTGTCACATCAACATCAACTCTGACCTGAAAAAAAGTAAAATTTTATGGAAATATTTAGTAATGACTTCAGGATTTCGTTCCGAGGGGAAAACGAGGAAAGTGTGGCGCCGGGGGGTGTGGTGGGGGGGGGGGGGTGGAAGGAAATGGTATTTCTTTCCTGGTATTTGAATTTGAAATTCTCTCAAAGTCATTAAAAAAGCAGTTTTTTTTTTTGACGAAAATTTTCGGCTCGGTTTTGACAGCATTTTTGATTGACTGAAAATTCAGTTTTTCGCGTCGTTTAGGCGGTTCCCAAAATTAGGCGAACCGGATGCGGAAACCCCGGAGGAAAAGGGTTGAGGGTTCTTCGGCCCGGCAAATCTTGGACGATTTGTTTGAGTTCGGGAAAGGACTAATTGCTCGGAGACGAGGCCTTCCAACACCGGGACATTTCCAAATGTTTTCAAATGGCTCCCTAGGGACTCACCCCTCCCCCCCGAAAATTGAATCCTTCCCCCTTCGCCTTCGCCCTTTAAACCGCCCCGAACGTCTCAATTTCGGGCGGGGGGGGGAACAACCGACCTATCTGGAGCGAATCCAAAACCAACAAGTCTTTCGCCCCCTCACTTCGGCAGAATTCCTCCACTTCGAAGGATGACTGCAAATGTCTGACTGTTGCAAAAGTGAGGGTGAACCGGAAGATTTCGGGTAAAGTCGAGATTCAAAGTCCGGGCGGACTTCCTGAGGAGGGAGGGGGCGAGAGAATGCAAAACTCATTAATCACAATGGGGTTCAAGAAGCGAAATGGCGGTGCCGAGAGTTCTCTCCCTTTTCTTTTTTTCCGAATAATACAAAAACAGTTTGGTCGGGAACGAATGACCGGAGCCGTTATCGACGCGAGTCGTCGCTTGCGGTTTTGAGCAGCGCGCGGGGGGGTGGGGGGAGGAGACGGCGGAGAAGGGTAAGAAATTCCAGCGAAAAGGTATGTGGTATTTTAAGTGAGTAAATGGGGGAGGAGAAGAACCTGAAGGGTTTATTAATGCGAGAAAAATTTGCTTTTGCGTGGAAGCAAAGGAGGGGTGGAAGCTTGGGCGGGGGAGGGGAGGGGAGGGGATGAAGGCAGGGGCGGGCGGGAGGAAGAAAGAGAAGCGTTCTTTTCATAAAGCGGCGACAAAGCTAAATCTTTCTTTTAATTAATTTTTTCTCATAATGAGTTTGACACAAGACCACTAATGAAGTCGTTTTCCCATTTAATTTAAATTTTTCTTTTTTAATGTGATAAATGGAAGTTTTGGGGTTAATTGCCGCATCACATGACTTCTGTGAGAAAGATTCCTGCCGAGCGGAGGGGGCGGCGGGGGGCGGAGGGGGCTCACCATTCAGTTTTCCCGCAGGAATGAGAATGAGAGACGTCTTGGATGGGTTTTCAAAATGATTATCCGAGGGTTGCAAAGGAAATTCAATGCGATCACAAGACCGTCGGGGTGGATCGCTTTCCCTTGACGGCCGCAGCGGAAGGGTGAGGTGCCCCCCCCCCTCCCCATTGTTCTCTCCTACTTGGCTGTGGTTGTGATATGAAGCAGCTGTGCCCGGGCCAAAATGAATGCCCTCATCAGGCTCTGAATGTGAATGCCAGCACGAACCCCGAGTCGCACCCCGCTCGAAATGAGCGATTGTTTCAGGGCTGTGATTTGTAAACAAATAAATAAATTTTATTGTTGTTCACGAGAACAGCAAATGGTGAGTGAGAACAAAAGACTCGATTGTCGAACGGGGACAGAGTTCTTATTCATTATATTTGAATTTTATTGAGAGCTCTCCCCCACGTTTCTCCTTGTGCGGACTCCCCCCGTTAAATAATAATAAAAAGGGGTCCCCTCCGGGCCGTTTCGCGGTGCAGCTGCTCCCCTTTTGAACGTCTCCTCCATTTTACGAAACTGGAAAAGTCTCCCTCCAACCCCCCCGAAAGCGAACGTCTGAGTAAAGTGAGAGCGCGTGAGGAAAGGAGGGAGCGTGAGAAGATTTTGATTAAGCTTTTAAAAGTCATAAAAACGAAAATTAATTAATTAATGAAAATTCAAAGGAAATAATGAGAGAAGATTTTTCCTTTCTTTCTGCTGATAAGAATTTAAAAGTCAGAGGTTAGGGTGGGGGGGGGGGGGCCGGAAATGAGTTCTGCGAGGGCTTCCGGAAGTGGAGCCCAAATTGCACCCCTGCATCCTATTTTTGATCGTATCTCCCCCCCTTTTTACTCCGGCATAAAAAAGTACAACTGCCACCAACAGCGGTTCTTATTTAATAATAATAATATTATTATTAAAAACAAAAAAGGAAAACAGGCTTTAATTAAAAAAAATTAATTTTGGGCTCAATGCGGGAAAATTTATGCGACAATTTGCAATAACTTCTGCCATAAAGTTTTTAAAATGATTTTTCTACAGGGAAAACCTTTTCTCCAAGTCAAACGGATTTATCTGTTGAATCAAATTTAATGTTTTTATAGAAAACGGTTTTTGTCCCTCCCCCCTCCCCTCCGAGCCTCCAACCCTCTCCTTTCCTGTTTTTTAACTAACCCCCGACCCCTACAAATCGATTCAAGTGCAGGCCATTTCCTTTTCCTTCGCCCTTCTGCGAATAACTTTACCCAAAACTTTCACTTTAACCCGCTTTCTTCGCTTCGATTACCCCGATGTGTCTTCCGAGTTATGGCGACAAATGCAGCCCCCTCAAACAAGCTTTGCTAAGGGTGAATACGCGAAATCATGAAAAGAATGGCGGGCGGCGTTGGTTTCCACTCAAAAAAACCGTCGGACCCGACATCCCTGCAGGAATGATAATAAAAAGCATTTTCTATCCTTCCCCCAGGCAGTCCGCGCGGTTCGAGGAGCATTTAAGTCCTGGATGTGACGGGAAGAGATAGGGGATGAAAGGGGTGAGCAACAGGTTCTCAGCCATCCAGACGGCTGATTACCGCACGCACTGAGGTTGGCCTTGAGGAGAGATCCGGGACCGATGTTTTCCTTTGAGGCTCCGATGTTTCCGGTTCCTTTGGGATTGTTCCGGCGGGAGTGCGTGCGCACATGGAGGAGAGTCCTTTGTTGATCCGTAATAAACCGTCTGAGGACTGATCGACGGTAGTCGTGAGAAACAATGACACCAAGTTTCGTGATTTCCTGGAACGGTCCATGCGACCAGGACAAGAAATACAACGAATAAAACAAGAAGGGAACCAATAAAAAAGCCGAGTCACGACCGTCAGCCACCAAGAAATGTTTTTAAATTTATTACAATGGAAATTAATTATCATAAAACTCAAGGGACAACAACGAAAAAAAAAAACTCAGGTTATAAAAGAAAATAAAGATTTATGGGAGTTACCAACTGGCAACATTCTGCACCTCCCCTCCGCCCCGCCTCGGCCCCCGCCCCTACCCGAAACCTGCCCTTTGCCCCCACAAACGAGGTACCCTTCCTGAGCGGGGCTCTCCCCTCCGTTACCCCTTTCGCCCGCAATCACGGCGCACTTCACCCGAACGACTCTTAATTGTCCCCTTTGCTCCACGCCCGTATTCCTCAACGAGAGGACAAAAGCTCCCAACAGTAACAACATGCTGACTCAAAATCAGCCCAATTGCTTCACATCGACTGTTAAACGAGATTATTGACCCGCGGCCATTCCCATCTGCCATTGGCCACTCGACTTCTATTTCGACACGTGTTGCTGTTGGGTCTCGCGGTCCCGACAGCGGGACCAGCCCCCGGGGTTTCGTCACCCCCATCGCCCCTCCATTTGGCTCAAATATTATATGCGCGGGGGTGTGCACAACGGAGAGCGAAGAAAAAGCCAAAAAAGTGAATTCCCCTCATTGACTGGCCGTGAAAGTGACAGCTGGAAATCCACGCGGAAATTTAATTAGCCCCCCTCGGCCTTCCCTTTAACTTTTAGTGAATTATGACAAACGCCGGGGGGAGATTTCCACAGTTGATGGACAGACGGACGGCGAAGGGCTACGTGAGCCTCGTTTCGTATTCACGTGGGGCGGCAGAGTCGCTGCTTCTGTGGCAGATGACGGTATGTCTTTGGGTGCGCCGAAGACGCTGCATTGCTGAAGGGCGTTCAAGGGTGAGGGAGGGGTGGCTTTCATGACTGCTCTAAATCATGGGGTTTACGAGAGAGAAAGGCCGTCGTTCGTAAAATGTCTCGCAATGTGTTCGCGTAATAAAGTCGGAAAAATTGTTTATTTTAATTATCCCCCTTCGGCGTCGCCCGCTGAGGGGGTGATAAGGCAACCGAGGAAGCTGACGACCTCAATGGCTCCGTCAGAGCCGATCAATGGCACTTTCTAAGTGATCCCGCGTGCATGATAAAACAATGGCGGCGTTCCCACGCATCGCCGACAGGCCGTCGTCTCCGCGAGCTGATGAGGTCCCATCTGGTTCTTCTCTCGAAGAAGTCAGCGGAGCGGATTGCAAAGCGGACAGGAAATAAGGGAAAGCCAAGGGATGAAGCAGGAAGGCCACCCCTCACCCTCACCGATTGTTGTTTATAAATGCCCGCTATTGAAGCGCGCATAAATCATAAGAGCTTTCTTCCTTTTCAGATATTGAGGTTTTGCTCCTGCTTCGAGTTGGAGCAACCTCAATATCTGAACGAGTGCAAAATCAAACGCTGAAGTGAAGCAACTGCTTTAATTCCACTCAACTCGGTCAATTACCGCTAATTAATAAACAAATCGTAACTGAGAATGACAAATTCGGGGCATTGGAAACATTGCTTGGGATTATGTTCGGAAGCGACAAAACCGACAGTTTTTTTTTTTTTAAATCGAAAAAGCTGCGTGAACCTCCCGACAGCATGAATTTTAGCCTTTTCCCAGTTCGGCGTTGGAAAAATCACACCGCTTCCTTTGACTCCTCTCAACCCCCCCTCCACCCTCCCACATCGCCCTCCCCTTTGCCCGGGGATGTTCCTCAAAGGTGAAAAACCCAATTCGAAAAATGGTTCCTTCGTGGAAATTCTTTTCAACTTTCCATTCCCTCTCTCTTCAACGCGCGCTCTTACTTTGAGGGGGACTCCTTACGCGCCTACTTTGAATCGTTTTTTCCCTCTTTCCCCCTCCGGCACCGGTGCGAAAACGAGCAAAAGGCCTCACAAGAAAACGCACCCCGAACGGGAAATTATCAACGGAGATGAAAATTAAAAGGAAAAGAAATTAAAGTTGGCGGGTGGACACTCCGGCGCCCGTTTTAAGAAAAAATTCCGGGGGAGTTTTTTTTTTTTTGGTTTTTCCGCCTCCCTTGAAAAATTACAAAGTTTCTCAATGTGACACGGATTACCGCTGGTGTTTTTAAATCTCCATGGTCCGAGAAAGGGGGCGTGGGGTTTGGCGTGGGGAGGAGGGGGTTGGTAATAAAACAGTTCGGAGAGAGAGAGAGAGATGAGGGTAATTTCCTCGAGTGGGGCGCTCAGGTGAGTGAGCACTGTCGAGGCCATAAACGAGTTTAATTTTATCGACGGCAGAATGGGGTTCGTACCTGTTACCGGAGGGGGGAGGAAAAAGCGAGGGGTTAAAGCAGATGCGAATAGCTCAGTCAGTAGGGGGAAAAGTCGTTTGATGGCTTTTAGGGAGTGGCAATGGATGAAGACCATCGCATTACGGGTTCGATTATATTCGGGGGATGCCACGCTCCCTCGGAAAGGCTCAATAATAAAAAAAAATACAGAGGGAACAAAGGATCGCGAAGTGAAAAGTGCGAAAATAATACCTGAATGTTAGAACGTAATAAATTTAGTGGAAGGGAACGTGACTTGGGACAATTTCAAAGGATAATCCTCCGTCCTTTCTACTTTGCTTAAAATTTGAAAAACGTGAGCTTATGAACGGCGGTCGTCCAACATTCCTTTGAAATTTCTTCTCCCTCTCCCCCCCCTCTCACCTGCCTCACCTGCACGCAAAGCGACCGAGCCCGCGTCCTCCCCTCATCGGTACCAAACCCACCCCGTACGAATTCCCAAATAACAAACCAATAAAGTCGAAATTCTGTACGCGCGGTGTAACCCTTTCTGTGACCCTCATTCCTCTGTCCGTGCGTGTTTCTCACCTGAAATGAAAATGATAAATAAATTAATAAAAATATTTTTTTTTTTTTTTGAAAAAAGAGTTTAATTAAAGAGCGAACAAAGGGAATGGGAACAAAGATTTTCGTATTGTTACTCTTATCTTTCCGTATGGATTTCCTTCAAAAAGTTGCAAAATTAATTCCATAAAATTGGACGGTGTGACGCTTTCGTTCCCCTTTGCATTTTTATTCGCCTTCTTTTTCATCTTAAGGGCACCTGTTGTGAATGCTCCCCCGGGAATCCCAGCAATTTCTCCCCCCCGAAACTTTACATACTCCATTTTTACGCTTTTTAATGAGTTTCAAAATGTGGTTTTGTCTTTTCCTCCCCTCGCACGTCTCCCCCGCGACCTTTCCACCCTTCCGGATCAATCTTTCACCTGCTTTCGTAAAAAATGACTCCGAAGGTCAAAATGCGATGCGGCCGCGAGGACACCCTCTCCAACCCTCATCATTCGAATGCCCCCGACAATTAATTCCGCTGTGAAAAACGTGGCGTCTGCGCTGTCTTCCCTTGACTTTTTCGACTCATCGCACAAAGGGATTGTTTTTAAATGAAAGGGGAAGTTGCAGCCACAGTGCGCCCCCTTCGAAAAGGGAGGACAATTAAACGAGTGAAGTTTGTGAAGGGGGTGACCGTATCCGCCCCCGCCGCTCTCCGTCGAATGTTTTCTGCTTGGAAAACTGCTTGGAACCGACAAAGAAAGGTTTTTAAAAGTTAAATTTTTTAAACTTTTAAGAGGATTTTCACTGAATTGGAAAGTCAAAGGCAGTTCCTAATCTTAAGAGTAATGCTTTCCCCCCTTTTCGCGGCGCGATTTTTCTATCGCATTTCGGTCGGCGGTAAACCGCTCCGAAGTTTCGCGTTTGAGAAGGGCGGGGGGTGCGAAACCCTCTCGCGTCCCCCTCACTCATCTCTATTCCCTTCGTCGGTAATCTTCACCGGCACTTCAGCTTCGCCGTAACAAATCAAGAAAGACCTCCCCGAAAGGAGTGTGCCGAAGCTCCCCACTCACGTGAAAGAAGGCAAAGGGAAAGGGCAAAAAAAGATGAAGAAAAAACGGGGGACTGAAGTGGAAGGACCGAGAGGGGAGAAACGGGGGAGGCTCTCCTTGCTAATGGATCTTCATTAAGCCTCACAATAACACCCTAATTCGCTTTTATTTCCTCTGGAAGGAATTCTCCCTGGAACCGTGGAGAAGTGAAACACGGGAATTATTTTAATGGGAACTACAAGGTATTCAGAGGGCGGTGGGGAGACGGTCACCTGTCCATTTTCAAATTATTTTTCATTCTTTTCCCGCCGCCAGAAACGATTCCACGAAAATCGCCCACCTGAAATCAATCGCGAGGAGCCGAGGCACTCATGCACAATGGCGGACTCCATATCTTACAGAATATCGTTTTCGCTAATTAATATACTTCAATTATATCGAGTGAATCGTCCGACTGTAACAAACCGCCCCCGACCCTTGGGGGTCTTCTCAACGGAACCTGCCACGCAATAATAAATAAAAAGCCCCCGACTTCATAATTTCCCGGTCGACAGGTCATCAATTCGGCTGAAGAATGGCCGACTTTACTGTCGGGACCTTCAAACCCCTTAAGCACCCTTCGGAGAGACCCAACATCCATTAAACGTACTCCTTTCCTCTCAACTTACGTTTCACGGGTGATGTTCTGTTTCCGTTTCCGTTTCCACCCCCCCTCCCGTTCACCGCTCCCCCACACCCCCACTCCCCGTCATTTGACCCGATCCACATTCTGACTAATCCAAACGGCCGAATGGAATGTCGGGCATGCGGTCCGAGTGGCATGCGTGGAATTGGAGGAAGAAAATATGGCCGAGGGAAGATATGTGACTACCGCCGCAACCTCGCATATCATCGCCATCAACATAAAAAATGTGATTGATGAAAAACAAAATCAATGGAGAAAGAGATGACATGTGGGGGGCCACGAAACCCCCGGGAAATGCACCCGACGCCCACCCCTGGGCTTCTGGGACGTTTCCCCTTCACCGGCACTCTTTTCCGGCACGGTGGTCACCGTGAGCGTCCTCCCGTCTCGGGGCGAGATAAGAAGGAAGGAGTGCAGTCGGGTGCAGCGGAGGAGGGACGAAGGGTGGCCGCACCTGAGAAGAGGCGAAGAAGACAATGGGCGGAAACAGTGGAGTGGCGAGCGAGGCAGTCGTTGGGGGGGCGGAGGGGGGGTTGCGGGGCTGGGGATGTGAATCGGTGGTCGCCTTGCCTTTCCCACCCATTCCAGCAGTCGTGACGCCTCAGTTCACATCTGTTCCTTTCCTACCTGAACAACCACTTAACGTTAATTCTGGGTCGTACCTCACTTTTATTGGGTTTTCTGTTCGGGCCAGGTGGCAGCCTCTGATTTTTTATTTCCTCTCCTTCAATCTGAGACGCCCATTTGGTTTCTTCTCCTGAATTGTTTTGTCCGTTGAGGGTTTTTCAAATGAGAGTAAACACCGATGGGGCGTCGGAAGAGAGATTACGTTTTGGTTTCCCAGGGGGAATCGGATTAGCGGTCCGCCGCAAACCGAACGATCATCTGAGAAATTTTCCATAAGCAGTTGTAATTTTCTTTCACGGAGGAAAAGAGTACACGGCGGACTGTTAGGCCACTTAAAACAACTGCCCAGGATCGACATTTATGAAGTTCCATACTTAACATTGACGAATGTACAGGACATATACATGCTGTATGCACATCGACTCACCTCTACGACAGCCGAAGTCATACTAATGGCTATACCCACTTTGGGTAGTTACCTTGGCAACCAGCAGACGCTATCCATTGTTGCCGACTCGCTAGTCCCACGTCGATAAACATTATATCATTTATATCAATGTTATATCAGTATTTTTATACTTATAATACATTTAAGAGTTAGGCAGCCTTTTAGGCTATCACAACGCCCAGCTTTCCTCATCCAGATAACGAGGAATCTGATCTTAGCAGAATAACAACTGATTCCCGTGCAGACGATTTCTCCCCCAGGTTTGCCAACCTGCCTCTTTGGTTGGCGGAACTTTCCTTTGGAAGTGTGGCCAACGTCTCCCCCCGTAATATTACCTGAAGTTTTTCCCCGATTCTCTTTAATAAATCATTTTTTTTTAATTTTAAGAGGCGGGGGTCAAAATTACCCTCGTTTTGAGCCACGGCGAAATCTTCTCCGTTCTAATATTAAGTGGATCGCCTGAACGGCGCCACCAGTCAGCGATAATAAAACCACCCCCACCCTGTTCGGCAAAGGTAATAATAATTTAATTTCGCACTTTTTCATTTCCTGCAACAGATTGCTTCAAATGTCGCAGTCGTGAAACGCAAGCCTCTGCTCCGAGAGGGCGAAAGGCGAGAGGGGTGCACCGGGTTGGAAGGGGTCCCCGGCGACCCCCGGGGGGACTGTCCACCCTCCGGCCCGCACGACAAGCAATATTTGCCGAAGGGAGCGCATGACAGCTGACGAAGAAGAGCTCGGAAAAGATTGCTGAATTGGAATTTTCACATCGGGAGAAGACGCTTGACACCCGACACCATCTTCGTTCCCTCCCACCGTTTCTTTTCAACGTAGTCGTCGAATCAGTTTCGTTTCATCAGATTTGAGAATTAGTTGAGTCTTTGGATAAAGGCTCGGGGGAAAGGAACCGTTGTCAGCTCACTTTTCTCTCCCGATTTCATACGGCACCCAAAAATTCTCGATTGCGCCCACAAAACATTTCACGCTCACTCATTCCCCAAAGAGAGAAGACACCGAAGCGACGTCAAATCCAGGGGTGGTTTCGAGGCTCAAGAGGGATTCTCCTGAAAAATGAATCTGAAGGGTTGAGCACGACAGGATCGGGCCGGCCCTGTGCTGGAGTCTCAATTAGCTGGAATGAAATTAGTGGGGTGCTTAATGTCTTCCCTGAAGGGGTTCGGGGAAGGGGAGGGGGCGTTGACTAATTTGCCGTAAAAAGTGGCGCGAGGCACTTGGGGGTCGCCCCATCGAAGGGCGAGGAGAGGAGCGGTACTTTTGTAATTCAACACGGCCTCCGAACGAAATAGAAAATATTTAATTATCCTTTGTGAAATTGGAGGTGATTTTTCATTTCGTCAAAAGAAGGCAGCATCCATGAAAATAACGTATGATTAGAAGGTCGTCCGGTGAAGGTTTTTCGGGGGCTGCCGACGCCACTGAGCGACGCCAACCTCAGCTCGTATTTTACATTCAGGGCTTAGGTGGGCGCCTTAGGCGATCCGAAACGGAGAGGAGTGCCCGACGGGGTGAGGAAATTAATTTTAAGGGTGGTTCCTGCAACGGGGGAAGACAGGTTATTATTTCATGTCCGCAACAAGACTGCGTTATGCTCTCTTAAGAACTGCACAATTTGCATTAATGCTGAAGCTTATTAAAAAATAAAAAGATAATTTTTTTAGGGAAGACTAAGATAAGATTAGTTTTTAAAGATCTATAAAAAAATTTTACATCCAAAAATAACAGCAATAAATAAATTGAAGATATAATAAATGTCGTGGAAGCAGAACGATGTGGCAACAGTGAGTGTCGTCTGCAGGTTGCATAGTAACCACGAACTTCCATTACTAGGACTTTGACTCTGAAGGAATCCGCATCGGAGCAGACAATTTTTTTATTTTTTGCACTTTTGTAATTTTTACATGTATAAAAAATACCTGCGAACGTTTGTCACAATACGAAATGAGTCCAGAACTGAAGAAATTATGCATCGATGTCAATCACAACGGATTCTATAGGAAATCGGAAAAGGAAAAGAATATGAGGGAGCACAATGGCCACTCTCTGGAACTTTGCAACAGTGTCATTTCCGAGTGCACACAGCACTGAATTTTGCTAAATTAAAAATTAGCAACGACAGATCCTACGGTCATTTTACGTAAGTGTTGCACCCCTTTTTCCATAATTTATACTCGGATTTGCTGAATATTCATTGGAGAAACTCCAACTATTTCGACCTGAAAATTACCATTTTCATTCGGGATTCATTAGATCGCCTGCAATTATCACATCCCCTCGTTTTTTTTTTTAATGAGAATTCTCGCGGACGAAAACCTAAAGACCCAAAATACCAAACTGCGAAAAATGCAAAAAAGAATGGGTTAAGTCGAGTGGAATGGTTGGCATTATTTTTTCTCGTGTTTTAGTCATCACATTTCGGGACGGCCAGAGCGAAACTGAATCATTACGTTTCTGATATGTGTGGACGCCCCCCTATTCTCCCCCCCGCCCCCGCCCCCGCCAAAAAAAAGTGGCTGAAAAGCGGTTGAAAAATGTTATTTCCAGTTGTGTTATTATAAAAACCCGATGAGGCGTTTTTTTTTTTTAGAAACTTCGTCTGAAATGATTTGAAAAGTGAACAACGGCGGTGAGAATAAATTATTTTTAAAGAACACAAACGAATACCAAATGAATCCGTAAAACGATTTCGGCAACAGTCATTTCTGCTCTTCAAATTTAATCGCCGTTTTCGCTTTGATTAATTCCCCGAGATAACAAACGCTATATTAACATAATTACACCTTTCTTTCTTTCTTTCTTTCTCCGGGGGTGCAAAAAATATAAACGCTTTTTTCGGGAAATGGTTCGCGAGTAGTGACGCGGACGAGGGGAAACGCGACGCCTAACGTACAAATGAAAACCGGCGTGCGCCTAAAACGACAGATTTACGGCTCCGCTTTTTTCCCGAAGAGAAGAAAATACTACCCCGGAAGAAAAAAATATATATTATTTTTTCAAATATGACGCTGAAAGGATGGATCTCCCCCCCTCCCCCCGCCCCGCCCCGTCACACTCACCTATTCCGCCAAACTTTTCAAAATCACCGACTCCGTTAACGATCGTTCGGAGCATATGCATTCGCCGCAAAGTAAGAGCTTCCCCCACATCAAAAAGCATCCCCCGCTTTTATTGGGTTTATCTTTTTTACGACTCTTACCATTGCCGCTTTTTCCCCCCCCGTTTTTTTTTCTTCCCTCGGCCGAGGCGAAACCGCCCCGACGGAGTGCCTAAGATTCGCAAAACGGCGCTCGAAAAGTTTCCTTTTGCCACCCGAAAGTCCGTAATCCCCTCCCCCCCGCGCCCGCCATCATTTGCCTACTCCCCCGCCCTCCCCCTTTCCCCCCACTGAATTCGAGCTGGATATGGAACATTTCAAATTGCATCATAAATTTTAAATGTCTTCGCCCTTAAACATTTCGAGTTCCCAGAACACAGAATCAGTCATCGAAATCTTATGAATTTTTTATTGGGAGCTTTTGAACTGCGTTTTCGCACCCCGAAGGCTTCATCCCCCGCCCGCACCGTCCGCCGATCCGATGTCCCCCCCCGCCCCGTCCTTCTCGGGAAATCCTCTCTGGCCACCTGCAAAAATCGCAGTCTTTTTTTTCCGGCTCGATAATTATATTTTCCGGAAAGACCCGCCCCCCCCCCCTTTCTCCCTTTCCCCCGATCATTTCATAAAAATTTTCTCATTATACAAATGCACGAGGCGGGAGACGGGAAATTTTTTTTTTCTGGGGGATGCCCCACCCCGAGTGTAATAACCGGTGTAAGCCACTTAAAGTCACAATAGTCAGCGCTAGACTGTTGCCGACGCGCTCCGGTCCCACGTCAGTAAACATTATATCACTTCATTTATATCTGTATTATTCCCCAATATTTATATAAATGTTATATTACTGTTTTTACTTATACAACACGGAGGGTGCTCGCAGCAACCCTTTCACTCCTTTTTTTTGCAAAGGGTGAGAAGACAAACGTTGGAGGCGCGATCCGCGGACTCGCAAACAATAAAACATCGTCACGCACTCACCCCCCCTCAGTTTGCATATTTTTCATTCTCGAACTTGGGGGAAAATCAATAACACCGACCCGCCCCTTCCCCCCCCCTCCCCGAAAAATTACCCCCTCTTCCTCCGAAGAAGAATCCGTAAACCTTCAACTTAGTTTGCAAAAGTTTCGATAATTCGCCAAAGCAATAAAAACTTTCCAAGTTAGAGCTGGAATGCAGGGGGCGGTTGGCGGGGGGCGGCTGAGGCGAACGAGAGCTAAGGGAAGAAAAATGATGTTCCAAAACCACGCTGCGCCTTCTATTATGGCGGGAAATAGCTTTGCCCTAAATGAGTTTCTGGATTAAAAAAAAAAAAGACCAAGAATGTAATAAATTAAATGTTTGAACCAAAACACACAGCGGGGGGAAAAGGGGGGGTAAATTAAAAATAAAAAAAAAATAATAATAATAATTTGGAAAGTGGCCGAAATTTATAGTTATTATGAAATCTCCATAACGGCGGAGACTGATTTGATTAATGAAATTTTCGCTCGGCGAAAGCGAAACTTTTATCGTTCTGTCGCGAAACACGAGGCAATTTGTGGTGCTGTCGGGAGTGAGAGAGCTCCGAAGGAAAAGACCCAAAATGAATTTCCCATTTTTTTCTTTTTCGGAGCTCCCTCCTCGCCGTTGTTTCATTGGGAATTGGGAGGTTTTTCCTTTGTTCCTTCGCCATTTTGGGAAATCGATTTTTGATTCCGAGTAACCCCAAAGACCCTTTTCTGACATTACCATTCAGGTCCCCACTCCATCGGAAGGAACGTGGTGAAAATGTCATTCTCACGTGTGAAGCGTCTTTCCAAAGAGAAAGCGGAAGCACGTGGAATTGTAAAGAGCGAGGGGGGAAGAAAGAAAGGATTTTCGATCGATGGCTTCCCACCTGAAAATTTGAATAATTGCACGAAAATGCTTTTGACACTTTCCCTCGACACTGTCAAATGGACGATGTAATTAAAAATATAAGGCACCGTAAAAATATTTCCCCGCATGGCCGGCCGGGGTCGACATGGGGGGAAACTCCCCGGAACGCGATCCCGCCTGCAGATTCCTTCGAGATTGTCACATCTTCGGGACCATTGGCATTCTCGCATTTCAGGCCAAGGAGGAACCCGAACCCAACATTCTCCGACGAAAGGCGCCAAAACGACTCCGATGACGATCTTTTCCTTATATATTAAATAACCATTCGTGTAAAAATAAACTCTCCCCTGTATCACCACGAAGTGCCACCCCTGTCACGTCTGCCAAACCCCCAAAGTTAAACTTCCCGAAAGCTAAACAGAGTGATGTTGATTTTCTCCCGACGAAACATTCGAAAGGGTATTTTTCCACCCTTCTAGTTTCACCCCCATTCACCTGGGGCTTCCACTTTCCACTTTCTTCTCCGTCATCTTCGTGCCTTCCACCCTCACTCCCCGAATCACCATAACAAGAGCACATAGCCGTGTACGGGGAAGCCTTTTTGTCAGAAGCAGACGCGCTAAACATAAATGATCGAAAAGCGTAAAAAAGCAAAAGGGAAGTGAATATCGGTAAAAACAACCCCTGACGTGTGAGTCGGGCATAAAAATCTTTTTATGGCTTCCCCCGAGAGCGTCGGATTCACCACTCGGTACTTTTAGGAAGTCAGTTGCCCCCGAATGAGGGAGGGGGTGGTTTGTCCCTCATCGAGGGAACCGGAATCCCTGAAAAATCCACTCGAAGTCGGGGGAGGAAGGGAAAAAAGGTACGAAATCGTTGCCGGGACGGTGATGTAAGGAAGGAAAGAATGTAAAAGCAAAAGCAATCTTTTTTTTTAATGCATCAATAGGTAATCCGAGGAACATTAAAGCGATTGGAGGCGAAGCCACGGGAAAGAGATGGGAGGGAGGAAAGAGAAATAAAACTTTGGTTTTTAAATTTGAAAGCAAACATAAGAGGAGGAAGGCGCGTTAAATAATTCAAAAACAGAAAAAATGAACCGAAGCAAAATTTATTTTTTAAAGTAAAGTCAACTTTCGCTATAAGTCCCTCTCCCCTCCCCGCTTCCCTCCCCCCGGCATTTCACCCCCCTGCTGCCGTTGATGATTTATCGGAAAACTTTTTTAAATTGTAATTCGACTCGCGTGCCTCCCTCGCCTCCTCTTGTCTTCGCTTCTTCCCTCCTCCCCCGTGTCACCATGTTACCACTTCACTTATTTATACTCATCTTGTAGGCGACGCACAAGGGAGGGGGAGGGGGTTTGTGTGACCCCTCTTTTGTTCTTGGCAGTAGATCCCAAATGAAACGTTTTTTTTCAAATTGGGGGACCATTTTTGTGAAAGCTGCTGAAACAAGCGCATTTATCGATCAAATTTGAAGTGTCTCCTTTTTGATTGTTGGAAAATTATTTAAGGAGCTGGAAGGAGTGGTCTTGGGGGAGACTCGTCGAAGGGAGGAAATTCAGGTGAGCGGGGGGGGGGGGGGTGAACGACAGTCGAGAGAATACGCGCCCGGAAGTGCACCCTATCGATTAAGGCGTTTCGAGTGTCTCCCTTTTCCCTTTACGAGAATTATTTAAGGAGTTTTGTTCCCGCTCCCTCTCTCTCTCTCTCCTCTCCTTTCCTTTCACCTTCGCTGATTTTTCTATTTTTATCTTCTAATTGCTTCTCCCCCGCAATCTTTCTGAGTTGCAGTTTAAACAATGGGGGGAAAGCGCTTTATGATAAAAGGATTTTCACAAAAGCCGATAAAATGATTGATGGGATTTCCCGAACGGTGACAACGAACCTTCGGCGGAAGCCGAACGAAATCCCCGCAGAAAGGCATCTGCGCTGCGAACACCCAAAGGACAAAGCCTTTCTGGCTCCTGGAAGGTGACGGCATTGTCCGGGCCAATGGTTGCACATTTCCTCGCAAAATGGCGGCGGATGAGAGACATTCCATCCGAAGGAAGACAGCGCACGAGCCATCGGAGGCCCGTGTCGTCCCCATTAATTGCTTCAGCACATTCCGAGAGAATGACACATGTTTCCCAGGACTGGCGCTTTTCTTTGCCACTTAGAGTTAATCACAAAAGAGAGCCGTGAGGAGGCGACGGACTGCGTCAGTTGCATTACTCATAGCCGACTGACCTTAATGCTGGCGCAGCTGCCCGGAGCAAATTCTGCCTCGAAGGCCGTGCAACCGACTTTTCTTTGTCATTTCCTACCGGTCTTTAGTCGGTACATAAAGGAAAGCCTTACCTGCAACTAAGCCGAGAAAACCCACAAAAATCACAAGAAATTAAAATAAACAGACATCCGGTGGAAAAGGGGCGAAAAGAAAGTGACAGATGTCGAAGGACGACAGCAAGGAATTCTCTCTAACCGAAACCACTTTTGAGGAGATTATCGGGCCGTTTGGGGCGGAAAGTCAGTTAGGTAAATGAGAGAAGGGTTGAAGGGGGTGGGGGTGGGGGAGGGGGAGTAAAATTTCGAAATTTCGCATGAGGGTCTCTCTCTCTCCTCTCTGTGGGAAAGTTCAAAAGACCTCACTTCAGAATGAGAAGGTTTCGGAGCAGACTTAACAAAACTAATGTCGCACAACATTATTTTAAATTAAGCCTTTCGCTCCCGTTGTGCTGCGCTAAGACTCCCCTCACACTCCTTCGTTCCTTTAAAACTTTTCTTTATCGTCTCTTTTATCGTCAAATTTACCTTCACTTATCGAAGGGACGTGATTTTTCAATCAGCGGCTTTCCAATTAAAGTAAAAATTTTTCCCGAAAATAAAGTTTGACCGCTCCGATTGATTCCTTTTTTTTGGGGGGGGGGGCAATTTCGCGGGGGGGTGGAAATGCGGCGTCGGCCCAGTAATGGAACTTTTCACGTTATCAGTCATTCTGCATCAGCGTTCCTTTTCATCCGCCGCGAGAGTTTACCCTTATCACTCCGTCCGAACCACTTCATATACGGAACTTTCACCAAAATTTGCCTTTCTCCACTGAAAGCCGGTCGGGAGCCGCCATGAGAGTGACTGGGGGTGTTTCTCTCTCACCTTCCCCGACCTTCAAACTAGCCGAATTAAACGCCCTCGAATTTGAATTTACAAATTTGCTTTGTAAGGGAAATAATGCCCCGGGAAAGGAAAAGACAATCATGGCTGACTTAGAATTGGAAAATTGAAGAGAAGATGAGAGGAAGGAAGGAACTTTGGGAGGGGATGGAGGGTGCGATTATCTCAAAGAAATCTACGATGGGCTGATGATGCTCCATTTTTTTGCAAAAAAAAGGGGTTGCCCTCATCTCCCATGTGAAAAAAAAACGGGCAGATTCCGAGTCTTTCCACGCGTAATTTATGGAGGGTACACGCGGGGTGCTTGCTTAATGGCGAAGAGATTTTATGGTTTCCAAATGTTATCTGCCTTATCTCCCCTTCATCGACCGGCATCGTGAGTTTCCGGTTTCAAGGATTTCTTCGATCGCCCCTCGCAAAGGTGAGAGAGACAATAAGACAAAATTGAAATCATTCACATAAATTTCCCTTTGAACTTTAAAACGCACCAAAGGTCGACATTAACGTCGACTTTAAAATATCACCCTCTCTCTCCCCCCCGTGCCACTCCACACCCCCGGAATCCTTCCTTCCTTCTCAGAAAAAAAAAACAAAACTTCCAATGCGCTGTACACAAAAAAATTAATTCGATTCCACTGATTATACTTAATTATATACTCACTGCATTCGGGGTGAGGCGGGAGGGGGATGAAAACGAGCCGCCGGAAACCGCACGAACAGTCAGGTACCATTCTTCTCCTCCCCTCGGGGGTCGAACCGGCGAGATGCAACCGTCTTCTCTTTCTATCGGGTCTTCGGGGAGAGGGGAGACGGCCCAGAAGATGGGGGGGATCCCTTTTTGGCGCTCGCTGACAAAGCCGCCGCCTCCCCATAGTACGTTTGGCTTTTGACACTTCGGATTCAATCGGTGGGGAGTGATGAAAGCGGGGGGTGGCGGAGGGAGGGCGAAAGCACGCAAAAGGGAGGGTGCACACTTGTCGGTCATCCCGGATTCATAATTACATACATAATGAATAGCGTGATTAGATTCGTCATTAATATTTCATAATCTCAATCCGAATGACTCATTCACACGTAAATAATTGGAATGAATGGAATGCGTGTGACGTTGCCGTTTGTAGAACGTCGTGCTGTATGGATTTATTGCCCCCTCTCCTCGCCCTCCCCTTCAACCCCATTCTTCGCACTTCTTTGCACCTCTGCAACAGTGCCGTCTCACACGACTGCACACCGGACGCCGATTCCCCGAAGAGAAAAAGATCAGATAACGGAGAGGGAAAGGTGGCTCTGATATGGAGTGCACGAGGAGGATTACTCGGAACGGGTGGGGATGGAATGGCGGCGCGGGGAGAGGGTGGGTAGGGGGGAGAGAGACGGGGGTGGAAGAGGGAGGGTCGGGGGGTGAACAGTCTGATATCGGGACTTATTGAAATTCTCGCAGAGCAATAATTTAAATATTTATTCAGTCGTTATCGGAGGAAAGAAAACATTTTGATTACTCAGTGTGACTCAAATTTCAAGGTCGTGAGATATATTTTCCTATTTCATCCGCTGCAGATGAAAGGTGAGCGAAGATTACGGAGATTTGGGTCCCAATATGAGTCTTCCGACTTCCAACGAGAATTTAGTCAGAGGGGAATGGCCATACCGAGTGGGGTTTCCTAGAACGCGTTGAAAGGTAATTCACAGAGTGATTCGCCGCCTCGGAATGACTGATCAAAATGAAATTTGAGCGGGAACTATGGCTTTGGAAGGGAAAAATGGGAGATGCTGGGGAGGGTGGGTTGTCTGATTACATTAACCAAATGAGCGGATCACGTTCCGGCAATTATGATACTTGCCAGAGCTGTAAGTGAAAATATCACACTGCAGCCTGCGAACGCTCATCCGAATTTAGCATTTTAGCGGATGCTCGATAATTGATCCACTAATCCTTTTCTTTCATTTCCCCTCTTCCCCTCTCTCTCCTCCACCGCACTCTTTCCACCGATTGGTTCTCCTTGTGCAGCTAAATCAGTTATATAAATCCAATCGTTAATTAGCGCGAGCCAGAAGATTTGAAAACCACTCCTCTGGCCGCCATTCCATCGACCCAAAGGCGAAAGAAAAGCGGATGAGAGGAGAGGGCGGAGGGAAAGCCGAGGTACGGAAGTGAACCATCTATAAAGAACTCGAGAAAAGGGAGGAATCACCTCTTCGCCATTTCCGGTACCATTTTGTTCTCCGTAAAAAACTTCATTTTTTTCTTCCACTGGAGCTCGGATTTTTATGCATCGAAATTATTAGGCGTTTTCACTCGGTTTTTCACTCTACTTTTTTCGAAAACCTGACGCTTTATCCGGTCCACCGGTGTTCCCAAACATTGTCCGACGTGAAACAATCGAATTTCACACCGCATTGGATCCCATTCTCAGGCCGCAATCTGGGCTGACTTGAGTGCGCATTTTCCCAGTGCCGTTGCCAGGATAATGGCCAGAGGTCACACACCTCACATCATTGAATGATCATTACTATTAATTAGTACGAGCATTGCGATCTCAAAATGTCTGCGAGATGTCTGATACGTGGCCGGTTGTCGTAAAACTGCAAAGTCGAGCTGGTGAATGGGAAAAAATTCCAGAAGACATTACAGGGTTTCGAAAAGTCGATGCCAGCTGAGAAGAGATATACATTTCCCGAATGTTTTGCCGCCCCTGGAGGTGTCAGCAGTGTGCATCGCGTGAGGTTGGGGGACATGTACAAACTGGAAGTAACAATTGCACAAACTTATGAAAGAGTCCGAGACTTTGGGTGACCTCATCATGTTCGCCGCCGAAGACGAGTAGATTGTGAGTCAAAAATAGTTGCACCGATTCCGGCAACTTCTTCGAGACTGTCGCCTGTGGTTTCCGCGCCTGAGCGCGCAGATAAGCGCCGGTGACGTCGTCCATTCTCCGAGCAAACGTCGCACGATCCAAATGCAGGCACATCCTGGGCAACGGAACCTGAACCCCTCCACGGCGACAAGGTCCCCTCTCCATGCTCAGCAAAAGTCTCCATTCTTCGTGCTCGCGCAGACTTTCGCTTCGTTTCTCCGTCTGATTCGCGACTCCCGAGAACATTCACCGTCAAGGCTTTTTCCTTTGATGTTGGCAACGTTTGCCCACCTTAACATTTTATCTGGGCTTTTCTTTTTAAAAGGGAATGAGTCAGGCAACGAATTCTTTCAAATGGTCACGCCTTGAGAACGAATGCCGTGCAGTGCCCCGCGCTAAATGCACTCTTTCCAAGCATAGTTCCACTGCTTCCGTGCCCTTCAACTTTCACCACCGGCCTCATGCATAGCCTCCCCCGCCCGAAAATCATTTCAGAGCGAACCGTCGAAACCAGGCCGGGTTCTTGACGATGCTCAAAGTGCCATTTCCTCTCCGACCAATCCCCGTGCCTGTATGTACACACCGCGACCTTCGGTTTCAGTTAACTTTTCGTTGCGATTTCGAAAATGAGGCCAAGAGACCCGAGAACTTTGAACTCATTCGGGGAATCTAGGCCGGTCGGAAAACTGACAGATACGCTTCTTACCAGTTCAGGAAGCGAGGGCAGACGTGGAAATGCGGCCTCTACACATTTATCTACCAATACTCCAACCCTCACCCGAATCGTCCAAGAATGCATCGTGGGCTCCATCGAAGCCTGACACTAATTTCGACTCCTAATGATAATGTGAGCCTCATTAGGAGAAAGGTGGGGTGGAGAGAGGCGGGGGATGTTCCCCTAATGGCATCCGACCCGCGTTCCGATTCATGTGTGAGCATTCCCTGGAAATCAGTCACCATTGGAAAAGTGCAGCCCACGTTCGACATTGTTCGTTAATTGATGACTCAAAACGGTTGCAGGTGTGAGAAGTGTTACTCCGGCAGTTCCCGCGGTTGTTCTCTCTTTCACCCTGAGCCCATTCACTCGCCTTTTGGACAGCTCGGAGGAAGGGCGAACATCCCATGACTGATGAGGACTTCCGGGAAAGAAAAGCGGCCGCAATCACGAAACTTTCGGAGAATTTCGTCTGACGGGAGACAGCCGGACGCTGACGCTGACGAGGATTTCGTCGAACAGACCGCAGCTTTCCCGTCTGACGCTGAGCGTGACGGTTTTTCTCGTAAAATTTCACCCAGAATTATCGCCGGTGCCTGCTTCCTTCAAAACGATTTTAATCGCAATGCTTCGCGGGATAAAAATGGAAAAGAATTAAATTCCTGTAAGCGTAAACGCTCCCGGTTTTGAAAAAAAAATCGTCCCAGCGCAAAACTGCTTCAATAAACGCCTCTTTAATTCCTTTCCCACATACTTTCTCTCATTCTTTTCTGAACGAATGCACCTCTGCGACCTCAACGAAGAAGACTGTTTAAGCATTCAAAGCGGACATCTGACAGAAACACACCGAGAGAGCTCCTTGTTGGGATGAGAGAGAGAGCCTAACCACGGCAGCACAAATTAATTGTCATTCGCTTTTACCCGAAAGCCATAAATATTAAAATCAATTGTCACCGCGCAAATAAATGACTGTTCGGAAAAAAAAAAAGTTGATTGCACGGCTATTTGTGCCGGTGAAGTACAACCACTAAATGGCCTCCACCCCCTCCCTCCGATTTTAAATCATCAATAAAATTTTGTTCTCTTCGCCCAGTTTGCTTCCACCGGATTCTTAAAAACTGATGAGGAATCTGCGATCTGAAAATGGTGCTGTTTGCCAGACAGAGTGGAGGAGGGATGAAAATGAGTGGGCTTTCTGTGGATGAGGGTGAGAAAGGTCATTGGGAATGGAAAGGCAAGCAATTCTCGCCGAGCGAGAATTGCAGAGGTGTGAATTCCGCAAGAAATTCAATCTGTGTTTGATATTCGCATTTCTTGGAAATTTGAGAACAAAAACAAACGGCCGAAAACATGAAAAATTTGAGATAAATATCAGGAGTCGACAAAGGCACTGCCGAGAATAGAAGTTCAGTGGGATATACTCTCATGCGATCAACCGTTTCGGCATTCTTTTTCACTTTCTTTCATCAGGACAAAGCGACTAAAAAAGACAAAAGAAATGTTGGTGCGAACGCCCACTATTGCAGAAGGTCTCCTGTGATAGCACCGCAAAAGGCGGCACCATTGATGGCGGACGATGCAATGCATCTAATAATAATGGAAAACATAATGCGGAAACGATGCTCACGTTTCGTCGGTCAGGTGTTACACCGAGCAACCTTGCTCCGATTTGGCTGCGAAAAGCCGGGTATTGAGAAAAGAGAGCACAATTCAATGAACGAAACAATGCGACGACGAGGAGGAGCACACGAAAGAAAGTTCCAAAAAGGAAACAAAGGAAAGCGAAAGTTCCATCAAGACGAAAACCTACGATTTTTTAGTAGACTTGGCGAAACCGCAGTAAGAACCTCCCCTGCAACCATCATCCCCATTTCCAGGCAAACAAATAATACACTTGCGGCGAAACTTCCCCTTTAGGAAGTTGTTGATGGGGTCAGGATTCGCCTTTAATTAGTTTTTTCATTTGAGGCCCATCCGCCTTCGAGCCCCGATCAAATCGCCTGAATAAACACGATCCAGTAATGAATTCATCCCTTTCCGGGCGCCGACAGCACTGCTGACGGCCGCTGAATTTCCCCTAGGCATCGAGGAGTGAAGGCCATAATAACTGCAAGAGTGAACATTTTCTCTGGAAACGGAGACCGTCGAGTCAAACGTCTTTTTGTACGTAACAACTCTTGGTGGTCATTGAACCCTGAGCCGAACCTGAAGACGGTGCCTGAATTCGTTGGAGTTGCTTCGACTGTCCCGAGGCGCGCGCAACGAACCGCTCGATATTATAACACCTCCAGAGATCAACTCTAATTTTGTTTGTTTAAGGCGGAAGGTCACTACAATAATAACATTAATATTTTTCTGCTCTTATTACGCTCAGTTTCCAATTGGCCAACACTTTCATTTTTTTTCGGGCCGTACGTGCCGTAAATTCAGCGAGTTTCAAAACGCCCGCAAAACTATCATAATTGGATTCTCGAGGGAGACGCCCAGAAAAGAGGCCGCAACAACAACAACTCCGGGGTGATAAACGAAAAAAAGAAATACAAATCACGACAAAATGTCTGAAACTTTTCAACTTGAGCCACTTTTCGGGCTGAGTGCACCTGAATTGAGCAAACAAGGAGCCTTCACGACCCCCTCCGCCACCCCCCTTGCATCCCCGCGACACACCCACACACGTGAAACAGAGTTCCCCAAATCACAAATTACTCATATCCTGACAACCTCTCCTTTTTTCGTGTTAATCGGTTATTTCAGTGGTAAATCAATGACTAACAGTGAAGCAAAATTCAGAACAGTTTAGATAAGAAAGTGCAGGTGCAGGATGCCAAAACCGCGGAATTACAGGAAGAAAATCCACTTATTGACTCATCCGGAGTGGAGCTTTGAAAAATGGCAGTTATCCCCCTCATCGTAGTAATAATGAAAGCAACCCTTCCCAATATGATTGACATTTCCAGAACCGGTGGTACAATGAGATTACAAGGCGTTGCAAAAGCGCTTCCCTCCCTCTCGACTTTTCTTCTGTCGACCCACCCCGCGTGTCACTCCCTCCAGAGAAGGTCAGAAGCACGCAGAAACCACCCCTTTTAAAATGCTATGCCATTTTGTCTTCACGAAAAGAACATCATTGCCAGGGAGAGAGGGTGATTGAGACTGAACAAACATTATTGGGAGAACGAAAACAAGAGCCTAAATGCCCGTAAAAGGGGATGAAGAGACAACAGGTGCTGGGTGGTAAAGTAACCGGTGTTTCGGACGTTGAATGTGATGGCCGCTTTAAACAAGTCATTTTATAAGAGTCATTCTGACCGCAAGTAAAAAAGGACAAATGCCAAGCCGATGTGTCATCTGCTTCCCCTACAGCGGGGGGGAGGGAGAGAGAGAGAGAGAGAGAGAGAGAGGAAAGGGCGGCTCCCAAAGCTCCCAAATCGAAATTCCAATTGATATTCCATTTAGGAAGACATTCATTTTTACGACTGCAGGACTCATTACGATTTGCCTTTGATTCTCCGCAACCCGCCGCTTCATTTTAACCCAAATGGAACTCAAATTTATGGCAACAACTACACAAATAAGCTCCCTTTTCACCGGCACTAATTTCCGGTTCGGTTGTCTACAGGAGAGCAGTCATCGGAGCACCCTGTCACTAAATTCCTTAAAATTCAGCCCAAATCATGTCAGTTTTCCTCTCTTCTCACCTTCGTCGAACACCCACACCCCCAATTACGGGTCCTGTCGTGCGTTAGAAAAAACAGCAGCCTTCCGTTGAAGATTTAATTAAGTTCCCCCGAGAAGAGAACGGTGACCTGACCTTGGCTTTACAAGGCTCCTAATTACTGTGCCCGGGCCAGCCAAGCAGTTTTTCTCATTCCCTTTTCTCCAAAACCCAGACGGAATCGCCGACGATTTTCCGCTCGTTCCCTCCGTTCTTACACTTCCCTCCCCCCATTTCCCCCCGATCCAGTCAATCATTGTGAGATTTCCCCCCCGTTTCTCATTGGTCCCTTCCTTTTTCGTTATTAAAAAGGAAGAGGCGAAGAACGGCCGACCTCGGAAAACCATTAAGAAAATGCAAAACATGCTCTGGCCAAAGACACTGACCGCATCCAGCTTTAAGTGGAGCACTAAACATCCGCCCTCTTAAATTCAAAATTAACCAACAAATTTCCTTTGCCCTTAGTTTCACCTTAATCGTGGTCCGCACAAATTTTAATTCCCTCAATATTAATGGCTTTTTAAAAATAAAGAACCCGAAATTCTTCATTTACCTTGAGCAATTTTCGTTTCAATCAAGGCTATTTTTGTTATTTCGGATAAACTTCTTTGAAAAAGGTTTTTCGGAAAACAAACCCTCCCCCTCATCTCCCCCCCCCCCTCCCCCGCCTACCTACCGACCCTCTTCTCATTCTGCCCTCCACTTTCTTTTCAAAGGTGAATTCTCATATAGTCGGCTTATTAGTGAGTTGTGAATGGCTGAAAAATTAACCCTCAGCCTTTCATTCGGGCAAACCCTTTTTCTCTTTCGCAGTGTTTGCTTTCCTCTTATTAAAAAAAAAAAATAAAGAGAAAACCAAGTCTGACGTACGCAAGTAACGTTAAGTCTGTTGTGAATAACAACGAAGACCGAAAATGTTTGGAGGATTGTCAGTCGAAAAACATCCCTCGAGGGGTGAAGACACCCCGCAGTTCTGATAGCCTCCACAGGAGCAGAGCTCCTGAACGTATTATAAGTGTGAAAACAATAATATAACATTAATATGAATACACACTTATGGAAAATAGAGGGATGCGATCCCTTATTCTGAAAACAGTGTATGTACATCGAAGTAGACATTAAAACCGAGTAAAATGAGAGATTAGTCTATTTGTTTCGCGATATTCTTTTCGAACAAAATCAAAAAACACCCAAAAATTCTGTATAAATAATATCAGTAAAAGAATTAAAACATAATTAACCCTTTGTGGTCGTATAAAATTTGGGAATTAATTTCTTAATTGGGTCGGAATTAATTTCTTTGGAAAGAGCAGGGATACATATACATAATATTGAGTAATATTTAGTCATATTTTAACAAGAGAGAATCTCTAATTACTCATAAATACAATTTATAAAATATTCTTTGTGTATACACAACTTTTGTTTATATTAAATTTTGTTATCTCCAATTGTATTAGTTGATGAAAAGGTTTAATAGAAATTGATGAAAAATTTAAACTGATATAGGAATTGATACAGTGTAAGATTCGTATATATTCGTATAGTTCCTTGTTGTGGTGGCTGAGAGTAGACATACGACCGCAAAGGGTTAATTTCATGGATAATCGCAACGTTCCTTTTTTTTGAAGTTCTGGTGTTCATCTAAACAACTAAAAGAGAGATTAGGGTATATTTTTAAGTATTTTCAATTGGTTATTAACACACAGCAATTGACAAACACCAAAGCTAACAAAATAAGATAAAAAAAATTTTTTTTTTCAGATTTAAAACCGTTTAAACCGAGGGAAGTGTAAAAGTAATAATATAATGTTTACCGACGTGGGATTAGAGCGAGTCGGCAACAATGGATAGCGTCTGCCGGTTGCCAGGGTAACGACCGTAGTGGTTATGACTTCGATTGTCGTTGGGACTGTATTTCCATCAAGTATGTATATTTATGTATAAGGGTCTAACAAGTGTTGCAGTGTGTCTGGAGTATTGTTATAAATGTTTTCAGTGGTTTATGCAGTGGTTACCACACACCCCAAGAGTGAAGAACCACAGATGACTGCACTATTTGCACAAGGGCCCGTTTGAGAAAAGCAAATACCGTTACTCACACCTTTTCTTATCAAGATTCCGCAGCCATTCCCATCCCAGAGCAAACTTCTTCATTACACAGAAACCGCGTGAAATAAGCTTTCCTACTTTTGATGATTCCACGTCGAAGACATTCCCAACCGGTATTAATGAAAAAAACAGTGGCAGTCTTTAAAATACCGCCACCATAACGGCGGCATCCCTTGCATTAATTTGTCCCATCTCACCTATGAGAATAAATTCACTTCTTCGGTGTACCACAATTAACATTCTCATCTTCTGTCTCTCCCGAATCGCACCTTATTTATCTAAAAGTCGCCTTTTATCTCGTCTCCTTCCGTTTTGTGTTTTGAAGGCTTTGATTCGAGTTTTGAAGGATGAACGATTTTGTTGGCGCCATATTAACGGGTCTTTGAAATAATATGTTGCAACATGACCGTTTGCACCGGAGAAAAAACTCGTCTTTTTATTTTTTTTCAAACACTTTCGGGTTATTTGCTTTGACTGCTGTCGCGAGTTTTAGCTTGTTCCATACAGTTTTTGATTAATTGCTGAATTTAACAAGGGCATTTTATTTCAGGAATCGATTCCGGATGTAAAAAAGGTCGAACAAAAGCGAAGCAAATCCCCTCACTGAAATTTGCGCCATTTTGTCTTTTTCCAACATGGCGACTTCAACTCTTCAAAAAGGAAACCAAAAACAAAACTAATTTTGGAGTATTTTCTTCTACAATAAACTGAGAAATTCGTTTTAAGTAACAGCTAATCAAAAATAGAATTGGGTCAAAAAGGACGGTCGGGCGACCGGTTTCTGCTACCTGTTGTGAAATAAACAAAATGGAATCTCTGAGTAAGCAAAATAACTGAATGTTCTTTACCTTGCAAACTGAAAGCGTGTGAAATTCCAATAATCCCGAGAATAAGTGAAATAACTATGCTTTTCCTCAAATCAACGTTACAGACTTTTCCCATTTTATCATCCAAAAACAAACCGATTTCTCACACAACAAAAACATATATAAAATTATATAAATACACATGCACATATACTTTTCATCTAATATTTTTATTTTGCATTTTCTCGCCGCTCACTTCACTGCTCTCATTGTAAAAAAAAAAAAATAAGGCAATAAAAAAACACAAACGCTGCTTCACTTTCCACGGCCAGCCATAATTCCTTCCACACGTAGGTTCAACCTATTTAAAATGCAACTCGTCAAGGTCAGAGCCGGATACCACATCTCATTCCGTAATTCGGTTAAAAAGGAAATGAAAAAATCGCGGCGAATTAGAGAAACGTTGAGGTGGGCAACAGAAAACACGCGTGGACACGCTCAAAACCGTCTCTTGAATTCGAAGTCAGGTTAGAAACCGACGCGAAATGAAGCCTCGCCGAACTCCGACCTGTCCCTCAGTACACCAGAGCAACGACTGAAGCCGAGCGGTGTCCCTCTCCTTCGGTCCGCTCCGCGAAGGTTCGTGCTTTTCCGCCTGTTTTTAAAAAGTCCGTTTAACGTACGTTGTTTAACGGAATGCGGCGGATTCGTTAGCGTGGCTTTCCGGCTATTCTCAACGGATTTACTCAACTCTGATGAAAGATTTTGGAAAGGCAGAAGCACGTGCTAAACTCGGGAACGAATCAGAACATCATAAATGACTGAGAACGAGTGATAAGTCTACCCGAGTAAGAGTTTTTTCCTTTGGCATATTTCCCAGGAAGGGTGAAGACGTTCACGCGAAGAATGACTCTCAACAAATGCATAAAATCACTTACCAAAAATATATATTTCAGGTTCGTTACAATCTGAGGCCTATTTATTACTTCGGTTTTACCAGCAAAAGTGGATGAACTTTATGGCAACCCTCGATCAAGTTCTTAAGAAAACAGGGAAGCCACAGGGGCAGCCGACATTCTTCGTATTCAACTCCACCGTGAAATCCTTTTTCCTTTGTGGGGTGATAAGGTTGCCCTTCTATAGAGGGTTCATACCCGTGAAAATTTCTTTTCAAGGGCTTCTTCAGTTTATGCGATTTGTGTATTTATTAAGAGAGATCAACTTGTCGGAGGGCGTGCGCGAAAGGAAGCGGAGGCTGCGAAACCAACATGGCGGACTTACTATTAAAACTTATATTTTGCTTTTTCTTTCAGGTTTTCGTGTAAATTCAAAAGAGTTTATTCTGCAGGAAATTAAGTAAACATATAATAGGGGACGAAGAAGGCATAATTCTATTAAACGACACGTGAAACTACTCTTTCATCCTCTTTTTATATCCCCGAAATAGCATAAAACCTTTCTCACCCCTCCACTGTTAAGTGTTCGTCCTTAAAGAAAAAGAAAGCAAACTTCTTAAGTGGCAGAAAGCCTTCCGAGTCCGAAATTTTATGCTTCCGAAAAGGAAAAACAAAAAGTTTGCAAAATGGCGGCTTGCCTCTTGAATTCGTCCAAATGATTTTCAAAAGTAGCTGTCTAGCAGCATCTGGGCTGTACTGTTGCGTGAAAGACCTTCGAGTTGTGAATGTCATCTGAGGTCAAGAGGTCATTTGTTTTCATCCTTGGCGGATGTGCATTGAATGTGCAGCATATATGATGGTGAGGGCGAAAGATTTAAATTGTGAGGTAATATTTAGTAAAAGTATTAAAATCTCATTAAGCGGGACTATTAATCAGCGAGGGTGGGCCGGGGGAGGGAAATTTGCTGACGTGTGAAGTGCTTCAGATTTGGGCTTATCAGAGAAGGGAGGAGCTTTCAAAGTCATTTGAACCCTTTCATTAATTTGTTTTACGGCTTGCACGGAAAACAAATTTTCTGTCTTTTTTAAACGTAATTTATCTGCATGAAGTCCGACAGAATTATTGGCCTTTGTCACTGCATTCTCATCCCTTATCGAGGAACGAACACCCCCTTAAGACCATGAATGTGCTTTGCATTTCCAAATTCCAGCGATCCTCTTCCGTACTGTTGCACTTAATCAATTAATATCAAAGCCAACCCTTTCAGTATTTATAGGCAGTATATAAAACCCTTTTTTACGTTTTCAGATTGCAATTTGAGAAAGGCCACAAAAGCGTGTTGATGGCGCTTTTTACGGGTTCCTTCCACGGTGAAATCATAAAATTTTTTACCCGCAAACCCTAAAAATTATTACACGTTTCCAATCGCAGATCACTTCCATTTTCTTTTTTAGATCCCCCCCCCCCCTGTCCCGCCACCCCCCTCACCTTGATTCCACCCGAGTGGGCAGGCAGATGCTCTTCTTGCCTTCCTTTGTTCGGCCTTCATCGCACCCCTACCTGAATTCGGTGCTCACTTAACCGGAATAATCACTTTGGGGATTCCCTAACACATGTGCCTGTAATTGGAGATTGGAGGGCGTTGGGGTTGGCTTGTTCCCAACCTGTTGTACTCGACCGATGGAGATTTTCGAGGGGCAATGGAAAGGAGATGGGAAACCTCAAACTTCCCCCCGAATCGTGGCTTCGTTGTATTACGCTTCAGACCATCATATTCATGTCCACCCCTTGTATTGTGTGGAACCAACAACATAACGGGCATAAATTAATGCAAGACTCACAACAGAGAACTGCAGATAAAGTCTCGGTAAACAGAGAAGGTCCACTTCTCCCCTCCTCTTAAAAATTTTTGTCCAACCAATTCTCTTGTATATTTATCTCCGTCCGATAAGTTTATCTCGCAGGATAAGTTTATCTCGGCGCTTAAAAAGAGGACTCATCGAGGTCAGATTCAGTGTGTGAGTCGTCTGGATTTTGGATATGTTGGGATCAGTCAGGTGGATATCAGATGACGACTTGAGAAGAGCTCTCAGGCTCGTGGACATAATGGCGGAGATGCCGGAGGAGGAGAAAAGGGCGGCAAAGGAAAGGCTCGTGGAAGCCTCGAAAGAACTCGCTGAGCCAACAGAAGAAATGGCGCACTGGGACAGATTGACTCTACAACCGGAAGTGGTATTCGCTGTCGGAGTGTTCGTCTTCTCATTGTTTTTCTTGGGTAAGTGCGTCTGATTAAAATTCGACCCCGACGTAAGACACTCAAGAAAGTGTGATTTCAGGTTTGGTTCTTGAGTGGACGGCAGAAAGTGTTAAAAAGCCGAGCAGAAAAGGACAAAGGGTGAAAGGTAAGAGCAGAAAAAGAGGAAACGTCCCGACTGATTAACGTCAGCGCGACAGCTGAGCCGCAGCAGAACGACCGACTATTCTCCTCACGGGTGCATCTCATTGCTGTTGCTGGTTTTGCTGACGGGGAGAGTTTGGGTGCAGTGCTGTGCAGCTTTTAGCGTCGTCGCCATCGCTTTTGGTTAATTATTCGCCAGGAGTGGAAACAGCTCTGCTGACGAAGTGAATTAGGTTAATTCATTTGTTATGGGAAGAGATAAGTTTATTTTTTTCGCCGACGTGACTCATTTGAAGAAGACGTGTTCGCGAAAATCTTTCACAAACTTTTATTGCCCTTTTCATTTAAGGAGAAACTTTTCAAGAAAATGTTTCAAAGAAATTTTCCCCAGTCGTTTTTAATTCCGCTTCAAGTGTGCGCTGAGCGGGGAGAGATGTCCGAAGGGAGTTCACCCTTTATTTTTTTCATTTGGCCGTCATCACGAAGTTGAGACTGGCGCTCACCACGGCCGCAGGTGGCGGTGTACCTGACGGAGATAAAGGGTTGTGGGCGTCGGAAGCCGAATTTCGGTTGCGGGGGAAGGGTTATTGAATAATGAGAGTCCCATCACGTTGAGGGGTGGAGGGGAGCGGAAGGCCGAGGGAGGAAGTTTGCATTTCCTACACAATAAACAAACGTGACAGAATCTGAACGTGATTCACGTGTTAATCAAAAGCAGATTCCCTCCCGCTTCCGACGAGTCGTTTTTGATTCAAATTTTCAACCCCTTCGCCCTCTCCCCTCACCCGCGCACTGCCCCTGTACAGGTATTCTCTCCAATACATCAAAGCTTGAAAATGTCATGGCTCTTTCTTCAAAATTCCTGCCAACTCAGGTCAGCTGTGCCGGGAGAAGAAAAACAGGAGAGGGGGCGGATCTCCGGCCGGCAGCAACAACAGAGCAGAACGGCCTATTCATCACTCCTCCCCCGATAGGCCTTTCACAATCTCTGTTTCCATTATTCAATAGCTCTTCCCCCGGAGGCAGTGAACACAATCTCACGCACTCTGTCTCATCCCTCCTCTGGTCATGGCTCATTACAACCATCGCCTAATGAGAGAAGGAAATGCCAAATCGCAATAAAAACCACCCTCTTCAACGACTTCCCCCTCAACCCCTTCAGGGGTGGGCCCCTTTCCCGGACGAACGAAGGATTGGAAGAGGTACAGCAAACATGTCTGGCTTCCTCTCTCCGCGAAATTCCCACCGGTGCAGAAAAATAGAATTGGGCCGACTCCCATTTATAAAATCATTCGGGTCATTAATCCCCATGTCTGATTTACGAAGTGGAGCTCATGTTTTAGAAAAAGTGGGAAGAAGGCGGTGGGGGCGGAGTAGAAAAGTAGAAAAAAGAGAAAAAAAAGTATTGAAAACAATTGAGGGATCAGAGAGCGTAGTAAACGGACATCCCCGGCAATAAAGATAATATTATTGCTTTTATTGCCGGCACTAACCTGAAGTAATATCGCTGAAAGGTCTCAACATTTGTAATAATGGGGGGCCAAAGAGGGTGGTATCGGAAGCCTATGAGCCGTCCACTCCTTTACAGCTTTCTGCTTAATTTATTACTTGTTAACCCATTTATTGTATATAAAGAGTAATAAAATTTTTTCAAAGCGAGGGATATTAAACTCAAAAACATAAAAAACAACTGCAGAATATGGAAGAGTGTTGAAAACAGAAAAACGAAAGTGATAAATGTGAGGATAATTCAAACGCGAAAGTCAAAGGAAAATGAGAATAAAAAGAATACAAACGAAAGAAGAGAATTGTACATGAAAACATATTAGATGAGAAATGCATCGCCAGAGGGGAATTCGAAAAAGCAAAACAAAAGCTTATCGATAGGAGAAGTGCAGAAGAAAGAAAAAAGAAGGGCAGAGAGAACAAAAAAAGTCGGATTCGATTTAAAATTAATATCGACATACGGTTGGAAATTCGGAAATAAAATTATTGAGGAGCAATAGCAAATAAGGGATTTAAGGAAACAGAAATGACAATGGCGGATAATACGAGAAAAATCTCAGAGCAAGAAAGAAAAATTGGCGAGTAAATCCGCTCAGAAGAAGGAATAAGCACAGGTTAACAAGAGAAGAAAGCGAAATGTACAAGATGAGGGTAGAAAATCCCTAAAAGGATGACACGGGGTAGACCTGTTTGTGAGAATACGCATAAATAACACCGACAAAAGACACTCAACAAATAAATACATTATAAAATTAATTAAGGAAACATAAAAAAGTGTGTGTTCCGATGAAAGGAAACGAACGAAGAAAACAAAATGGGGACTTCACTTCTCAGGAGAATCAATAACTGACTAAGTAATAGGAAATGGAGATCCGGCAGTAAAGATAAAAAGGATGGAAATGAAAACGAGAAGAGAATCGGATCATTACGCTTTGGTGATTACTTTGCAAGAATAAATACACGAGAAAGAGAATCGAGACAAAAGGTAGAAATGAAAGTGCAGACGGCGGAAGCGAAAGAAATATACACAAGTGGAAAGCTTTTCCGAATTCGGATTTGGAGAAAAGGACAGTAAAGCCGAAGAAGAGTTAAATTCGCCAATACAAATTATAAAAGAAGGAATAATGAAAACATTATAAATACAAAAGTGATTGTGTCCATATTTAAATACAAAAGGCCAAAAATAAGGGAAAATATTAGGGAGAAAGGTGATGTTGTCGAAGGGATGTTTTTTGTTAAAATCATGGGAAGGAAGAGAAAGCTCAGGGAAGGGAGGTGAGGGTATAATCACATGAAATGAACGAAAGGTTTTCGTACGGGCAGCCATTTTGAAATTGGATACAAAAACGCGAATATGAAACTTTAAAAAAAATTTCCTGAGGGATGAGGGGGAAAGATCCTTTCAGGTGTGGAATGGAGGAATGCGTGAGCTTTGGGATTTTTAGAGGAGATGGGAACTTCGCCCGGGAATTTTCACAGTGTCCTCCCACTGCACCATTTCCGGTTGCTTCCGGAAGGACCAGAATCCTGTACCACTTGTACTTTTCAGCATAACGATTCATTGGCGCATGCGGGTCACGTTCGGTCTCCCGACAGTTGGAGTGTTTTGAGAAAGGCGGACCTAAAGGAAAAAGAATGGGGGCTGATGGGGTTGTAAAGTTAATATCAGAAATGAAAATGGGGAGCTTCTGCCGGAGGGAGAGGAGAAATTTGCCGAGAAAACACTTCAAATCAAAAAAGGGTTTTCCCACATATTTTTTTATTTTTTCGGCTCCATTTGTTTCGAAGTTTCTTTTCGGGGTTTTGTTTGTAAGGGTTTTGGCCATCGGAATTATAGCTGAGGGAGATCGAATGGAAACTGACCACAGCTGCGACCGGAGAAAACTCTAAAAATAATTGAAAAAACCGGAGGAGAGACATCGAATGACGATGATGAGGAGATTTAACATAGGGAATGAAATCAATCGGGGTTGCAATTAAGGAGAATATCAAATGAGATATTTCAATTTAAAATAAAAAGTTCACCCCCTCCCTCCTCCACCCCCAACCCGATGGAATTAATTTATTTCCCGACTTCTCGGAAATAATTCTTTCGGATTTTCTTCAAGTGCCGCAGAATAATATCTCGAAAGGTTGGTCGACGTTCAGGTTTCATTCTGGTGCTTTTCACTTTTCATCGCCCTCTCATCCTCCTTTTCACATTTCATCCCTCCCCACTTAATTCGAGTAGCGAACCCTCTTCTTCCAAGTGCTTTCGCAAACATCCCTTTTGTCCGCTGCCCTGCACCGACCTCCCCTTGGCTCTGCTCCTCCATTCCCAGTCTGCATCCTCACACGAGGGAAGAACTCTTCGAGGGAGCACAAAAGGCAGTAGTTGGCAAAAGCCCTCCAGGGCGGACGGTTATCGAAAGCAGGATGAAGGGAAGAAAATTAGATGTTCAAAGGCAGCGGAAAGGCCCTCGGCCTGGTTCGCCGTAATTTGCTTCTTTCGGACTACAAAGAAAGGAAATAAAATAACAACGGCATTCAACAGGTTTTGCCAATCTCAGATACTCGCAGTATAAATCAACTCAAATGAAAAATGAAATTGTGGCTGAGTTTGTAAACATGAACTAATTTCGCTGAGGAAAAGCAGAGGATTCGCAGAAAGGTTTCGCACGGGCGAGGGGATGCATTCACCCCCAGGAGGCTCCCACTTAATTTGTTTCACTTCCATCCGGATCATTTTTCTTTTTGCGATTTGACCGGAGACAATTCGAAAATACTTTCTTTCGGACGGGAAAACGATTCCGAGGAATAAATAATGATTGAGAAGGGTCGAAGACGAAGGGGAAGGGCGCGGAGAGAGGGGGGATTATAAATGAAAAGTGTCGGTTGCACTGAAAAAGAGCTTTATCATTTTTAAATAACCGACAGAAAATTCTTTTCGCAGGTTGCACTGGACGAAAATTGAAAATTGCAGGGACGGGGTAAGGGAATGCTTTTGTCTTTGGTCCCGCCTTTTTTTGCAACGATTTAAAGTCTTAAATTGAGCGGTGAAATTAAACTTTTTAAATAAAACTATTTAGAGAAACAATGTCTATGTTTCAGTTTAAATAAAACCATCCATGTAATTATTATGTAATTTAATATAATAAAATTAATTTACTATGTAAATATTTTTAATTCGTCAACGGTATTTTTAAATAAAGAAAAACCGGTCGCAAAATGACTCCACATTGACATTTTGCACTCTATGGTCGTTTTTCATTCATTCCGGATTAAAAATGGCGGTATTGTTTATTTCTAACTGCAATTGCAGTTATGCAGAATTGCGATTATGTCAACGGTAAGTGGAACTCTATCGTTAATTTAAATAAAAACATCTGACTATATTCAAATTCGTCAATGGATAATGCTTTCATAATATAAAAACCAATCGCGTAATGACTCCATTAAATCATTTTATACTTTATAGCCGTTATTCGTTTCATTTGGATTAAAGATGGCGACTCAATTTGTTTCTTTTGGTTAAATGCAAATGCAGTTTTAGAGTCCCGCGATGTAATGAAACATGACAGAGATTGAAGTTACAAATAGTGACGGAGAAAACTCAAATATAAATGGTCAAAAAAGCGAAGATATTACGCCAGGCGGCTCCCATTTTTTCACCGTTATTCCTTCCAAGTATAAAAATCTGATAATTCCGCTTCGCAATAAAACTGTGGAATTTCTAGTTTTTGAATTGTAAATTATGGCCAGTGTTCGGATGGAAACGAGCTCTCTGTAGGTGAAGCTCAGGGGGAAGGGTGAAGAGAAAGATCCCGATAACGAGCTCTCCAGCGGAGGGAGAACCACTTACACGGCAAATCATCTCGAGGGCGCCGCAACAATTCGGAGGCCCCTCGCAAACGAGGCTAATTTTTCCATGTGCTTTCCACTCCCTCCCTTTTGCCCTCCGCTCCCTCAATATTTGCACAGGATTTCGCCTTCAAATTAATTTCGGGAAGAGGAAGGAAAACGTTCACACGTCGCGACTTTCCCCGTCGGTGGAAAATAAACAGTTTTACCGTTGCCGTTTCTTTAAGGGAAAGCTTTTAAGGGGGGCGGAACAGGCGGGAGGACTGTCTCTCAACACCCGAACCAACCCTCGGTTCTAATCGGACCATTGCGCGACCCGGTCGAGAAACGAGGAAAAATCGCATTGGATTTCATCGAGTTTTCAAGTGAAAAGTTTCAATTTTCGAAAAAACAGCCCTGGAAAAAGGGTGGAAGCAGAGGAGAGTGAAATATATTGTCTCTCACTAGTTTCATTCTTGATGGATTAATCTTGTACCGGGGGTTGAAGAAGTCGGGGTGGCCGGCACGCCTCCCCTCGGTCACTCAAGGCGAAATCTCCACTAAAACTGCTTACTCTGTATGGGACTCCCGCGGGTGTGAGTGCCCTCCCTTATCTGCACATTCCCCCGAAGGAAGGGCTTCCATTTGCCCCCTCTTCGCCTCTGGAGGCGTCGGAAAGTGTAATTACTTCTTGTTTGCCCCGATGATTTAGTAGCAATTAGCCTAAATGGTTGTGGGGTTGCTTCACTACTGAGGGTGGTTTTTGGGCGTGCGACACAAAATGGGGGGGAGGGAGTGAAAGAAATTTTGGAGTTCCACCGACGAAGAATCAATTTTGGCTTTCCTGGAAGAAAGCCTCGCCCTTCCCTATGGGGGAAGAAAAAGAGGAGGGATGGAAACACAACCCCTGGGATGCGTCATGAGGATGCATTAAATGGGAACAAGGAAAGATTAAATGGTAGAGCAAATTGATTAGTGGGATTTATCAGTGGGGAATGGCCACCCCCGTCGGGGTGATTGCAGTGTCGTTGTGGGCATGCAGAGGGAGGGAAAGGGAGAATTGCGGTGGTGCTGCCGGATGGGGTTGCATATAAAATATACCCCGAAGCGCAGATAATTTTTCTGGGGGCAGGTCGGGACCGGGGTCGAAGGAAGTGATCGCTCGGGGAGTTATTGTTATTATTAACAGGCGGATTTTGTTTTAATTTTGAAAATATTACGAACGGGAATTGAAGGGGTCGAAAGGGGAGGAGAGGGGTTTAAGACGGGATTTTTGTGTGACGCGTGGAAGGGCGGATTTACATGAATAAAAAACGAAATCGGGGAACTCTGACAAGATAAATAGTTGTCATTTTCCGCTAGGGTGGAAACAACCCTCACGGCTAGACGATGAATAAAGCCTCGTCTTCGCTCGTTACGCTCTCATATTGAATGATGTATTTTCCATTTTTAATGGAAAGTGGCATAATTGAGCTTTTGCCAGTTCCGTCTCCTTTGCCTTTCCTCCCCCATTCAGTTCTCGAGAATTAACTGCTTATCGTCCACTGATTTTCCTCCCCGTCATTTTACACAATTTTCATTTTAGTCTTGAACCTTTTGGAAGATCCCTATTTTTTATTAAACGATCAGGGGACCACTTGATGGGCATTCCTTGGTCTCATTTCCAACCCTCTCGCCCCCTCCCGCTCACCCCCGGACGGAAAACCTCCATCAAAATGTTAATGACGAATTAGCAGGCCGTAAATATTAATACCGGGTGGCAACCTCGGGAGGTTTTCCGGGGGGCGGCGGGGGTGGCGGGGAGTCATCGCATGCGGACTCGAGATATCGAAGTCAATGGGCGTGACTTTGACGGTTTTCATGCGAATAATTACTTCCAGTCGTCTCTGGAAATGATGGCAAGGGGAAGGAAATGCATTTCCAGTGGGCAAAGGCCGGAGGAAAATGTCTCAATCGCGGCTTGATTTATCGCCTTTGGAAAGTCTTTCCCCCGCAGCCATTATTGCTCCGTTGCATGATTTCTTTTCAACTAATTCATCGCTTAATCTCTATTAAGATGTCACCGACAACGTTTCTCACGTCGCTTTCCATTGCACTCCGCAAAAGTTCATTGCATTACGTTAAAATCTTATCAGTTTGGCTCGTAAAAGAATCGGAGGATTTGAGTAGTTTAGCAGTTTTTAAAACGGAAGCTAAAAGCTTTTCTCTGAGTGGTTGAAAATCTTTTTAAAAGTCCTCGAAAGCGGTTCGGAATTAACTTTTCGGTCGGAGGGAGAATAAAAATGGAGGAAAGACGTCCGTACAGTGATTTTCATGTTTAATGAGTCGAATTTCTATGTATGTGGTAGTCAAAGGGATGTATTTTGACTGTCCTTAAGGGGTTCATCGTCGGAGAGAAGAAAGGGTGTAACTGTACTCTCTGATTTACGACAGGGGGCTGTTTGCCGGTGATAAAAATGCAGCAACGAGATAAAATACAGGAAATATGTGGACAGTCGAGGGGCGATTTGGAAATGACGGCAGGCAATACACACTCGCTCTCCTGGAAAATTTAATTGTATCGCATTTTACAGACGAGTTATTTCCCTCGACGCCCCCTTCGCCGCCACTTCCATACACTCTCGCCCCTCCTTCACCGATGGACACCCGAATTTCATTTCCTTTCTCCCGACAGCACCGGAAGTCAGAACCCAACAACTCACAAACCTGAAACTCCTCTCACAGATCAATCATTTCCGGTCCATTCGTTCGACAAATTGCAATTGCACCGTTTCATAAGCGGCTTACCCCACAACAGCGCAATCATCCAGATTGCTTCTTCCCCGGCGACAGATGCCGCGGAAAATCGCAATGAATAAATTATTACGCATGCGTACCCCCGAGGAAATCCGTCCGAAGTCTGTCGCCCTTCTGTCACCTCATTGTTTGACCCTCCCCGGTGGAAAGGGCGCCACCCCGAAAAAAATCTTTTCGTTATCAATCCGAAAAATAATTCAATTTTAACAGGTAAAAGAGAATGTAAATCTCTGCCCTACCGAAACTCATTAAAAAACTTTTCTCCGGAATATTTATGCCTCCCACCCTCTCTCCCCCCCCCCTCCCTTTTCTTTTCTAACCTTTTTTAATGGGAAATGATTATTTTCTTTTATTTATGCAAAGTGATCTTGAAATTTAAAATTCAATGAAAATGTGGTGAAGGAAATCTCCAGCTGTCGATGTAACCTTTCCCCACCTGTCATCGGCCTCCGCCCCCGAATAACCGCAGGGATTTTCTTTGTGAAATATGGCGTCGGGGGGCGAACGGGGGGGAAAAGACACGCGGACGAGAGCCTCTGGAGAAATGCGGAATGAGCTCCCGTGATGGATTGCCAACAGGAAACGCTGTTCACGCACACACTGAAAAGTTCGGAAAGTGCGTTTATCCGAAATGAGGCAATAAAACAAGATGAGTGGGGAGAAGGGGGGGGAGTGCCTCTGGGGGGCCCCCGTAAACGAATGGAATCTTTCCTTTGTCTCTCTGCATTTGGGGGGCGAAACCTCATAAAGTCCCCGTTCCCAACAGAACCTCACGGAAAAAGACTCAATATGAGATTTATCATAAATAAGTTGGCATATAGTTATAAAGTTAATAATTTGTTGAATAATATATGGGAAGAGAAAGTTTCGGGGTTTAAAGTTTCCCGTTGGCTTACGGGATCTTGAAAGTTTTCGACAGGGGATTCGCTATTGTTTTCCCACACACTCTCCACCCCCTCCCCCCTCCCGAATGCACCCCCAAATCTCCCCAAATAAATCCTCACAGAATTTATCTTTAATGGGAAAAATTCCGGGGAAAAAAACTTTCTTCACCTCCCCGGCATGTTTTGCGGTTTATAAAAGTTTTTCCCCGGGATTAAGCTCCCGGAAAAACTATTTCCTGGGGGAGAACACCTCGGGGACATATCGCCCTTGCATATATGCATGAACTTTCTTTTTTTTTTTTGGACGGATCAAAACCACAGTTTCCTTTGATTCAATATTCGATCCCCCAAAGAGGGCTCCACCGCCCCTTCTTTTCGGGGGATGCACTCCCCTCCTTTTGCCAAATATAATTTAAAAGAGGGCTCAAAACTCGTACTCTTCCAGAACGGAGAGTCGGTATGTAATTCCCCGTTTAGTTTGTGCTTTGTTTGTAGTTCAGTCGGCTGACGTTCAAATGAATTCAAAATGGCTGCCAATGTTTACTTTCCCCGATTTCCTCCGTTTCTTTTAATTAAGCTTTTCTCTGCAGCTGGCATGTACTTATGTGCTTAAAGCTCGCGATGAGGGGGGCTTTGGATTCGTCTTGCCTTTAAGACTCTGCCGCTGTCCCTTCCAGCGTTTCCACGCATGCGCGATTCCTCATTCTACAAATTTTCAATAATACGATTATTACTGTTATAATTTGAGGAAATTAATCCATTCAAATTAAACATTCAAGATTACATAAATTCGTAAGAACTTGATGAAATTGTTCAGAGTATATTTATACTCCTCCAAAATTGGATGCCAGGGAAAAATGCGAGGGTCAAAGGTCAATAAGTTTTTCAGCGGTAAAAGTCGCCATATTAAAAATGGTCACCAAACACATTATGTGAAATGTGTCATTCAACTTTTTAAATCGTTGTATCTGAGAAACGGTAACTCTTAGGAAAAAATTGTTAATATGTTTTTTGTAGATAATTTTATCCTCTACAATTTTTGTCTGAACTATTTTGACGATATAACTTACCGTTTTGCTCAAAATAGCGAAAAACTTTGATCCCCCGCCATTTTTTTTTCTGGACATCGGATTTTTAAGAACATCTGACATTTTATGTATAATTATATCTGAACAATTCCAGAGTTTCAGGTTTATAAAATTTTATATAACTTCAACCGTCATTTTTGAGTTGATTAGACTAGACCAGTGATGGCCAATCTACGGCCCGCGGGCCATATCTGGCCCGTGAAGGTTTTATATGTGGCCCTCTCTTTTATTCCTATATTCACATACGTATTTGGTGATTTTAGTCCATTTTAATTTTTAAATAAAGGGTTATTATAATATTAGAATAAATTCAATTTGAAATTCTTTCTTATCTTTCGGCAAAATTTTAAATTTACGCTTTCGAATTTATTCGGTCATATAAGTCAAAATGACTGTTTACATAATAATGTAAAAAGGGTAAAGTCGGAAAAAAGAGGCAAAGGCAATAGCCGTGAGAACAGGAACGTAGAGAAAAGGAGAAGAGAAAAGGAGAAAATTAGTAAAGGAGAAAAAGAGAAAATGAGAAGAAAGAGAAGAAAGAGAATACAAGAAAAAGAGAAAAGGGAAAAGGGAAAAATAGAAAAAGAGAAAAAAGGAAAATGAAAAGAGAGTAAAACCTAATTTTAAAAATCCATATTTAATTTTCTTATACGTTATGACCCTCGAAATTACACCAAACTCAACTTTGGCCCGCATATTATCAAAGATTGGCCATAACTGTATTAGATTAAATAATGCAATCCTAAAATTATTTTATTACCACAACAAATTTAAAATTCAAACCGCAATCGAACACAATTTCTGAATACTCTCTGTTGTATTGTCCACCCGTTGTAATGTCGATTCATAAATAACTCAAACACGATTTTATTCTTAGCAGATAATATCTAATCAAAATAATCCCATTGAAAAGTTAAAAAAAAAGTGTTTAAAAAACCGAAATTCATTTTTGACCGTAAAATTTAACGGCTTTTTAATGCCGCGCAAAAAGAAATTTAAAAAAAAAAAGTCTCCCTCTGCGAAAAAAAAAAATAATAATAATAATTAAGCCGGTAAAAATATTTTTTCTGCGGAAAATTTACGCGAAATAAATTTAATCTTAAATCAATAAACTCCCTCCGTTTATCGTTTTAATAAAAGAATGAATAAAAAGGGGAGCCTTATCTCAAAAGTTTATTCTGATAAATAAATTATTAGAGGCAACGGTTATTGGGGCATTTCTCGATAAAGAATTTCTAGATGGGAACCTTTCACGAAGGCGCGTTCGGCCATCGCTGATTTCGTCTTCGCTGACGACGGCAACAGCACAAACAAACCGGACGTAATTAATTGAAGGAAATGAATGGACATCGACCACCAGACCGAATCCCGCCCGAATTAATAATAAATCAAAACACGTAAAAATTCGTTAAAATGTGGCAAAATTCACCTTTTTTTCCATATCTAAAGCAAACAATGAGAAAATGAATGGAGAAATTAAGTGTTTAATAATAAAAAAGGTTTATTCATTGAGTTCCGTTTTATATTAACATCCGAATAAAAGACGACAAATCGGTTTTAAGGATATAATAATATGATGACTTCGAAGAAAACCCAATTAAGTGAATTATGTGCGCATTCTATTAAATCTTTAATATTACAGACTGTATTATAATTTAGTATTGTTATAATATAATAACCCTTAATAACAAGTTTACGGTTCTTATGGAGTAATCAGGTGTGTAGTGGCACTCAAAAGTATTTAGGCAATACAAAATTTTTCCTTTTGCACCCGTAAGAGATAATTAAGAAGTGGAATTTCATTAAAATACTTTACAGCATTTATAAATATAATATTAATTAAATAACAGAAGAAACAAAGAGTTTATCTTTAGAATTATAGAATAGTAATAATAGAACTAAGTAAGAACATTAATATAAGCAGAAAAATAAAAGTATTTATGTTTCGTATATTTTGTTACTTTAATGCGAGAAATATATTATTAATAGTATTCATAACTAAATAATACAACGATATTACAATACATAACTAAAATATACCACATAATAAACTCTTATAATATAATACATAAAATATAATAGTATTTATTATAACATTACAACTCATTATAAATACAACACATAATAAAATAAATAAGAAGAAACTACAGCATTTATAAATACAATATTAATCCTCAATATTTTATCTTAAATATCCTCACATTTATAAATATAATATTAATTAAATACCAAAAGAAACAAAAAGGGTTTATCCTTAGAATTAATACTAATAATAGACAGAAGACAAAGAAGAATGTTATGTTTTGTATATTTTGTTATTTTAATGCAACAAATATATTATTAATAGTATTCATAACTAAATAATACAACAATACTATAATACACAACTAAAATCTAACACTTAAAAAAATCTTATAATGCATAACACATAAATACATAATAAAATATAATAGTATATATTAGAATATCAACTCATTTTAAATACAACATAATAAAATAATTAACAAGAAACTACAACAGTATTAAAGAAAAAGCAGAAGAATGAGAAGAATGTTATGTTTTGTATATTTTATTATTTTAATAGGACAAATATATTATTAATAGTATTTATAAATAAATAACACAACAATAAAATAATAAAATCTTATAGTAAAATAATCAACTGGGAAACTATTAATTTTTGTATTGTCAAAATACTTTTGACCGCTATTGTATTTGTATTTTTTATAAAACCCGAAGAGTTTCTCATCGTCAAATTCTGCTAATGAAGCGGTATAAGAAAGGGTTTCCTTTTATTCCGTTTTTATAAGGTTTCATTTAAATTAGGGTTCACTTCTGTTCGTCTTTCTCTCGGTGACCATATTAATTAGAATAGTAATCGATTTTTATTACCGATGGCGTTTTGTTTTCAGCTTGAGTTTTCATTAACTGAAAGAAAAATGTTAAATCTTTTGCAATCCTCAAAGATTACCAAATGATGTACATAATATTTTCATTAGCTATAACATTTTATTTTATCGCTCTGAGTAGACAGTAATTAAAAAGATATTTAGGCTTCCGTTAGAATGAATAACCGTCCAGCGGTAATAAAATTCCGGACAGGAATTTATGTAAGCTGAAATTTACTCAGTGTAAGAAAAAAATGTGCAATTAAAAAAAATCATTTTTAATTTTTAAATGAAACCGTGGAATTCAAATTGTGAACTCTCACGGGCAAAATTGTATTAAAAGTTTAATAAAATTATCGATTAAAAATATTATTATAATTTCATGGCCGCAAATAAAATTTTAATAATTTTTTTCACCGGACTGTCATAGAGTAAAAAGACATCGACGTGGGATTAAAAAAACCAAATGTGTCACTCTATGGTGGATTCGTTGATTAATGGCGGTCAGTTCGGAAGTGGTAAGCAATCGGGGGATTTTTGTTTTTAATTATTTACCGTTGGGAGGTAATGTTTTGATTTCCCGGTATATTTTTCAGGGTGCCGAGGGGCTTCTCAAGGGGGTTGGATTGCTGTCCAGGCCCGCAGAAGAATTCGAAAATGATGTAAGATTTCACGTGGTGTCAAACGTTTACGTTTCATTATTGTCCTTTGTAATTTCATTTGATTTTATTTTCCAGCCTTCGGTGGAGTTAATGTGGGCGAAGAAAGCTTACGAACATGCTGAAATATATTTTAATGTGAGTTCATTATTTTTCCTCCCCCGTTGTTTTTATTTCATTTCATCTGAATATATATATTTTATTGTATTTAATTGACAGATTCTGTGTTCAGTGGATCCCACTCTGTTGAAACTAACCGGAAATGACAGTGAAATTTATGAAACTTTTAGAAAAGACTTTCCAGATTTTAATATCAAATTAGTAAATGAAGATGAGATGAAAAGTCCTGCAGGAAAAGAGGTTAGTGATTACTCATTGACATTGCATAATCTGACAGTTAATTTATCCGTTGTTAGAACAAGAAACAAACCAATACATTATCTACTTGAGATTGTGCTGATGATGATGTTTAACATGAATGTATTCCTGTGGTGGTTACTTATTTTTAGATTTTTATTGAATGCACATCCATTTTGTATTAAAATGAATTCAAATGGCAGAACATTATTTAACATTATTTAACAACAATCGAAATGCACATTATTTAAACAAAAAATTGATTTATTCTTTCAGAAATGGAGAGAATATTGTGAGAAATTCAAAAACAAAGTTGAGGATTACAGTTTTGGGACTTTACTGAGGAAAGACTGCACTGGAGAATACACAGAGGAGAACAGTATATTGGTCACAAGAATACAATTCCTGGCAATTGAATTGGCCAGAAATAAAGAAGGCTGTAACAACTGCATCAGAAGTAAATTCACTCGGAATAAAAACAAGGATTCTTAACATTTTCAAGGAGATATATATTTTTTTTTTAAGAATTAAGATCTGTAGGATGTTATAATAATTTTTTAATACAGTTTATATAATAGTTTTTATTTTTTGTTTTTTCATCTAAATGCAAATTATCTCTAGCAATTTTTACCTGATGTTAGCATATGAATAAATTCAATTACATATTGATTTGTATTGTCATAATTAGTATACTTTTAAAGTTTCATATGATGAGAGTATTTTTAACTAATGCAAATATACCTTTTAACACATTTCTCAAATTAATTTTTAGTTAATATTTAGTGCTCCCTTTTTTGGAAATTTATTATCGGAGATCATTTTTAGAAATCAAAAAGTCAAATGCTTAACTATCAGACATTTAAACACAGTTGATTGATAATTTAGTAATTAAAAAAAACCTGAGTGGTTTTTAATGTGTTAACAACGGTGTTATCATCTCAGAAACTCCTGATTAATTCTCACCATTTGGATAACAAAAAACTGAAAATTTCCTTAAATAAAAAAAACAATTTGTGATCAATTTTTTTGTTTATAAAACCGTGGGGCGTTATACAGTATAAAAATTGTACAGGTTGTAAAAGGTATAAAACAGTTATTTTTTTACTTTTTAGTGAACCTGAAATAAAACCGATTAATTTTCAAAATTTTTCCCAATTTTTTTATTATTATTTTTATCTGAGTTGTAAAGTGATAGCAGAATAAATTTTTTTATACATTGTGCTCATTTATCGGCCTGAGATAAGGTTATCTCCTTTAAGGATTCGTAAGTTGAGCGATTAATTAGACTTTTTGAATTTTATTTATTTTTACCTGAGCACTAATTTAAAAAATAATTGCAGAAATTTGAGTTGTGAACCAAAACGAAAGTGTATGCAAAATTTGAAAGAAATCGGTCCGATGAAAAAGGTCAAATTTTTGATTCTCGGTCTTTGCAGACAGACAGACAAACAGACACGAAAACCATGTTGAATAATCCGTGACCTTTGAGGCTGCACATCTCTTAAACGCTGAGATACAGCAAAAATAACAATATTATCAAAACGAACCTTAACAAAGGAAAACGAAAAAAGGGAGTTGCGATCCTAAATTTGAAAAATTTTCTCATTTGCACCTGAAAAATTTCGATTAGGCAACCGGTGCGTGCGACCCGCAGAGGAATTGCATATACGAAAACTTCAGGCGCTAATTTTTTCAGTTAAGTAATAAAATTACAACCGCCACTTCACATTTTGGCAAATTAACACTGGAAATCTATTTTTGGAGTTCTATTTTTAGAAATAAATGTTAGAAATAAATTGTAAGTTGATTACTCTCCAAAAAGAGGAAAAAAATTCATAATCAAACCGCAATTAATATAAGACGTAAGTTTTATTTTTATAAAATTAACACAACCTTATAAATAAATGCACGACGAATCCGATAAGTTATATTAAATTATTAAACGTTCGTTCATTGATAAAACGGCCGACGACGAATTAATTAACTATATTGTGTTAAATGTCAACAATAAAATTGAACAACTTTCTCTAATAAATACAAAAGAAAACTGATCCCGATTAACAATTTCTCTTCATCTTCCGCATTATTTTTCCCCTTTTTTCCAATCTATCGATGTATACAATGGTAACAACTAAAAAAGGGTACACCGAATTTAGTCAACGTTATTTTAAAAATCACATAAAGAAGATACAAAAGAAATGCTTTCATCTGTAACAATTTTTCCGTCAATTTTCTTTTAAGGCCAACCGAAACTGAGCTCAGGCTTCAGTTTGGCGAGGGGTTCAGGTACGAGTTCAATTGTTATCCTCGCTTAAAGGTTCCGGCAAGTAAAACAAAGTAGGAACGTTGAGTAGATTGAAGAGTCGCTGCTCGAGGAGAATTTGCGTCGTCCTCTCGCTCTCCGTCATGCAGGTGAGGCTCTCCACACTCTCGCTCAGCCGCTGGAGCTCCTGACTCAACGCCTGATTCCTCGCCTTCGACTCCTCCAGCTTCCTCCGCAGAACCTTCCTCTCCTCCTCCCTCTCTGCAACCCAACACTCGTCAGCAACCCCTCTCTCCGACCCCCCTCAACCCACCTACCTCTATTCGCAACCATGAACCTCACGATGGCATCGTCCATGTTCAGCGATTCCTTGTCCTTATTACAACAGTGCTCCTTATTCCCCTTCAGGTACGAACTTCCATCCAGACTGGATTCGTCGAGCGACGTGGAGCTCATGTTCGGATTGCACCAATCAGGAGCGGACATTTTTGTGTATCTCCCGGCGATCGACTGCAAATGCTGCCGTCCGTATAAGTGTTCTTTTTTGTTGTGGAGGGAATGAAACCATTGATCGCAGGACCTGCAGTAGAGTTCCTCGTTATCTTCCTCCTGAAACGGGACTCAGTTTTAATAGGATTCACAGTTATAATGGAAAATTAGGACTCACATCGATCTCATCGGTGGCGTCCATATCGGATTCCTCTGTTCCGTTCCCCTGAAGCCTTTTCAGCCTTTTCTTGTGGAGGTAACTCTGATAGGCATCTGACTGTCTGTAAGCCTTCAGCTCTTCCCTGTACCTTCTCTTCTCCACTTCTGCCTGATCCAAATATACTTTCTTCTCCTGTAGACTCAATTTGCTCCACTCATTTCCCAGGAGTTTGGTAACCTACACATTTTCTTACATTATCTCAAGTTAATAAAAGAGGAGATAAAATCAAACTCACCTCTGTGAAAGGCATATCTCTGTAGTCTTTCCTCTTCTCATTGAGGAATATCACATAGCCGGTGGCAGGTGCCTTTGGCGGTCTGATCTCGTACTTGATTTCAGGTTTTCTTTTCCTCCCTTTGGGCCAACCCCCTCTTTTCTTCACTGGTTTGTTTTCACCCTTCACTGCAAAGGTGGCTTCTGAGTTGTCAGAAGTCTCCTCCTGAGAGGCATTGTTCTCATGGATGAATACACTCCCTTTTTTTAATACTGATCCTATGCTGATGATTCCAGGTTTCCCCTCAGCCACTACTTTTTGTACTGATATCACAGGATTATTTTTTATAATTAAACTTCTTTTATTAATTAAAGGTTTATCTGTAATTTCACTTAGTTTCGAGGACTCTTCCTCAGTTGTAATCAATTTTTTACTTTCTACCGATTCCGGTTCTATTTTATCTAAAAAGTAGTCTAATGAGGAAATGCCTAGGAGTGAATCGGGAATAACTTTAGATTCATCCAGGTCAACCTGGGATGTGTTCACACTGTCTGGGACAGAAACTAGAGAAACACCTGGAATTTTATTCAAACTCATTTTTGTTTTTTTCATCTGCTTGTATACTTTTTTAGAGCAGGTGGAATCTTTTGTCCTTGTTAAAGCATTTTCTGGAACTATCAATTGTTCAGGCTCTTCCTGGAATAGTAATTCTGTTGCCACTGTCTGGAAATCTTCAACTGAAAGATTGTGACCTCCAACTCCTTTGACCAGGGCATCTTTTAATGACATGCAAACCAACCTGAAAAATTATTCACTTTTATTATGACTTTATTCAATGTTAATTATAGTTTATTGGGAACTAATGCATCTGTTCTTTCGCATTTGCATTTCAGTGTATCTTTTTCTTTATTTATGACGCCACACCGTTACAGAAAAAGACAAATAATTTATCGAACGAGTGAACCGGTTCTCCCAAAAGTTCCGAACGTACATAACAAGAACCCGGGTGGTTTTTTTAACTCGAATTCGAGGACAAACCGAATTTAAAAGGTTCATCTGAGAGTCGGGTCACAAATTATGAATAAAATTAAACTCTCGACAGATTCTCTCCTTTGTTCTGACATTTATCTCTGTCATTTGTGAGTAAAACACGGTCGGGGCGTGGGCTTCAATTTTTTCACTGCTTACCCTTTGTTTGTTTCTACTAAGATCCCATTCTTAAGCAGTTCTCTCGCCGCGCTCGCCGTGCTTTTAGTTTTCGCCCCCTGAACTTTTCTCCTTTTAATGCCAGCAGAAAAAGTCAAGGATTCAATCTCATTCATGTTTACAGTGGGGAAGGTTTAGGCTAAATCAAATGGCAACACTGTAAAGATTAACAGTGGGGCCAACCGAATTCATCCACAAATTTCCTCCATTTCGAAATTAATCGAAAAAACCGTTAACTTTTTGTGGTTTAAATATTTTACTGCCTTTCCAAGACTGCATGAGGTTTGAAGCTTAAATAAATATTAATGACGATTAAAGAAATCCAAGCCACGTTTTTATTTCCTTTCTATCTAAATTGTTATGACCGTCGAATTTTTTTTTTCAGTCAAGTTCTTCAAAAGACAGTTTAACTGCTGGCAGAAATAGAAGGGGATGCAGAAGACGTAAGTAAATTAATGTCTTAAAATTTGGTACCAAACTTTTTAGAAAGCTGACCACATCTTTAAGTTATTTCCATTCATCCATTTGAGTAAGTTAGCAGAAACTTTTTTAACACATGCTTAAGTTTCAAATTGCCATCTTGAACTTTTCTAAAGTTGACTATCAGTTTTATTCATTTTTAAACACCAGCACAAATAATTGACATAACCATAAAGGAAAGGAATGAAAAAACTGTTGATGAAAATTAATAAACCCAAAAAATTTACACTTAATATTGGTTCTTCTTTTGACATTTACTAAATATAGTATAAACAGTTTACTGTATTAACAATCATAATAGCTACCATTTGAATTTAATATCAGCATTCACTGAGAAAACTTGAAATATTGATTTCAATACTCATAAATAATTATTATAGGAATGGCATCTCTTCCCAGTTTAGTTATTTATCATAATTACAGAAAAATATTTACAAAGTATATTATGTACTGTTCTTCTTAACAACATTCACAAGAACAACTGATCTAAATATTTATCAAATTCTTCCTCTCTTGAAACACTTTCAGGCTCTTCTTCTACATGACTCTGCTTCCAAATATCTTCAATTTCAGCCTCAGACTTATTCTTGCTGCTCTCAGCAACTTCATTGGTTACATCAGTTTCTGTACTCTTTTTTTCTGTGCTGCTCTTTTTACATTGCATATCAGATTCCTGTTTCGTTTCTTTTATTTTGGGGTGATTGTGTTTCAATCTTTTTACTTCCTTTTTCTTATGATGATAGTTTAATTTATAACTGCAGTCTGGACATAACCCTTTAAATAAAATTCAATAAAATTTCAATCGTTAATTAAAAAAATTTAAACATATGCTTAAATAAAATGCACTTACTTAGTTTCACCAAAGCATTTTTTTTAACTCCTTGCTCCACATAACCGAAATTAACTTCCCAAGTTTTTAAATCCTCTTTTTCAGTGCATCTTTTGCTCCCACAACTGAACTGTCCTTTACCGTTTAACAGTTCCTGTTCTGTTCTCCATCTCAAACCAATCTGTAAGCACACAAAACCATGAATTTTCACATCAAATGCATTACATCTCAAATTTACTTACCTTATTTTCTTTGTATCTGCTTAAGTCTCCCACACAGTATTCCCTGTAGAGTTTTTCATAATATTTTTTTGCCAGCCTTTTCTCCCAAGAAAGACTCTCTTCACTTTCATCGTCATCCCATAAAAACTGATGGTTCTCTCTTATAACGTCGATGTCTCGCTTGTCTTTAGCACTGAAAACAAAATTTACTTATAAATAAGCAGATTATGGCAGCTTCACCAACGTCCCAAAAAGGTACTGTTTTTACAAACATCCTCACGTTTTAATTTTTCAAACTTACGTGTCCCGTTTCAATAATGAAATTCTATTTTTGGCAGTCAAAAAATACTCATTTATTAAAGTTTTATGAAGTTCGTAAGGATTTAAATTATTCCAGCGCTTTCCAAAGCTCATTTTAAAAATGTCTTCATAATTCTCAACACTCCAGTAACGTCAAGTGTGATAAACAAACTGATGTCTTCTGCTTATTTGGCAACATCGCTTTCGAGTTTTTCCGCATTTTAACTGTTTCAAAATTTTAGCAAAAATTATGTATTTCCACTAATAATTTCGACCGCCAATAAAATCAATTACAATAAACATTACGCAAAAATTATAGAAAAATATATAAGTGCATTAAAGTTTGCACTTTTGAAAATTTAAAAGCGCGCGAATTTTAAAATGAACGTGTAAATAGCGACGTCGTGAAATCAAAGCACTGTTGCCAAATTAACTGCCCGACTTCGCATTATTTTAACTGCTTAAGCTGAATATTTCTAAAAATTTATGTCCGCTTTTTCGGACTATCACTTCCAACCATAGTTATACCCATATTAGTGCATATTCAAAATAAATCTTATTTTCCGAATATCTCTCACTGGGCGGGAAGCTTCAAAATGTCATAGTGTAAAAAATTAACCACATGGACTAGCTTTGATTTGATTTTAGAAATCTGATTTATGATTTAAGGTTTTTTTATTAAAAGGTATATGTAATGGACGGAGATAGTCACATTGACGCTCAGGACTCGGAAGTTCTGAAAAACGTTCAATCGGATCGTTTAGAAGAAAGTTCGAACTCTAATTGTGCAATGGCGACTGAAGACATTCCTACCTCCGATACCGGTAAAGAAAATATGCCACTTTCGAGTGAGAATGACGAGACAGTCAATTCTGAATGCACAGGAGGAGAAAAGCAGGAGGAAGCCGTGCAAAACGGTTATTCCGTCAGTGAGAATTCAACGAACGCTGGAAATTTGAGCGAGGCGGTCGTTTTGACTTCAAAACCGTTATGCGCCGATTACAGGTCCGGCTCTGATACTGAATCAATAGATTCAGTAAGTGATAGTTCATCAGACTCTGACTCTGATTCTACAACTGAAACATGTTCAACAAGTGAAACTTCCAGGTTGTGAATCATTTCACTCTTTTCACATTAACAACCCATCATCAGCACTAATAAATAACATTTTTATATTTCCAGTGAGAGTGAAGATGAAGATGGCATCCATGACTCAGTTAAAAAGGAAGAACATGAGATAAAGAAAAAACAGACTGATTTGTCCCTTTCAGATTTGCCTCCCATTGAAGATCTAAAGATCAGTGTACCTGAAAATGATTGTGTTGAAGTGGGACACATATCCGGGATTGTGGACACATTAGGTATAAATATGTTTATGTTTTTAAATAATCAGTCAAAATGCTTAATTACTGTTTTCAGTTGTTGTGGAGTCTTATAAGGGCACAGCTGCCCTTGATATTGACACAGTTTTATTCCTGGATTGTGGTAAGAGAACCCTGGGGAAGATATTTGATGTCCTTGGTCCCATAACAGAGCCAGTTTACACAGTCAGGTTTAACAATCAGGATCAGATACAGAGTCTCAACATAGAGAAGGAACAGAAAGTATATTATGCACCCAAAACACAACACACTATGTTTGTGTTTCTATCTGAAGTCCTTAAGTAAGTATTTGAGACAAATTTTTTCTCTCAAATAATACCCAAAGGGTTACAAAAATATTGTTTAATATATATTATTCCCAATTTAATAATAAGTTATAATTTATTATAGAAACAGAGGCAGTGATGCATCTTGGAAGGACAATGTTGAGGCTCCATCTGAATTCCAAGACTTTTCAGATGATGAAAAAGAGAGACAGCATAAAGATAAGGTTTGTCATATAATTGATATGACCTGCATTTATCTGATGTAGTGAAAGCATTCAAATGAGTTATTGCTGAGAATTACTACAGAAATGTGTACTGAATATTTGAAAGGAGTTAAACACCACAAGCAGAATTATTTAATTTTAGCTGTACAAATTACTATCAAATATTTTCTAATGTAAAATTATTTTCAGTTGACTGTTTACATAATATTATAAATATCATTATTTTTTGATGTTTTATGTGGTTGAGGAGTTAATGTAGTGAAATTGTATTTTCAGAATAAAAAAGAATCAGATGGAGAGAATACCATCTCAAAAGAAGGCAACCAATCAAGGAAAAGATCCTTCAGTAAAACCAAACAAACCTCTGGAATCCTACAGCAGAGTAGATTCAGATATCCAGGCGCTTCAGACCAGAGGAGGCTGAACTTCCCCAGAAATCCTCCCCCCAACTCTTCAGTCCCGCCCCCCGCCTTCCCCTCCCCAGTCATCCCCAATCCCGCCCAGGCCCCCGCTTTCCCCTACACCATACCGCCCTACCCGGGCACCAACTACTTCGTCACCACCCCACACGTCTACTACCCTCCCAGGTTCTCTGGCCCCGCTTTTCCTCCCTTCGGGGGACAGCTCCCCTTCGCTCATCGAGGTTTCCATCAGCCGTTCTTCCAGCAAAGGAGCCACTCTTATCAGCAAGGAATGTGGGGGGCGCAAATGTTCAGGCCTCCGCCCCCGCCACCACCCCCTGAGGGACAGGTAACGGAAAGATGATTTTCCCCTCTTTTTCCAAATGTAAAACTTGCTTGTTCTGTGCAGGAGCACTCCGATGGAAAACCGACGTAAGTACATCGAGACTTTTATGTGAGTTTTGTAAGATGGCCGTTGCTCATCGGATTGACCAGAAAGTGATGGTTCCTCAAGGTGCGCAGTCTCCGAGAATTCTGGAAAGATGATGGAAGCGAGATAAGTTCGGGGGTTCACCCCTTCAGAGAAAGAGAACAAAATTGTTCTCCCAAATTAAAAATATATGTTTTGTTCCGAAAATAGTCCGGAATGTTTTTATTTTAAAATTTGCGTCATTCCGTCGCAAACAAAAAGCAATTATGAATAGGTGGTTCGGAAGCCAGATAAAGAACAATTGGTCGAATCAGACAAAGGGATGAATAAGGGTGGGGAGGGGAGTGTAAGGGAAGAAAGGAAACCTTAGACCGACCAGTCGGTCTTTTTATTTTCTACGCGGGACAATAACTCCTAATGAATTCAATAATAAAGTATTGATTGCATTCTCTCATCCTTCTTTTGGAAAACATTATTGTTTACTCGACACGAGCTGTGGCTGACAGGAAAAATCATCCATGAAAATATATACCAAAAGCAGAAGACGGAAAAAGTTTTCACTTGAAGGCCACCCCGAATCGGAGAAGATAATTAAGCAAAATGAAGAAATTCTTAAGCAATTCTATCCAATCATTAATCAAATGAATTTACTCTCAGCGACAGCACAAACACAGAGGAGGTCTCTCCAGTCAAGAGGTTTCTTTTAGAAGTCACAAATAAGGGGTTTTTCAATTAGCCTGATACATTTTTCATAGGAGGTCGCATAATTCGAGTTAATTTCGGAGTTCTTTTAAACAATTGTTTTGATTTCTTTTGAAATGGTGTTTTGCCATTTTAATGGCATTTTTTATTATCCCAAAACTGTATATTTTCATCCCTTTTGTAGATGAATTGCGTCTCATTTTTTATACTCAAACCGAAAACTAAAAGACTGTTACCGACTTTTATATTCTAAAATAAATATCATAATAAGATTATATTTAGGTATTTCTGAAAGCAATTTTTAGATGTTTTCAGGTATTATTTTAACACTAAAACCAAAATAGTAATAAAATACGGAAAGTTATACCCTTTTGTGGTACTTTAGTCTGTCAACTCTGTTTGTAGTCTTCTCTATCCGTACAGTTTTAGACTCAGTGCAAAAACATTGGGACAATTGAGTTAAAAGTCAAATATTAGTTCTTCGTTCGCTACGCATCAGAGCAAATATTGAGCGGTTATTAGGAGATACGTAAACAGAGATAAGGGAAGATAATACAGAAGGAAAGCCACAGGGCGAGGATGAAATGCATAAAAGACAAAAGCCAGAAGATTGTTTTTTGTCAAATGGCGAAGGGTTTCGCTTCACTCGGACATTTCGCCCCCTCATCGCAGTTTTTTTTCCTTCATCCCTAAACCTACGCGCGAGAAATCACGACGCAGGCCCCAAAGCCCCACTCCAGAACTTTAAAAAAAGCTTCCCTTATTTCCTCCGGACATTTACACCCGAAGGTTTGGAGGAGTTGGAACGTTTTCATCGGCTCTTACTTCACTACTCTTAGAAGGTGAGTGCGACGACTATACTTTTACTCTCGATTGCTTATTTCAGCTTTTGCCTTTGTGATTGCGTTTCCTTTGGGGAAAACTTTGGGGAAACTTTGTTGCACATTTCGCGGGCAATGGAAAACAGTGACGCAATACTCAAACCCTCAGAGCAAAAGCTGAATACTTAATGAGTCACTTAAACTGACTTATCGAATTTATACTCCGAATTTATACTTAAATATACTTATCGAATTTATGTTTGATTATTAGAAATAATCAAACTGATGTAAAATGTTTAATTTAAACGTTTAATTAATGGTCATTTTGACCTTCAGAGTGAATTCCAACGGAAATTGTCAGCAGTGCACACAGCTTTCTGCTGATTCAGTGATCATTTGGTGCCCAATTCAGGCTATAATTTAGTTGATTAATTACTTTCTGTCTCAGGTTCATATAATGAAGAGCTTTTGGACCATTATTTTTGGAATTGTTCTCCTATCAACGATTTGTGCTGGCCAGGTTAACTTCACTCCCAACTGGGGAAAGAGGACTTCACTCAAGCCAGGGGGAGAGACAGACTGCAAGTCATCTCTTGAGGCAGTCATGTACATTTACAAGATCCTCCTCTCAGAAGCTCAGAAAATGATTGATTGTGAAAGTCTAAACAACATGTGAACAAAACTGTTAAAATAAACTTATCGACTAACTGAGTTAACCAAAACTCATCTTGGAAATTTATTTATTTATTTTCTTTTAATAAACTTGGTTTATTTGTAATATTTCCTTTGCTGCATGAGAACCTACCTGCAGTGCATTTGTTTTCAATTCTTTTCAGGAATTCATTTCCTTAAAAAAGCAGTATTATTTGTTCTTTGAGAATAACATTGGTAAGTTGTGGCCTGGAACAAATAATACATTCTGATTTGAATTACATTATTTCCCAATTTTGTGAGTGCATAAATATTAAAAAATAAAGGGAATGAATGTCCATTGGGTTAACCATTTCCCAAACCTGAATATCCAAAGGAAAAACGTTGGAAAGTGTAATTTATTTAGTAAAAAATACTTTCCAAAGAAAATTTACAAAATCCAATGAATCCCATAAAAGACGGGTTTTATATCTTAAAACAGCCTAAAGAGACTCATTTTCAATATAAAAATCGTCTATAAATTCTCAAATTTTAAATTAATAGGAAACTTAAACGATAATTACATAGGAAACCCAAGTTAAAACCGTTATTTAAAACGAAATCCATTATTGAAATTCCAGTTCAGAAAAGCGTACTGGTATCTTTCTACAAAATGGCGAACTAATATAAGAGTAAATTAAATGAATGAATCGAAAAATAAGTACTTTCGGAAAGATAAAACTCATCCTGAAACGTTTGAAATTGAACAGAGGCGCCATATTGTTTTCTAGACAGTCGCGGATCGTTTGCCCTCATTGCGTCGCCTCAAATAGACAAAAATCAGTCCGTGTTCAGCATCTCGGAGTAGCCGTGATCGTCTAGTGGTTAGGACATTGCGTTGTGGCCGCAATAACCCAGGTTCGAATCCTGGTCACGGCACACCGGTTTTTTTTTTCCAAATTGCAACGGATTTTTTTTTTAATAAAAAGGATTCCCCCGTGTTAAAGTTCCCTTTTTATATTATTATTTCAATTAAAAAAATATAATTAAATTTAAAATGCAGTATTTCTTTTGGTTCGGCCATTTTTACGTCTATGGTCTTTCAACGTTTTTTTGTTTTTAAACGGTTTTTTTACCTCTTTTGATCTCTTTCGTTCTTTCCACTCTCTCTTGATTGCTTCCTTCCTTGGAAACTTGTTTTTTGCGCTTTCTTTTTCAATGTGGAGGTCTTCGGGTTTGATATTCTCTTCAGGCGGTGTCTGAAGATCTGATTAGTCGGTCCTTGAAAATGATTCTGCTCTTTCTGACGACGCCAATTTGATTATCTCTACTTAATTATAAGTTTTTACCGAAATATTATACTAATACAAAACTCATAACTAAATACATTGACTTGTAATATTAACTGTGGTTAGAAATAATAATTGTTTTTTAAATAAAAAGATACATAAAATCGTATAATTATATAAAAACACACAACTAATCAAAATAAATAACTGAATCTTTTTTTATAATCTGTAACAGTTTCTTAATTCAGTAATACTCTTTTATTATCAACCGATAGGCCGTTTCTTTGCACCCCTCCTAAGTATTAAACAAATACAATATTCAGTCATTGTTCGCATTATGGATTCTATTCTTCGAAAATTATAAGAGCTTTCTAAAATACATCAACCAAGTTTTCAAGATGTCAATTTTCTTCTCCCAAAGGAATCCCCCTGCAATATCGCTGATTATTTTCAGCGAGTGACCGAATTTTTAAACTCGTGATAATGGATGACTCCAAAGGTAAAGGGAATTAATGATGCAGAACCCATAACACGGGCATAAATCGACCGTACAACCTGCGAACATTTCTCTCCCCGCATCGAATCACTCAATGAAATTGCTTCCCTCCCCTTTCATCCCCACAGCTGCTCCCCCAAATTCAATTCTCTTATCAGGGTTGAAAAAGTTTCATCTCTTGGCAACATTTTACACCTGTTGTGTCTTTTCTCCCCAGAGTTAGGGTGAACACAAAAAGACGATTTTTAAACAAAATAATTTATTATAAATAAATCAACAGAGAAATAAACAATAGGTCGGTGCATTTGTCCATTGTTTTAGATGCTATTGAGGGCAGACTCGTGACCAAACGAAGTTCGAGAGGGCTCTCATTTCGCGAGAACTGTTTTCGTAATACCCAGGACGTCCTGCGACTCCCCGTTCTTGCAGAGGTCCTTCCACCTTTCGAGGTTCTTCTGACATCCCTCCAGCAGGGGTTGCGCCCCGGGAACCACCTTCGCGAGGATATTGTAGCAGGGAATGCATATCTGGGTGAGGAACTCCACCTGGGACGCCGCCTGCTGTCCCGGCTGCTCGCGGTCCATCATGGGTATGGGCTGTCGGCCGGCGGCCTTTTCTTCGTCGCCCTGCTGGTAGAACTCCTGGAAGATGACGCGAACGGTTTCGATTTGGATCTCCCAGGGTTTCGCGCTGGCGGAGAGGTCGCTCCCCGTCATGGCGACGGCCTGGACGAGGGACCTGTGAGCGGGGTTCCCGAGGGCGAAGTCCCCGCTCGACATCATCTCCGAGAGTTTCTGCCTGTTGGAGAAGAACAGGGCGAGGTCCGTCGCCAGGATACAGTGCTTGATGATTTTGAGAACCTGTCGGTACTCTTCCTTGTCCAGTTTTTGAAGAATGTTATGGCCGTCCTGCAAGAGAAAAAAAAAGGTAGCAGAGAAGGGAAGATTGAAGGGGTGTTGGACGCGAGGGAGATACCTGCTGCAGAATGGCGACGGTCTGGTTGAAATGATGGTGTTCCATCGTGCTGGTCGTGTACATATTGGCCAGAGGGGAAGCGGATTCGATCATGAATTTGTTATTTTTGCCTCTGTGGTCCAAATCGTGACATAGAGCTCCGATGAAGAGAGCGAGGCACTGTAACATTAACGACTGTCTTTCTCCTCAACTTCTAGAGTTGCATTAAACTGGCATTTTCAAACTGTCCCCTCAATAAAATTGAAGGAAGGGGAATTAGTTACTGTACAGTAACCTCAACTATTTTATTTATTCATTACATAAATTTGTCATTTAATTTCTAAAATGATTGTACTTATTCACTGTTAATTCATTATCTTTCAAAAGGACGGCGCCATAATTCTCGAAAAATTAATTATAAACATTAAAAATTAAATTTAAGTAGTTTAACGATCAACTGATAAAAATTTCGGTTATCTCGATGTTTCGCCCGGAGAAAATATTCTTCAGTTTATCAATCTGATTACTCCTATTGTTAAATTGAAATCCTTTCGAGGGATACCACAGATAAATCCGGCACTGAACGAATATTTGCATGTATAATCCTCCGATTCGTTAATCCCGAGAGATAACGCCCTCGCCAGAGACGGACTTATGTGTGACTTATATCGGCTGCACTCCATTCATACAAATTTCATAACTTTATCAATTTTCCGCCGTTGTTGATATAAGACTTCGGTACTTTTTACGAATGCCATTAAATAACGGCTGCGTTTTATATCAATACTCGTGCTTTTCTCTCATCAATCACATTTTGACAGGCGAAGGTGCGAGTGGGAGGAAACGGAAGGGGAGAACCTTCCGCCCCGGTGAGCCATTACAGCCTTTCCCATTCGGGGTTAAGACTGAAGACGTCCTCCTCAATAAAACCATTTATTATCGTGATCAGAGCGGATTTGTTCCTACACCTGCAGTGTAAGGCCGCCTCCTCACTCACCTCATTATATGTGAACATCTCCGGAGAATGCCTTATAATGGCGTACATGGAATTGGCCACGCCGAACCCGTGAGTCCAGTTGTGGTATGGCACTCTTCTGTAGTTCTTTCTCACTGTGAGAGTGAACCGAACTACGGAGTCCAAATCGAACTTTTTCATTCCGAAGAGGTCATTGAACATTAAAATGGTCTGCTTGGCTTTCTCCAGATCGTCCAGTTGAAGGAAATCGAGATTGAAGCTAAACACAAGTTGGACATTTATGGGAAGGTAAGAACACTGGGCAACGCAATAAAATACCTGTCAAGTCCTGTCATTTTCTCCGGAAGAGGGAGGACTTGCTCCACTTCCGCCTCGGAGCACGTGCTGTGGTATGATAACACTTCCAAGGCGACTTTGTACTTCTGCTCCGACCGGTTGATCGTCTCGAAGAGCTTCGCGTGATGCAGCGCCAATCCACAATAGACGGCGAACATCTCGAAAGCCTTCTCGTCCTCCTGCCAACACCCAAAACCGTGAGAACAACCCCCCGTCGAGCGTACCCACGCACCCCTCCGTACCTCCGTGAACGTCCCCGTCTTCTTATTCACCATCTGCACCACCCCGATGACCACGTTCGGGGAGAGGAATATCGGCATGCAGAGGATGGATTTCGTCTTGTAGCCGGTTATCTGATCCACCTTTCGATTGAACCTTGGGTCGGCGTAGGCATCGGAGATGTTGAGGAGTCGTCCGGTTTTGGCCACGTAGCCGGCGATGCCGATGTCTGCGGAGAACCTGTGGGGGGGGAATGCAGAGTGGGAAGATGTCACCGGGAGGGGATGGGATTGGGGGGGTTACCTGAGATCGCGGAACTGGGGTTTGTTAATGTGATCGCCGCCCTCTGGGTCGGTGTGGCCGAAGTCAAAGAGCCTGGCGTAGAGTTCATTGGTTTCTGAGTCGAGCAGGAACAGGGAAGCCCTATCCGCTTGGACGAGGTGCTGAGCGAAGTCGATTATCTTAACAATGAGAGTGTCTAAGCTCACCATGTCTTGGAAAATCGACCTGAAAGAAGTCATTTTAAGCGGGGATTTCAGTGGGAAGAGGAAATGAGATCTCACCTGACCACCTGCAGTAGAAACTCGTGCAGTTGCCGCTGTGTCTTGACGGAGACGTACAATTGGGCGTAGTGGAAGGCCACCCCGCCCCAGACGAGATAGCTGGAAACGATTTCCTCATCCTCCTCGAAGAAGGGGGTTCCTCCTGCCTCCCGCCAGAGCTGAAGCACCCCCACCAACTCCCCATCCGACCTCGTCACTGCCTGGAAGAGCGAATGGTGGGCCCTCTCCTGCAAGAACAACATCTTCAATGCTGTTGCCAGAAGCTCATCAAGACTTCCCGCTCACCTGAGACTTGTGCCTGGCGAGTTCGGTCCAAAAGGGGTCTCCCAGAGACAGCCTAACGGGTTGACCGGTGCTGGCGACCAATTCGATGACTCTCCTCAGAGCCTTCGGTTCCTCTGCGAACCTGAAATTTGGGAAATCTTTTCTGAAATAATTTTCGCCCGACCAAATGTTCCTTTCATCAATCTCGACGTCCTTGCTTCTCACCGCAAATATTTACTCTTCAATAAGGAATCTGATTCTTGTTTGCTTAGAAATTAGCTCCGCCACCCTTATCTCTCAACCGCCCACGTTACTGCACCTTTTCGTACCCTCTTAACGACAGACACAATTAGTCTTATTGATATAATAAAATTCGCCCGATCCCATTCTTTCGGTCCGTTGCTTTTTTCCTGCAATTAGTGGCGAATAAAATCCCCCTCATCAATCCCGTTAATGATTTCTCTCCCTTTCTTGCCTCCCACCGCCCCCTTCCCCCGCTTCGCACCATTTCAAAATGAACTTCCGAACTTTCGGTTTTTCTCGTGTTTTTCCCCCACAGCTTTTTCTTTCGTTTCCCCACATTTTCCAACCTTTCCACCGATTTGTTCCGTGAAAATTCCCAATAGCGAAGTGTAATCAGTTTGAAAACGCAAATTTAAACTCTCCTCAGGAAATGAACGGATAACTTAAATCAGAATAGCGGTCATTTTGACCTATTTTTATCGTTATTCTTAAACCCTTTTTACGACTTATAATGCGCTATTGTTTTTTTTTTCGTTTTCTATTACTATTTCTATTATCACAGCTGCGGTTGGTCAAACTTAAAATTTAAAAAAAAACCGATTTTTTGTTGTCTTTCCTGCTTTTAAATAAAAGGAACAGAGAGAAAATAGGAAAAAAGTAGAGAACAGAGAAATAAGGAAAATCATTAAAAAAAAACAGGGGAAATAGTAATAAATGAGGAAAATAAGGAAAATTAGGGTATCGATGAAAACGGGGTAAATTAGGGAAACACAAACAATCTATCAATTATTACGTTTTAATTACATTAATGAGTAAATCATTAAATTTGCACTAATTATAAAACAATTGAAAAGGATTGATCGAGAGGTACGAACCTTTCGTTAGCCAGTCCGTCTTCCCCGCAGAGCTGCAATCCGGAGGCTCCCACCAGGAAAAGGTTGTGCCCGTCAGCGTTGACGGCAGAGGCGATGCACCTCGACAGTTCCCCCAGGACCCGGGACTCCGTGGGGGTTTCCTGCAGCGACGCCGTCAGTTCCTTAAGCATCGCCCTTTTATCTGCGTGCACACAAAACTATAAAAGAAAACATCTTAGGAAGTGTTCGCCTGCTTCAGGAGAGATTCGACCACCCCAGACGCAATCATCTTCACCCCGTTCGTGACCCCAGGGCAGTGTGATCCTGTTTTCACCCTCCCTGGCGTTATATTTCAGACAGCCTTTCGATAATTCGCCAAATATCTAGTAAACCGACGCCACTGACGTAATCGCCGGGGTGAAAAAACATCATTGAGACACTTGAAACGTCGGGGGCGGAGGTTCAGCTTCCTCAGCCAACTTCAGCAGTTAAAACCCCATAAAAGCTACACTCAACCTAAAATGTAATTACCCTCCTAAGAAGTGCTCGACTCCCCTCCCTCACACTGCTGCCCCAATTCTTCTTTTCTTGTCGCCCACTCACTCACCTTCCATCTCGAGAGACTGGTTTTCCTGCAGGAATTCACTTTGTCCGGTTTCTTCGCCCTCTGCGTCCGCCGTATCATCCACCTTTCGAGAAGGTCCAAATCCACTTCTTCCATCACGTGGTTCTCCAGGACTTCCGGGTGGGATCGCAGGAAGCTCCGGACGGCATCCTCGTTCAGGTACTGGAGGGAGAGGGTGTCCGGGCGAGGGGCGTCTCCCCGGGGCTTCCTCAGGGGTGCTTTCTTGGACATGTCTGCGCAGTCACATCTGAAATAAGAATTCTGCGATAAGAGCGGCCTTCGGATGATAAACCGTCAGAAGAATATGCCGAATGAGGAGGCGGAAATTATCTCTCAAGGCGGCGGGGGGTGTGTACAGGAAATAAAAAAAGGGGAAAGGCATTGTGAGGGAAGCGGAACAGGAAAGGGGAGTTCGGGGAGCCGTTTCTGGGTCATTCAACAGGTGAGTGTCTTACCGAAAAAGTTTTCGGGGATTTAACGGTTTGACATAAATTCTTTAATGCGTATTTTAGGGAGACGTTAACGAATCGTTAAACGCGAACCCATTTATTTTGCTTTATCCTTTTGGGAAGAATAAATGAATAATTTCGTTCGGTACAAACGAGTGGATAACCTCAAAAGATGCTTAAGCTTGGAGATGAGACGAAATTTCAGGAAATTCGCAAAAAACTTTTTCTTAGTTTCAACTAATATTTCTGAAAATATCGGGTTTGAGTTTACGCCAAATTTTTTTTTTTCTTCGGAAATTCATTATTATTTTCTGTCCCAAGAATTTGGCCTGTTAATCAATTCAACTCTTTATTATAATAACATATCGCGACATTACAAAAAAATTATTTATTTTCGATTTACAGTAATAATATAAACACAACACAAATAATATACAAACGACCATTTTTTAAGTTTTAATTATTTATTTATGATATAAATAAAAAAACTTTATATACGTTTTCGTGATTAGTGTTCGTATTATGGTTTGTATTATTATTCGCGTGGCAGTTCGGTTCGTTGTATCGTTTATTCGCGGTCAGAAAATGTTTTCACGTCCTTCCAAAGAAAAATAGTAAAGTCGCCGGAAAACAATAAAACTTAAATTGCCTCTATCATTACAGATGCAATTATCGTAACTATTCGGTTATGAATGGCCTAAAGTATACTAAAAAAAAATAGGATTAGAGTAAGTCAGGTTTGCACCGTTCGCGATTCTTCGGCATAAGAAAATCAGTCATCCATCCGCACCCCCTGTGGATGAATTTATTTTTGTATTTTTGCACCCCCACTTTCGAGTTTTACGACCAAAAACAATTAAAACTTTCAATCTAAAAGCTTCAATAAAAATCTCAATTCCGCGTGGGAAACGCCTCGTAAAAAAATGTCGTTAAGGTCTTTCTGTGCTGACCCCTTCACCCCCTCAAAGATGAGGAATAAAAGACAGAAGCCAACGCTGTTGGTGAGGGAACAGAAGAGGCAGACCGTGGTCGGTCTGCCGGCAAGAATTTTTGAGAAGGATTGAGTCCGGTCTGAGCTGCTTTGCGGTCATTCAAAGGGTGAGATTTCCGATGAAAGGGGTAAGAAAGGGCGGAAGGGGACCGAACCACTTTTTTCCCGGCCTCACTTGGGAGAAAACTCTGCGGGGGAAAACTTCATTTATTTTTTGATGGAGAAAATTTAAAAAAAGTTATTAATAGAACGCGTAATAACTAATTAACACTTCACATTCATTCCCCGTCTCGTATTCATTGAACCATCAAAGTCAAAATCTGTCGATGCAGTAAAAACGATAAAAGAAATGAAAACACGCCGTGCGAAGAATGGTGAATCGGCTCTCCCCGGAAAATTAAACGGCGGAAATTGGAAAGAAAATTCTCTGGGGTGGGGGGGGGGGTGACTCCAGCTCCACAAAATATTTTTCAATCAACGTTCCCATTAAGTTATAATTTAATTTAAATTGTTTTCTCTGCTTTTTCAATTCATTTCACGAACCTTCGGCGAGTTTTGTTTTAATAGCAAAACTCACAATTAAACAATAGTTTCCTTTTTCTTTCCGCCCCCTTTGTGTTTTCATTGCTTCCATTTTGGGAGTGCGATGAGCTGCAGCTCTCATCCATGAAAAATTCCTTTTGTCCGAAAAGGTTTCAACACGATCGATAAAAAAGAAAGCTCACGTGCCGGAAAAGGGAGAAGTAAAACTTTTTTTTAAACCCGTAAAAACAAAAAAGGCCTTTTCTGGACAACTTTTTATCCCTGGATATTTTATGAAACCTGTAGGCGTCCCCGGGAGCCGGCATTGTTTCTTCGACCCCAAGGTCATTCATTATCTCTTCTGCTGCCGTTATTTCAACACAATCTTTTTCTCACTGTACCTATAAAACCGACAACAGAATATTAATTATTTCCTTATTTCATAATAAGGAGAGAAGATAATGAAAAAATCCGCGATGAAGATACAACAGCACACATATTAAAGGGGTGCAAAAATAATGGGAAAATTTCCAGGGGGGGGAAAAAAAAGAAATCATTAGATAATGTAAGAAAATTGTTAACTGAAAAAAAGAGTTCATTATTTTATGCACGTCTAAGGGGTAGTTTGAGAGTAAGAACATTAAGGGATGAAAACGATGTGTATCATCTAATGGGGGAATACCCGAGGACAGAAAAATTACGGAAAGGTTTGGGGATGTGGATTTTGCTGATTGGAAATTGGGGTAAAAAGGGAAATTCCGGGGCATTATTCGAATAAAATAAGGAAAGATAGAAACAAAGGGGAATTCGGTCAATTTTAAAGGATAAAAAAGATTCCTGAAAACCGACAAAAGGATTTAAATAATTTATTTTTGTTACATGCATTTGTAAAATATAATAATCCTCATGCCCGAGAAGGGGAGGAAATTTTGTATATATTTTTTTTCCAGTGGTTCGATTGCATAATGATTTAAAAACTTTTTAAATAAAAATTGTACTTTTTTAGAAGATTATTTACGTCTTAATTATTACATGACTATTTGTACAGAATTAATTAAGGTTCATATTATTAATTTTCAATTTTCAAAAATCCTTTATTTTCAAGCTTTCCCTCATTTTACACGATTTTTCCCGGGCACGAAAATCGATTTACGTTTCTATAATTTATATAAACTCGTCAATCGAAGCCTCTATTGCTGTTTTTTAATGATTATTATTTTTATAGAAATCGCAAAAAAACTAATATTTATTTTAACTAAACTGATTATAAATAAATATATAATATAATAATCCACCCTTATCACGCCCTAGGGCATTAAGGGAGTATAAGCAACAGATTTTTTATAAATAACAATTAAAACAAAGTTATAAATTAGGCACAGATCGAAAGATAAACAGTTATAACTTTTAAAGTAAATAAAATATGCAGAATTAACAAATTAAATATGAAATTATAAGTTAGATAAACAATAAATAAATATCATAACAAAATATCAAATATAAATAAATATCATAAATTAAATATAAATTCATAACAAATAATTAACATAGCATAAATAAATATCATAACAAAAATTGTCAATAAATTAAGTATAAAAGTATAAGTTAAATGAATAAAACTAGTTAAATAACATAGATTAAATAAATATCATAATAAAAATTAAATAAATCTTAACAGTCAATAAGATTAAATATAAAACTGCGTTTTCAAAAATGGAAATTATAAATAAATATAAAATTTACGACAATAACACTATTCTTTATTTGTTAAAGACTTTTAACCTTTTTTTAATGCCTTTAAAGTATGTGTTTTCCGCAAAACTTTATTTTATTTATTACGGAGGGGATTATTTATTTATTCCTCTTTGTTGTGAATTTATATTTTTTATTCTGGATACTATGTGTGAGTTATTGTGTCTCGTGTTGTTTTGATTTATTATTCTGAGTTGCGTTAGTCATCGTTCATCGTATTTGTACAGCATAAATATATAAAATTATAATAAATTACTTCTGATTTTTGTTATTATGATGAGTTCGACCCGAAAACTGCAGACGACCCGAAAATTCCCGCTTTTAAAATCTCCTCCTTTCAAATTCATGCGAAACCGCAAAGCAAATTAAGTTTAGTGTGCCGTTTCAACAGTTAGATTAGTTTTCCGAGTCTGTAATAATTTCCGGAAAATTGGTCTAATTTTGACTGTAATAAGTGGAAGCGACGGAGGGGGGGGGGGAAAAAAGCGGAACGGAAGAATGCCTTATAAATGCATGGAGATGAGTTTTCCGAAAACCGATACAATATCCGGAAGGTTGAGGGGGAGGATGCCGAGGGAGGCAACTTTGCGGGTGAAAAGGAAGCAACGAGAAATAACAAGCTCGAGTCGAAAAGACGAATTGGGTAATTCGAAATTCGCTTCGAAATACGTCATTAAAAAGTGACGGATTAAACCCCGATACGTGCCAAGAAAAAGGAAAATGGCAGCCCCCTTGAAATGAAACGGCCGGCAGGGAAACATTTTATACCGTCTGTTTGAATTAATTTTGGGCAAAATATCCAGAATGGGCAAGCACCAAAGCAAGGAAAAGATAAAAAAATAAACAAAGGTGAGAGGGGGGCCTTATTGGGTACAAAAAACAGAAGATCAATGCCTCTTTCTCCTGAATAACAGTTTGAACCTCAAAGAGATCAGTTTTGTTTTCCCAGTTTCATCAATGCTTCCTTCACCTGTAAAGGTTGAGAGTTGATAAAAATCCAATTTCGCCGGGGCTGACGAGGGGAGGGATGTTAACCGGAGGGGGGGTTGAAAGAAAGTCTGCAGTTTTTACGACCTCGCTTTACTCAAAGTAAACATTAAAGTAATACGTTGGAGAGGTAGGAGAAGATTCCCTTTCGTCGTTTCAAGTATTTTTTTCGCCGTCGTAATTTCAGTTTATATCAAAATGAGTTAGTTGTGAAATGAGAATCTAATGAAATGATTTCTAGATAAGAAATTATTTGCGGGAATGAGCAAATCTTGGATTAACCTCAAATTCTCATGATTGATATGCAACTACCCCGATTTAACTGAGTTTTTGTCCACTTTTTCAACAAATAATAAGTGTTCGGATTTATATCTTACTTGGAGTTCATGCGGTGAGTATTCCAGACTAGTGTAACTGAAAATAAATTCACGGATGCTCAACACAATCTCGGGTTTTGAATTTCGGGGGGTGAACGTCAACGAACAATGGCGGACTGAGAGGGCCGCCAAAGGCCAGCGACACGCCCTCCTGGATGCGAGGAGTCAAGAGGGTCACGTGCTGCCACGTCCTTTCAGGACGCGTTTTCTCAACTCGCAATGTCATTTCCAGAGTGAGTTTGACAGATCTGACAAAGTGCTAGTTGACTTTTAGTGACAGGCGTCATTTATTAAAGAAGCCGGACCCATGTGGAAACCTTTGCCCCACATTTCGCTGCTTTTTTCCGCATTCCGTCTCCCCCGAGTGTAAAACAATCCCGAGATTTGCTATCCTCGGGAGTTAACGGTTAACGAGGGTTTCTCCGATCGAAACACAAATAGAAAACAATGCGGTGAGTCTCTTGGCGTTATTTTAATCGTTTGAATCATGGGTTTCTAAATATGGAAAATAATCATAGAATGACAGTGCAGTATGCGACATTACTCTCAATGGTTCTTCGAAAGCATTTATGATGGAAGTTTTTGCTTACAATTTTTTGAATCAACACCTTGTCAATGTCAGTTTCAAAAGATTTCACCGAGAGGACGGACAAGTGTAGTGAAATTAACGGATTGACCGTTGGCTCACGCAACGGTTTTTCATCGACCGTTGCCTAACTGCAGCACTGCACCGCAGCAAATCAAAACTCACCTCTTGCTCGTGCAGAATAACAGTTCCCAGCCTACAGAATACCTCACGTGCAGAGCTTTCTCACATCCTGAGAGGGAAGCAGAGCAAAGCGGAACTCGGTCCTCCCACAGCCGAGAGAAGCAAACGCACAACCCACACTCGAAGCGTAAGTGCAACACTGATCACCGTGAGGAGCAAGCAAGAGCCGGGAGCCTCCGCTCCACTGCGCATGCGCAGCGCCGCCACGGCCAGATGGACGCTCCCTCGGGTTCAAGTTCAACTGCTGTCCGCCTGTCCGTCTTATTTCGTTTGTCTTTAGCTGAAATTTGCATTCGACGCTGACGTCTCATTATCATTTTTATGATTTTGCTTATTTTGAATTCTAAATGATTCCGAGTAAGAAAAAGGGTGGAAGATAAAAGGAAACTTTCTCCGCTCCTTCTTCTTTCCCTTCCATTTATTTTCATTTTATTGTTACATCTTTCGCATGAATTGCCGCTTTAATTTATTTAGTTCAGTCTCCTCTCTTTCTCTCTCGAAAGATTTCCATCTCGTGAGAGCCTACAGGAATTTCCTCTTTATCATATTTAAGCAAGAAAATATGAAAAAGTAAAAGCTTTTGCGAGCGATTAACCTCTTTTGCTTTGCTATGCGGAGAACGCGGTAATCCGCTTTTCCTGTGACTTTTCCAGGTCCCGATTTCCAGGGAAATATCGAACACAGGATTTTTATCGTAATTTTAACGGTAAATAAAGTAAAAACAATACAGAGAAAATACCGAATATTGAGTTTCCCGGTGAAACTGAAAAATTATGTATAAAAGAGAGCGGAGAGAGGATGGGAAACACTTTTCCCTCCCAGGGGAACACAATTGTGAGGTTCTTGTACCCTCGGGAACATCCTCCCGAATAAGTCCTGGCTCTCGCCTCTTATCGTAATTAGCCGCGGTTGTATTTACTCGGAGAGGATGGAAGGAATCGCAGGAGATTCGTCTTCAGGGGCGGAGTGGGGCTGCGAGGGCATTTCGGAATGCGGGCTGACATCGGCCATAGGCCGTGGGACATGTGGCCGCTTGCCAGCTCGTCCTCAATGAGAGGTTACCCAGGTCCAATTAAAAATGGTTCCTGTCATGGCGGACGTGCAGATCTTACATGTCGATATCTCAGCACACGACTCCTTTTTTGCGCCCCAGAGGAAGAAGTATCCGCCTTTTCTTTGCACTTTACTATGAGAGCGAACGAAGCCCGAGAATAAAAAATTACGCGGCCCAATCCGTCCCTGGAACACCCGGAAAACCTTTCAATGCAGAATTGTCTCGTTTGAGATGATAATTTATAGAGAAACATTCGGAAAATAAAATTTAATTCATTCACATTAAAGACGATGAGGCCTCATTTGTTAACATTATAACGGCCAACGCGGTCATTTTGACAGTGGGCGATTTTATTAAACATTATTTTAAATGTTTTCTTTTATCTATCTATTTTAAGCGTGGTTTAAAGTCATTTTTGTACCATTGTCTTTTTTCTATCCGTCAATTTTCATTTATAATTTAAGGAAAGCAGAAATGGATTTTTCGTTTGTTCAATCTCCTGTTGTAATCTGGTCTCCGCACGGAGAATCTGACTGTCGAACATCGAATCAATCATTCTCCCAATGCGTGTATTTTGCCTGGAATGAAAAATTTCCAGAAGGAAAATCACTGCTGACGCCGACATTCCCGCAGCGAATATCATAAGCGGTCCCTGAATGTGTTTCACTTTCAGTTCCACCGTCCTCGCGTCCCTCAGGTTGGAAAACCTGATCATATTCTGAAGTCTGTTGTTGATGCGTTCCAGAGACACCTGAAAATGGCTTTGATGAGAAGAGGGACAACCGAAGAGAAGAGGTCGAAGAATACCTGAACTTCTATTTTATGGACTATCCCCGTGTCGAAGAGGCGAAGGATGACTTCGTCGAATTTCTCCGTGTATGGCGAACCTTTAGAAAAGGAGAATATGAGAGGATTTCCAATTGCTGACGGTCTTCTGCTGCTCACCTCTCGGTTGGATGATAACTCCGAAAGCTGTGTAAATGTTGCTTTCCATCAGTCTCAGGTACTTCATGCTCTCCTCATCGATGAAGTCACTGAAGCCGTAATGACCTTTGGGATGATACAATGGGAGAAGTACAGATTAATCCGATTGGGTGTGGAAACTACAATATATTGATACCATGAGGGAGCTTTTCCATGAAAAAGGCATAATCGCGTGTCTTTGTTTTTTGCCGGAGAGTGCTGTCATCGTAAGTGGTGAATTTGCTGACAATCTGCACGAGATTCGGATCAGTAGAGGCCTTGAGAGAGTTCGTCCAGGCTTCGGAATTCCCTCCCCATTTGAGTTTCGGCCATCTCTCGATGAGATCTTCGATTGTGTCTATCCGTGCCTCGAAGCTGGAAAAAGCGAACCGTGAGGGAGGTTTTGGAAAGGAAGGAGAGCAGGGGAGGGGAGGGGTACCTGGGCAAGGTCAGGATGGACGAGATGCCGCCCTTCCAAGAGGCCGCGACGAAGAAGTAATAATATACGGATACCTTCACATAAACAGACATAGGGCTTTTCATCTTTCTCACGTCGGGAATCTGTTCCAGCTGGAGTCTGAAATTGGTGAATAAGGAATCGATGACGGACCTTCCTATTTTCTGACTGATTTTAACACCTGAAAAGTGGATGATGGTTGTTGGAGCTACAGAGAGTTTATCTAATGGGGAACTCACCATTTATGTGCTGGAGTATTAACTGTAGAGCCATGATGGATGTCGAGGTGATTAAATAGATGACAATGAGTGCAATCCAAGTGCTGGAGGTGAAAGGAAGAATTATGGTGAGCCATCCAAACAGCGGTTGGGGTCGAGGCACCAGGCATGTCACCCCCGACTGATAGAACGGATAGGTACAGTCGCACTCTTCGCAAAACCACTGATAAACTCCAGAGAAACCGAAGTCGGCCTTGTGATCTGTAAGCAGTGAGGCGTGCTTCCCTGTGTTTGGAACGCAGGAACTCAGTGTGGTACCCACCAAGGACGGATCCCACGATACCCGTTCCGCTGCCGTTGGGGAAAATCGCGCCCCACAAGTCGATGGGATGGTCAATTCCTTCCCAAGTCCCGTTCAGAAGGGCCACGAATTCAGCTGCTATCCTCGTTTCAAATCCGTCGAACAGTGTTATGTTTCCCTGAGTCTCCACCAAACTGAACGGAGAGTAATTAATAACTGCAAATACAAACTTCTTCCCGTTTAGAGACAGCAGTTTATCGGGGTACAAATCCGTCCCGAGAGAGAATCCCGTTGGAGTCCACAAATCCAGGACCTCGTGAAGGATGCCTTGCACGTCATGCTTGTAATGGTCGAACACAGTGTGGGTAGTCACCATCAAACTTCCATTCTCGGGAACCACCAAATTAAGGTTTGGTAGAAAGAACATTTCAGGTTCCTGCAGGAACTTCGTTGCGTCTTCCGTATTGTGAATTGGCAGGAACAAATACCTCTGCTTGTTGTACCTGAACGCTGTGGCAGAGTGCTTTGCACTGATGAGGCTTCGAACCATTGCGGATTTATCCTCCACCCTCACTATATACCCTCCGCACCCCTGTTCGAAACTCTGGGTCAGCAACTCTTTCTCTGTCGGCAGTCTGATGACGAAAGCCGGGAGCTGCTGAGTAAAACTCATTTCCACCCCCTCGTCCAAGACATAAGTGATGCATCTGAACACGGTGAAGTATTTTTCTATTACCTCAAGGGTGAGATCGGTGATCTGATTCTCAAATTCCGATGAGGGCGCTGCCCCCAAAACGAATTCCACCCAGAAGAGAACCAACAGCGGGTAACTCATCGACATGCTGCTGACAACTGACTTCTCTATTCATTGCAGCCCTAATAAATATACGATGAACCGACACCAATTCCTCGAGATTGATTTCGTGCTTTCGTGTTTGGGGGGGGGGGCAAAATTAACCCCCGTAAGGGTTTTGTTGATCCATCGATTTCATAAAATGTTATGTTGGAGTCGACTGAAAAAAACAATACAATTTTATTTATATATATATTAAAAACGGAGATTGTTTTTGATTTTAGAAACATGCACCCTTAGATTTTCGAACTTTGGGGGATTTGAATGTAGAAAAAGTAGAAAACTTTTTTATTGCCCGTATGTATATATTTTTATATGTGTTTATATTCAATATGGTCATCGTAATACTTTAAAAGCAGTGCACATAAGAATAATAAATTTGGGGTTGTTGAGAAAATTGAAGAAAATTCTGCTTTTTTTTTTTAAATGCTTTTAAGCTCGAATTCACTTTAAATAAAACCCCGTTGCGTTGAATTTTTTTTTTTATTATAAAATTACATTTTAATAAAAGCGAGGGTTACTTTGCTTGTCACAGTTTGATTTCTGTGTGCTTATTTGTGAAAGAGTAAATATTTTTTGAAAAAACCTACATCCGAATACTCGCTGCAGAGAAGTCTCCATTTTGAATTAGAAACGGAGCGCTGTCGGAAGAAGAAAAAAAAAGTAAATTCAAAATCTGAAAAAAATTAAATCAAAATTCTCGGATGTTTATTGAATTTATAAATCCTTGAATGGAAGAACAAATTGAGAAAATTATCGAGAAAGAAAGCGAATCGTGATTAGAGCTTCCAGGCAGAGATATGCAGGATTCATTTCCTCAGTCAGCAGCAGCAAAAAGTGTGAAGGCTTATCAGTAGAAACTGCTTACCTTGTAGAAAGATTCTCTCACATAAACACCTAAACGGGGACATAATGGCAGACAACAAACACTCACTGTTTGCACATTATTTTCCCCTGCGAATCCAAAATTTTGAATTTCTAAACTGAATACGTCATGGCAGAGTCCCGACGATCAAATAATTATAAAGCAATTTTCCGGCTCCCCCCGACTGAATAATAAATGAACAAAACTAATTTAGTCCATTGGTTTTATTTACTTAAAGAGGGAAAACTTGGACAAAACAAAGAGAAGGGGGTGTAATGGGGGGGTGGAGGGTAAACATTTTTATTCAGAGGACGACCCGAAACAGAATACAGTCGACCAATTATGGGGGGTCTGTGCAAGTTTTTTTTAATGTTTTGTTGTTTGACGGGGAGAGTTTCCGGGAAATTCGAACATTTCACCGAAGAAGTTTACAAATTGGCTAACGAAGTACTCGAAAAGTACTTCCAGGTATTCAAGTGCGTGACATTCGCCGCGGACGACACGGCTAATGGCGATTATCTGAGAAAAGTGCTCCCGGGGTTGGTAATTAAGTTACCCCTCCAAGGGGATGTCTGGACGATGGGGGAGCTCCTCAAAGCTACCTTCGAGCAGGGATGCGGGGGTTTTTTCGTCCAAACGGGTGCAGAAAACAGAGTGGCCGTGGCCCGAGCCTTAATCGAGGCGAAAAACAAGGCGGTGAGTTACAGGTACAACATGGAGAGGTACCTGTTCCTGCCGGTGTCGCAGAATGACACGAACGCGGATGTCCTGCTGGACGAGGGGATGTTTTTCCTGCCGAACTTTCTCTTCGTCGCCCCGGACGAACCCTCGGGGAGGTTCCTCATCAAAGGGCACACTGTATTTGAGCCCGAAAAGGGGGATGCGAGTGAAGTGGTGGATGTGTGGAGCCTGAGGGGAGGGTTCGAGCACGGGAGGGATCTGTACCCGGATAAGATAAAGGACGTGGGAGGGAAGGAGTTGGTGCTGGGACTGATGCACTATGTGCCGTACTCGGTGATCGTCCAAGAGGGCAACAAGACGATCTACGATGGCGTCGAGTCGAGGATAGCGGAGGAGTTTGTGAGGAGTATCAACGGGACATACGACGGCCTGGATCATCCCGTGGAAATGTGGGGGGGAAAATTTCCAAACGGGTCGGGGAACGGTATCTTTGGATCTGTACAGAGTTGGTATAACATTTGTGAAGATTACAGTGTGTCACGGCTTGGCGTAATGTTTTATAACCCTCAGGGCATGAAGCAGACTTGGGCTACTCCGCTATTTATCAGTGGTACTGCGACGTTCTGGACTGCAGCTATCCCTACATCCAAGCAGAAGTTATTTGTCTCGTACCAAAGCCCAGGATTATCACCAACAGCATGGCCATTCTGCTTCCTTTCACTCTCTCCACTTGGATCGCATTCATCATCGCCTATTTTGTCAGTTCCGTTTTGGTACTCGCCTTCACATTGGCATCCAGGCATTTGCACGGTCAGTACCACATCTTCCTTTCCATCTCCGAATCACCTCTCATTTCCTCATCTACTTTCAGGTACACAAGTATCCGAACGGCTCCTGGGAACGGCCTTCTACTCGGCGTACAGCGTATTCAGACTGCAGCTGCACCAAATCCCAAGATTCGTTCATGGCAACAACCCCGCCGCCATTTTCATCAGAATCGCACTCTTCTATCACTTCTCCTTGTCCGTATTCTGGCAGGGAGAGATCGCCTCCATTCTGACTGTCCCCAGGTGACCTCCGAATTTTCCCCTCAGCCCCCACCGATGCTAATCACGTGACATTATTTCAGGTACGAGAAACCCATCGACACCGTTGAGGATTTGGTGTCGAAATGGCCCTCCGTAAAATGGGGGGCGAACCACAATGTCTGGATCTACTCCATAATGAACACCACCGAGCCGATTTTCCAGCAGTTGGTGGACAAGTACGTCATTCTCGACGAAGAGACTTTGGTCAGGAAAACCAGGACTCGAGACTTCGCCTTTTTTATGGAGAGACTCCCCAACAGTAACTATTTACTGTTCTTCTTTTTAAGAAGTAGTCCTCGATGGAGAGTATTTTCCTTTTACAGAGCATTATGGATTCAGCCCGTACATCAACGAGGACACCGTCCCTTTCTTGCGACTCATGAAGTACTATATCTATAGGGGGTTTGCAGTTATGATCCTTCCAAGAGGTGGGTGGAGAGCTCTAAGGAGAATCAACTAAATGTCAGCAATTGAAGGAGTTCTTAAATAAAAAGTTCTAATTCCCCTCAGTTAAATGGAGTTAATATTGAGGAGTGCACATTGTTTAAATACAATTTGTACAAATGAAAGATCAGTGCAAGAGATTTAAGCACACCCTTTTTCCGGTGTCAAATTCGAGTTTTCCGTTAATTTTGGAACGCCCTATTTATCCGTTATGAGGTTTAAGTAACTAAGCCAAGGTATTTAACAGTTATGAGTCCCCTGTGGTAAGCGTGTTTCATATGTCTCTATCTGTGGTTCATCGATCGACAGAGGTTGCAGCTCAAAACCACAGCCTGTACATAATTCCCTTAAGCTTTTAATGTCTTCCTGACACTTTAAGACCTTCACGAGAGATGATTTACAGCAGAAATGCACTCTTCCTTCCTCATAACTGAAATTTTATTCACTATAATCTCTATATTTAGGGTCACCTTACACCCAAAGACTCGACGATGTCATTCACTGGCTTTTCGATACGGGAATAACACAAAAAATAGAAAATCAGGTAACTGAGGAAGTCTGAACAGGAAATGATGTCAGGCGATGACGTTAATGAATTGAATGCGAATTCCTGTTGTTCTTAATGAACTGAATTATCAAAATCCTGTATGCTTAATGGAATTCTGATTAATGGATTATCTGATTTCAGGTCTCGATGGAACGAATCAATAATCATTTGCAAATTATGATTCAACACTCAAATGAAAAAGAGGGAGGAAGAACCATTTTAACCGTCACACATATTGAAGGTCCACTTTATATTTACCTCGCGGGAGTCCTCATATCGATCGCGGCGTTTATTGCAGAAAAATTTATTTTCTTCAGAAAATAGATTAAATTGAGACTTTTTGAAAAAATAAATTTAAAAATTTAGCTTGGAAAATGTCGTAACGGTCGTAACGGAAACTAAATGTAATTTTAGTTTGAGCAAAAGCCACGAGATGGCAGCTCCGACGAAATTCCCCTAAACGCACGAGCAATAAACTCGGAGCAGTAGACTCGCGAACTCAAGTCCGCCATTTTCAGTGTTCGGTTGTTTGGCTGTCGAAGGTTTCCTCGAGTGAAGGACTCAGAATCGACTGTTAATTTTAGTATTTTTTTAGTTTTTTATTTTCCTTTATTTCATTTATATAAAACGGGTATTAAAATGTAAGCAATCATTGTTGTGGAATCAAATGGAATTGTTGTACGCATTTATGTTTATTAATAAAAAGTTGAGAAAGTAGACCGCAGTGTTTTAACCTCTGATGTAAATCTGCACTTATGTTTGGAATGAAAAGCAAATCATCTGGAAAGTATTTTTGTTGATTCGACTCAGTCAACCGCAATAGGTGAGTTTTTTGGTTATTTATATCGGCAGAAATTCATTCCTTCAGGAATGTCTGGGGAAACTGTTGATTTGTAAAGCTTTCGAATTTGAAACAAACTGCAGTGAATTAAATCATAATCCGATCGTAATTTTTAATCACTCGCAAAAGCTATAAATATGGTAAAAGTCGTAAAAAATCATTTGGTTTGAATTTGTTTACCTAAACTGTGAAGGAATTAATTTTTATATAGGAAACTATTTAATTCCACAGGTGAGAAATTGTTGGGACATTCTAACTGTTGATGGTATTTATGTCATGCAGGAAATGCAATAAATGTCAACAAGTGTGCCTCATGGTACACCTCAAGCTCTGGATCAGAAGTAGACTTATAATTTTTATTACTTTATTCTGGACAGGCAGGTCCTCAGGCAGCTGGTGTGGATTAAATGTTTATTAAACTAAACTTTAATGGCAACTAACTTTGGTGACCTCTTTGTGAATGACGGAATCAGCTCACAGCTTAATGGGAAATTGAAATTTATGAAATAAGGAAAATGCAGTGTGTGCATTAAAGGCTTTCGGGTTCAAATATCATTGTTTCTGCTTTGCGGTAACTTTTGAAATATGAGCATGGCCCTCTTGTTGTTAAGAAAGTATTGCCTGAATATTTTTGGATGAATGAATGTCCCTGTTCTGTGTAATTTTCAGTGTCATTGTTGTTGTTGAAAAAAAAAAATCACGAGAATTAAATTGTTTAACAAGTTTTCAAGGTTTTAAATCTGAGGTTGCACAACAGTCATTAGAAAGTATAATTCTTGTTGTTACCAGGTGTGTGTGGTTGTTACAAGTGGGATGTTGGGCTTATCTTGAGGAGCTTGATTTCTCTCTCACATTTGTTTTGTGTCTTTGGATGCTGCTGAAATTTTTTTATCTGCAAAAGAAAACTAAAATTCATTACGGGAAATTTAATATTCTGAAATGCCTGCTTAGCATTCTTTAGGTGTTTTCCAGTTTGTAATTGAAGGTTTTGTTTTATTTTGAAATTTAAAACACAATAGAATGCTTTCAAATTAACTGCCAATAAATTTTTTCCTGTATGTTCAGTGCTTTTCTGAATGCAGTTATTCGGTTTCTCACTGCTTACCTTGTTAAGAAAGGCCCAAGGCTTAAGAGAGAGAGAGAGAGAGAGAGAGAGGTGAAGGGACAAATTTCAGATAATATTTTGTGTAAACGATAATATTCCGAAGGTTGATTTTTTTGTAGTGAGTTTTCTTGCTCGGCCGAGCTTGTATCCCGGATTGTATTATATACATGTATTTCCGTTGCATGTTTTTCGCATGGCCTCCACGCAAATGCTTCCTTAAATGGCTTTGAAGCCGAGGAAGTGGTCACTTCATTGTCAGTCCTCCCATCTTTTGTCTCTTCTACGGGCCAAGGCGCTTGTGCAGTTGTCTTTGGGCTTCTTTGAATAATTTTTTTTGTGTTTAGAGTTGAAAAGTATTTAATTCTGCTTTTTGATGCTTTTATTCCCAACGGTGAGATCACAGGTTGTTTATTGGACATGTCAGTTCTTTTGTAATGTGTAATTTAATTTGGCAGACTTTATTGTGTTTTTATTTAAAAATTTTTTAAAGTTTTCATTCGAATGGTTTTTGAGTTTTCGAAACCGGTTTTCTCTTTGTCTGTTTCTTCTTTGCGTTTTTGTTGCTTCTCTTATGATTCACAATTGATATCACAGATTCTAATGTCTTTACTCAAAGAATTCTCATGTGCAGTGTGTTTTGTCATTCACAATCGGTGCCTGACTGCTCGATTTTATGTTTCTAATTCCAAGACCTTGTTAATGCCTTTTGCAATCGTCACGTTACTTTGAGTCTCGCAGGTCGTAAAAATATTAAAAAATAAATACAATCCTTTCTCTATTTCATGCTTCGCCTACATTTCGTGTTTTCACGTTTTTTAAATATCTGTAAATGCCTTTTTTTTATCCCAGAAGTCAGCAGAAGACAAAGGACGAAGCATCTTAAATAATTAAGTTTCCACAGCCGGGAAATCGAAAGAGAAAAACAACACATCGGGGAAGTGAATGCAAGACATTTCACAAAGAGAATTAATTATTTTATTCTAATTATTCCGATATTAATATTAATAATAACGCGTTGATGTCGCCCTTAGAGGCAGTGCCTAATTAGCGTTTGTAAGACATTTAAATGAATGCAGCCCTCCCTGCAGAAGGGAGAAAGAAATTATTGTGCTCGGGGCTGTTTAGAGAAGCAGTAATGCAATCGACAGTGATCGCAGGGAAAACTGGTCCGCCAAAGTAGGAAAATGAAACTCATTGAGATCACCCTGATATGATTCACGTGAATGCCACGCATAATGCTGTGCAGGGCGCCAATTATACGTCCTAACCTCAGGGACGCAACTAATTAATATGTTGGACTTTGATCATTAAGAGAATTTGCCGTGGGAAACGACAGCTGTTCGAAGACATGAGCAGATCAGCAGTCAGCAAGGGAGGATCTCTTATGGGGCAAAAATCTCCCCGCTTTGACGAATTTTGCGTTAATTGTCTGGTTAGATTTTTTATTCAGCGAGACAAAGCTGACTTCTTTCTCATAACGGATTTATAAAAAAAAAATATTAATAATAATGAAAATGGAAATGCGGCAAAAGGGCCGATAAATTAAAACTTTAGCCATTTGTAGGAACAAGAAAGGGAAGAAGTTATGGCAATTTATCTTCCGCTTCATGCGCTTAGAGTCCCGATATTTAAATAGATATCCGGCTAACTATCAAAGTGGAAAAGTCATTTTTGTTCCCGGTGATGTTAGCGGGTGCAGCCATTTCGAGCCCACGTGGACGTCCACGTGCAGTCAGCTGTGCCATCAGTGGTATTGACCAACCGTCTCGCAAGTAGTTCATTAGCGGTTCGAAAGATGACAGCCGAGAAAGAGTAACGCTCGGTGACAGTTAGTCGCCTAAAGGGGAGATGTCACGGTTGGCAGAAGAGGAAGAGGACCATGATGACGGTCTGCTTTTGGTGGAGATCGCCGGGACAGTGTTGATTCGCGGAGGAAATGATAGTTTGTTCAGGTGGTTTGATTACGGCGAATGCCTCAGAGTGATACTCATGAATAAAGAGCATCCGCTCTTGTTTGGGAGAGACTTTCTCGAGAGCTGTACCTCTTACGGACACACTGGAAATATAATGAACGCTATTATAAAAGGGGAAAGGCGGTGGTTCTTGACCTTCGCATTGACTCTTCACCCTTCAAGAGTCAGAAGACAGTCATGGCATCGTAAATGTGAAAAATGTTAATTCCTTTCCAAAAGTGTCAGCCGTGGAAAACAGTTTTTAAAAGCAATTTCATATGTTCGAAGTGCTTTGTGAGATATCAGAGATATGAAACAGATTCATATTTTTCAGATAAAGGATAATTTACGAGACCATTGTTTCGAATATAACTCAATAAGGGAAATATTAGGGAGTTTGGAAAAATTCACCTGATTTTGTACTTTAGAATTGATACGTGATAAAATGAAAAGTTTAAGATAAAAGGATCACAACAGCCTTTCTGAAGGACCCGTTCACGAAAAAAGGACGTGGTTATGATTGAAAGTATTGTAGATGACCCATAAAGTCATGATGCAGCTTTTCAGGGCTAAATCCGAAAGCTTGCGAGTTTTCCCAGTGGCCACCATCTTTTTTTCGTATTCGCCTTCATCCTTGTCAGTTTTCTGTAGCTGTCCGTTTCGATTATTTTCGGATAGTCCAAAGTTGCAGAACATTTCAGTGTTTATCAGATGTTGACTTTGTCAGAGCTGTTAGGCGAATGGCGTGAATGAGTGAGCTCAGCAGTGGTGCTGAGAGGCGAAAGGGTTGGCATTCCTGACCTATTGGCTGCAGGCCGGCGCTCCTGCGGCTGCGCTGTCACGGGTTCTTGTGCGTGCGAATTTATTATTTATTCGTCGGAATCGTTAGCGAACTTCCTTTCTCCTTGGGGTTTTGCTTTTCCTCCAGAATAATAAATGAAGTAATCAAGTTTGGTTAGAAACTAATTAATAATTGCATTTATTTTGGCATTTAGCAGATGAAATTGACGATTAAGTGGAGGAAATTTGAGATAGAGATCGTAAAATTGGCTCAAACCGGTAAACCAAAACAGAGCAGGTTCGCTGAACGATTGGTGGAACAATTTGCACTTCCACGGCCGACTTTGCAATAAATTCCACAGCGAGGACTAGGCCTTCAGGCCTTTGGGCACATCTTGACCGAGCAACTGCACCCTGTTCGTTCTCCCTTCCCCACGCCAGTCCCCCGGGCTTTAGGAAGTGCATTTGCTTTTACCGTATCGGTTTCCAAATTAGATGAGGATTCCCCCCCGGGAAAGCCATTTCCCTGCTTTAGCTTACCGGGCAGTGCATTGTCCCAACTTGCGAGGCCGACCGCCTCACGGAAGTTAATTAGTGCGGAACGTGGTTATTTCGCTTTAATGATTTCTGTTGAAAGTCAGCGTGAAATTGATGCGTTTAGTTCTGGAGGGTGGCTGGGGGCTTGGCGAAAGGCGAGGGGCGATCACCCCGTTGCATGCCATCCCCCGGTGTCTTTCCGTCAAACATAAATGCTGTCAGAGGTTTTCGTTTTTCCGACCGAGTCAACTTCATAAATCTTCATCCCCGGAAGGAAAGAAAAAGACGGAAACTTTTGCAAAGATTGCCTTCAGGAGAGGACATTCGGGGAACAGTAGTTCGTCCCATTCAATTTATAACCTTCGTTACATTGTGACTTTATGGCGTCATGCAAGAGCACTAAAAAGAACAGAAGAGGAAAAAAGTTTTTTGCTGTTTCCCGGATTTTACAAATGTCTGAATCCAAGCTGGAAATATTACAAAGCGAATTTGAATTTTCAGATCGCTATAAAGGCAAAAAGTGTGGAAATAAGTAAAAACCGATTCGTTCCCGCCTCTCTCTTTAGCCCCCCCCCCCCTTCTTCCAAGGCACCCACCCCCTTTCAAAAAAGATTAACCGTCAATTAAAGTCGCCACCTTCATTAATCTAAATTAGCGAGAGGCTTAGTTTTAATCTGACTTCGGGTTCAAATTGTTTTTGTCAAAATGTTTCCTTTCAGTTTGTGGCGTTCGCTTTCGAGCTTCCATTTTGCATTTGGACGGGGGGTTTTGAGGGGCGAGAGGTGGATGGATGAAAAAAGCCAGCGGTTTGACACTAGAGTTCAATGGAATAGTACAACGGCGTCACACCACCGTGACGGCCCACTTATACAGTGCCTGGACATCTGAATAACTCTGAAAGTCACTGCCGTTGACGTTCTCATTATTCCCCATAATATTATTATAGTGTATGAAGGGAAAGAGTTGCATGTTTGACGCTCGTTTTGAAATCCTTGCGATATGCACAGTATAAATCCCCTTTTTTCATCGGTCAAGACAGCAAAACAGCATTTTTACCGTGAGAAAGGATTTGAGAAGGCTGTACTGAACCGAGATTAGATTGCAGACAGGATTAACCCTAGAAAGACCGTGGGGTCCGTGCGGACCCCAAAGCGGTTTTTCTTCCGCTGTAGCTCTTTTGTTTGTCATTGTAAAATGTTGAAATTCGGTGACTTTTCCTAACTTTTTTCAGGCTTTAACCCGGTGTTTTCAGATTTCCAAAATTCCTTCTAGTTTCCGAGTAAATAATTACACTCCCGCGAAAGACCGTTGGGGTCCGTCCGGACCCCAGACTATTTCCTATGATTTTCAAGTTCCCACGCTTCTTGGGCGCTCAAATCTCATAGATAATGAATAATGGGTGCCGAATAAATGCAAAAACAGCTCTTCTAGCTTGTTTATCTAAAAGGATTTTAAATTATATAGATAAAGATACAATGTCGAGCATTGGTTTTCGCAAAATGTGTGCCTTACTGTTCTTAAGAGTCATATTCTTTTTTCATTTTTGTTTTGACTTCTTTGTTCTGAGCTCTTTATGCCCCCATATTCGCTGTTTCATCAAAACTCGAAAACGCTGTTAAATTCGGACTTTGTCAACAGTCAGAAGCAAATCACCCAACAGCTTGGTTCTGAATAATTGAGGGTTTTGTAACATAGCGGTCATTTAGTTTTTTTTGTGATTTTTGGAAACAAAAAGAAAAAAATCAAACATCCAGTCACCATGTGCAGGTGAGTAATCTTTTACCTTAAATTTCAAATATACCCTTTGGTGAACATATTTGCAATTAGACTGGATACACAAATGTCACATTTTGTTTAGGCAACTGAAACCTCAGGAAATACGAAAGATTCTCGAGGACAGTTTGGAGGAATCTGATGAAGAGAGTAGTGAAAGTTGCAGTGACAATGAAATAGATAGGATTATTTCATGTGACTCAGAAGAAGGAGAATGCAGTGATGATGAAGATTCCGAAGCTCAACCCCTTCCTGATGAAGAAACGGAAATGTTTTTCTCCAAGAACGAAGAAGAAATTTGGCTGAAAAACCCCATGGGTAGTACGGAAGGTAGAAAAAGTAAAAAAGATATTCTAGTTGAACAGTGTGGGATAACTCGCTTCGCAAAAACTAGAATTGTTGATTTACAATCTGCGTTCCTCTTTTTCTTCCGCAATTCATTACTCGAAAAAATTGTTAAATGGACAAACAAAGAGGGGCAATTGCATTACAAACAAAATTGGGTAAATACAACCCTGCAGGAAATAAAGAGACTTTTAGGTGTGTTAATTCTGATTGGGGTCTACAAATCGAAAAATGAAGAGATTAGTCAGCTGTGGAGCCAAATAGATGGCAGACCCATTTTTAGTAAAATAATGGGTCGAAACCGGTTTAAAGAATTATTACGGATTCTTAGATTTGATAATGCCGAATGCAGATCTGATAATAAAACTGAGCCTGTCGATGACATTTTTCAAGAATGGAATAAATACTTGGGTGAGGGTTATAAACCGGGGTGGTGTCTTACCATTGACGAGCAACTTGTCACTTTTCGTGGACGTTGCCCTTTTAAGCAGTATTTACCTGCCAAACCCGGTAAATATGGTCTAAAATTTTGGGCCCTCTGTGACTCTGAAACAAGCTACTGTTTGAAACTAATGATTTACAAGGGCAGAGAGACGGGGGAAAAACGGGCAGTAAATGTGGGTGAAACGGTGGTGAAAAATCTTGTTTCGGACTATTTAAATACAGGGAGAAATATAACCTGCGATAATTTTTTTACAAGTATCAGACTAGCTCGGTTCTTGCTCACCAAGAATACAACAATTGTGTGCACAATTAGAAAAAACAAGGGCGAACTTCCACCAGAATTCATTAGGGGTAAAAGATCAGTTGGGTCCAGTTTGTTTGGTTTTCAACCTGACGTAACAATTGTTTCTTACTGCTCCAGAAAAAACAAGGCGGTCACTCTTTTGTCTACACATCATCATGATGACAAAGTGGATGAGCAGAAAAAACCAGAAATTGTTTTATCGTATAACGCAACCAAAGGTGGGGTGGATCGCATGGACCAAATGACTAGATGTTATTCGGTAAAAAGAATGACCCGAAGGTGGCCATTGGTTGTGTTTTATAACATGATAGACATAACAGCCCTAAACGCCTATATATTGTGGCTCTCAGTAAATGGTGAAAAGAAACTTCCAAGAAGAAAATTTTTAATAGACTTAGGGAAACAGTTAGCCGACGTCAATTTAGAATTCCAAGAACTTGAGGTTGCTACCACTGCAGATTCTACCACAAAGAAAAGATGCCACATTTGTCCCAGAATTAAAGGCAAAAAATGTAAAACTCATTGCTCTCGTTGCAAACTGAATGTCTGTCCTGAACACTCTCAAGTATTTTGTAAAATATGTAGCGAAAAGTTATAAAACAAAAAAATTTTACATGAGTGATTTATCTTACTAATGTTTGTTGCGTTTTTCAATTATTTTATATTCAATAAAAATGCTTATTTTTACATTTTCGACTTTTTATTAATCCTTTAATTCGCCTTCAATAAAAAAATGAAAAAAAACCATCGAGAAAAACAAAGGAACTAGCGCAAAGTCTCTGGGGTCCGCGCGGACCCCAGCGGTCGTTCGCGGGAGTCTGAAATGCCGGTCTTTCCAGGGTTAA